>VZSV01000007.1:12797507-12863424 GCA_013398735.1 Nothocercus julius | reverse complement strand
AAAAGGAAATGATTCTACAAAAAAAAAAGTCTGTCTTGACTTCTCCTAAGATTCAGACACAAATAAGATTTAAGGGAGCTTGTTTATTTATATATATGTCTGCTGCCCTTTCGACAGTTATGCAGCATCTGTTTTCTGATGTTTACAGTTCTTTTTCTGAGACTCTAAAATATTTTATTAACTTTTTTTTCTAATTCTTCCTCAGCATTAACTAATTACTTAAACAGGGCCATTCAAGGATTCTTTTAGAGCCATCACTGAGACTTGTGAAATACAGAATATATGTTTACTACCTTCATAAAAGACAGAAACATTTTTATGCATGATTCATTCCTTTTTTCTCTTTCCTTTCTGGAGGGAATAAGGTTCTTTTATCAAAACAGAAATGCAGTGAAGCTACATGCAGTCGCGAGTGCTGAACAGGGCTGTCTGGAGCTCTCTCTTGGGGACACCTGTCCAGAGCAGCACAGGACCTTCACTTTCCTTTAGGATGGGATTGGGCCTTTTCCTTAAAAATGCTTTGTTTTCTCCATGAGACAGAGAAACTAGGTAGAAAACCTGATTGTCCTGCTGTCTGGAGCACTGTGTGGTGGCTCTTTTCCCTGAAACCCAGTGGACGGAGGCCTTTCCGACCGTCCCAGGAGGGATGCGGTTTCTTTGCTGTTGGGGCTTGCGTTCTCCTGGGAGGAAAAGCTGATGTTACATTACAGCACCGGCGTGGGAACTGTAAGGGGAAGTTTTGTGTTATCTCAGTAATAAAACAGGAGTGACCAGGTGCATGGGAGCGCGCTGCTTCTCTGTGCGTCCCAGCGTTTGCCAAGCCTGACCTCCCTGAACAGAACGTTTTAATGCTGTGCTTTCCTAGAAAGAAAAGCAGCATAAATGGAAAGTACTAACTTTGTGTCACATTACTGATTTAGAATTAATGTGGTGAAAAATTAAAAATACATCTAGTCATATGTGAGTGATAGGGCTAAAGATATAAGGAAATAAAATCAGATTTTAGTTAGAGAAAATTAACAAAGAGTCGGCAGTATGCAGTGTCTGCAGCAGCCCAAGCAGTAAAATCCTGATTCACGTGTAACATGGGGGTCCTGGCTGGTCCAGCCAATTGTATGGCCTAATGTATGGCTGAACGTATGGCGGCTGCGGCTGCCCGGCAGGCGCAGGGATCGAATCTCCTCCGAAAGCAGGGTGAAGCCTGCGAGGTAAAACCTGTTGTCCCCTCTGTCAACTTTCAGTCAGGAGCATAAAGGGGAGTAATCCAGCTAAGACAGTGTGTCCTGTCTTTAATCCATGTGTTTCTTTTCCAACAGGGAATAGCGTATGCTTCCCTGGCGCGTGAGAACACGCGGTGATGCGTTTCCTTCACCCCTCTGTAGAGAAAACTATATGCTGGTAAAAGATTTGTGTTTTTAACTGCATTAGTTTTATAGTTCAGAGTTTGTGGTTAGTTTAGATTATAGTTACAGAATGATGTAAAGAGAGAAGGAGGTGCTATGTTCACATGTTCCTCAACTGCTTATGTTTTAACCTCTGTTCCCTACAAAATTGTTATGGGAGCCCAGGAGCTCCACACTTGAAGCCTGGGGATGTTCTTCACTCTTCACTGCTGCTTCGAAGGCTGATCCATGTTTGTTTTCCAGTAAGGCACCAGAATATTCAAATTTTGAGAATCTTCACCCTAGTTTCACTAGTGAGTAGATTTTTTTGTTTGTTTGTGTTCTGACTCAACTTTTACCTTCCGAGAGAAAGTGTTTTCACCCGAAGAACTGTGGCTAAAATTTTGCCCGTAGGGAAGAAACTGAGCAGAGCCAGCACTAGCTGCTGACGTGACTGTTCTCCTAACGTGCAAAGTGGAGGTGTAAAAGGCTGCACATTTGGGTTAAACTGCAGGCCATTTGGGACTAGCGTTCCTTGAAGTGACAGGAACAAAATAAATCTTTGAAATGGTAATGAAGTCTGACTCCCCAGTGAAAACAGAAGCAATGAAAACACTGTGGCTGTGTGTGTGATATCCCCCATCTGTGGACATTCCCATGTTAGCAGTGGATGCCTATGGCTTTGCCTGAAGTGCTTTAGGAGTTGCTGGCTGTTAGAGCTGTTCAATTTTCCTATATTGCCCTTGCAGCCCTGACCGTCCCTTTGCACCCTGCTGCCTCTGCAGGGTGGATGCACGGAGTGTCTCGTGACGTCTGCTCAGTGATCCCGGTCGGCAGCGCCCTGTCGAGGTGGTGCTGGAGTAACTGGATCCTGCCTGGGCTCTTCCCACAGGGACCCTTCACAGATTGATTGATTTAAAAATTATCTTCCCTTTCATAGCTCAGGGCTTTTCCCATTTTCTTTCCTTTTCTTTCTCCATGAGTCTCATCATAGTTAGAATCATAGAATCGTTACGGTTGGAAAAGAGCTTCAAGACCATCGAGTCCAACCATAGTTAGCTATTTGCTTTCTTTTCAATATTGTTGCTGAAACATTGTTCTTTGATGCAGAAATCCTTGCGGCTTTTCTAAGGCTTACTCATTTTTGTTCCATCAGTTTTACAGTGTCTGACATTGCATATATAATTGTATTCGGGTTTTACTATAAATTGAAATATGCTTGTCCCAGAAAACCCCTGAGTCTGACAAATCAGGAAAAAGGGCACAGTCAAGATGTGGTGCCCCCAAAATCAAAGGATATCTGATTAGTTAGCAAAAATATATATGGGAGCAAAGATACTGAAATAAGCACAGTTGCAGTTATTGTGAAGACCTGAACTTTAAGCTTTCTGGCCGTGGCAGGCAGCGGCTGAAACTATCCAGCTCCATTTTGTGAACTGCCTTGCTGCCCCTGAAACCCAGGATCTCAACAACCCGGTGATATCCAAGGTGAACTGTAAAGATTGTCAGGAACATGGTGGGAGACAGCCATTCCCGGCAATGGAGTGACAAGGAGCATCAACACCGTGGTCCTAGACACTGTTCAGGGACTCCATCCTGATCGTGTCTCTTTACCGTTAGGGCTTTTGATTTTCACTTGCCTGCCAATGAGTAAATACTGGCAAGATCAGTCCCTCACGTCATCGGGGGATTGGGTCCCATGCCTTGAGGTGCCGACCGCGCTCAGTGAAGTGCTCCGTGCCCTTACAGCTCTGCATGCCAACAGAAGTGACTTAGCCAGCACGCACTGAGGGTTAGCGTATGGGATGAATTTCAGCTTTACATTTCTTTCTAGTTTCACCAGTTATGAGTTTAACTGATATTTTATTTGTTTGGATTTATTTTTTGGATTTTTGGGGGGATTTATTTGTTTTCATTTATACAGATCCATTTATGTATCACTCTTGGCTGACAAAGACGAAATAGATATCTTACTTAACAGAGGTTTTTCTTTTGTGGGTTTTCACTGACTTTAAAAACAGGTTGGTGGAGCTGAAAGTGACAAGTTTTCACTGATGTCACAGGTGGAGAGAAGGTAGGAAGGGAGCTGTTCAGCGGCGTCCCTCAGGCTAAAACGTAAAGAGCTGCATCTTCTCTTGAGCTCAAACACCACTGAGGCAGGACTAGCCCAGCCGGGGGGAATCCCATGGGAGAGGGCCAGTTTCCTCTACCAAGCTGCTCCAGCACTTGCCTGGACGAGCGGTGCTTAGGTGCTAGAGAGGCAGTGGTTAAACAGAGGTCTGACTTGCTGTTCCCTGCGTGTGCTGGTAAGGACACCCGAGCACAGGCTTGTGCCAGATCATGGCACTTTGCAGCTGCTAAGAACTCCCCTTCCTGGAAAGAATTCAGACTCCTTTGCAGTCGGATTTAGTCCTACTAGGATAAAGCAGGAGAGAGAAGCAGAACTGAGGACGTGGCTGTGGGCCAGCATCGTTAACCCATGTCCTGAGAGCTCTGGAGTTCATCGCAGCAGCCACAGATGAAAGGATCAGGGAATGCAGTTTGGCAAATACCATGAGAAGTAAATTAGGGGGTTGCTTTCTCAGTAAATTACATTGAAAAAGGCATTTGATTTGCAATACTAGCATTTGTTAGTGGTGCACTTGTTCTTGTGGAGAATTCCCAAGTCTACTGTAACAGCAGATGAACTAGATTTAGGCCATGAATGTGGCCTGTAGACCCTCCGTACCATCCGATCTTCTCCCAGGGTTTAGAGTGAGGTGTTTCTTTAAGATGGCTCCTTTGGCTAAGGAATTGAAAAGAAAGGATGTTGCTGTGGTAGAACGCCCTGGAATTTCTCATCTAGCATTTGTTGTGAGTTGTTTCAGCTCAATAGCGCTTTATTATTTTATTTTATTTTATTTTAACCAATTAATTTATTTGCATTTAATTTTAAAGCTGGAAACAGGAAAGCTCTGGGCTTTGAGCATAGATTCAACCAGACTGCTGCTGTCTGCTGTGGAGCCCGAGAAGCCTTGTCCCCACCATCCTTCCACTTGTCATCATCACCAGAGACAGGCAGAGGTGAGTTTGTTTAGAGGAAAAATTCTCAGGTAGAAGAGAGTTTTCGTTTTCTGCTGTCCAAGCATGAAAAATATTAAGAAAGTCGAAACTGAAACATCTGTGTTTTTCATGTAGGTTTACTGGCAGTAAACCAGCTTACAAGAGCTTGTTTTCTCCTCACTATTTATCTGAGTACTTTTATCTACCTAGAGAGATTTGCACCTATGCAGGGTACTAGAACAGCTGAGGGGAGAAGGAAAGAAAGTTTAACTCAGACCTGAAAAGAAGTACAAAATAAAGAGCTTAGTGAGTGAAGATCTTTTATGTCCAAAAAACATCACATCTGTAGGAATAAAGTCCATTAGCCTTCTTCGTCTTACTCTTTAAAGTCCTTGTTGACAGCTTTTCTCTTGTTACAACAGAAAAGAGGGATCTCAGCAGCCTGTTATTCCCTCTCCTCTTTTTTTCTTTTCTTTCTCCAAAATTAAAAAAAAAACACTTTTTTTTTTTTTTTAATAGTGTCGCTGGTGACACAAAGGCTATACCTAGAACGATGCTCAGTAACCATTTGTTTGGCCTGGCAAAAATCTTTGATCTCCTGATCTAATGTGGTTTTTGAGCACCATTCGCAATTGCTGCTTATTGAATTCTTTGGGCACAAATACTTTTTTTTAAAAAAGTAGAGGATACTCAAGGCTTGGTTGTGCTCTTAGATAAATTTAAAAAGATATATTCCTACTGAATGAAAATCAGGTTTATCTTTGGCCCAGCTTTCTTTGCTGATTGATTTCTACCCTGTTCAATGGAGACATAGAGGTCTCCAAAAAAATAAGCATTCCATAAGTGTCATTAAAATAGACATCTGGGAAGCTGAGGCAAAGGCATCAGTCAGTGCTACTTTTCCTTGATACTGGTATCAGTAAGTTCCCAAAAGAAATTTCTAGGAAACAAGATTTCTTTATCCATAATACTTGTGGAACAATTCATGGTAAGAGTGTGCATCATTGACTGAATCCTTAAAAGGGGTGCAGTTTATGCATCAGTGTGACTGAAAACACATGCAGATAAAAAGGACAACAGGCTGTTGAACAATATGGATTTATATGGAGGAGAATTTTAAAGAAAGATGATGATGTAGATCAGCTATAAGTGGCTCTGAACAGTGTCATGTAATGCGAAAATCCTGGAAGTTGAACATTTCACAAGACAGCCTGAGGCACAGTTTGAGCTAGGAAGTGGCATGGAACTACCCCTGTCAAATGGACACCACTTACACCCTTTTTTTGGCATCATTCCTGGAGTGAATGCAGGCATGGGAGGACATATAAATATCCTGTAAAGCTCTGTAAGCATAAAAAGAGGAATAGTTCACATTAGCAGAAGCACTGTTATGCACATGCAGCACTTCTGGATTAAGGGGTATTATATCACTTTATATATACTGAGCCATTTGAATGCCACAGTATTTTACAGAGTAGATAGGAGCTAAGAATTAGAGTACTATTGCTTGGATTAATAACTTGGAAGTGAGGTGAATCTATTTCTTTAGTCTGAAGTGCTTAAGAATGGCAGGGCAATTGTAAATCACAGAGCTGCCTTAACATGCCTGGAGAGGAGATTTTCCAGAGAGATTTTCCAGAAATATCTCCCCAGTACGCAGGAGAAATTAGTCACCATGACCCAGACCGTGTGACAGACAAATCTTATACGAGGGCTGGAGACACTAACCTCATTTCACTGTGGCGCTTTTACTCTGGGCTGTGAGGAAATCTAGTAGCGACGTCATCACACTGCTATTCAATTCAATGTTAGTGCTGTTAGTGATACAGTTCTTTATTTTTTTAATGAGAATACACTTAGCTAAAGTACTTTCTTATGCATCAGTGGTAGAATAGCATGACTTTTAACAGGAAAATACTGCTCTCCTTGAGGGACCAGTTTGTTACAAGTCGAAACAAGCTGGCTTTGAAGCAAAGGTTGCTCAAGTAGTGGAGGAATAATACCTGTAATAGCAGTGATCCTCATTCTCACCGTGGGCATAACTATATTTGGTGGCCACAGCCACCCCTCCTTCGGGCAGAGACCATGTCCCTCATGGGCTGCTGGTGTGGGTTTTGGCTACTTGTGTGGGAAATCTGCTGGGTGTGAGCGAGGATTCTTGTCCCATGTAAGGTGACCTTCAAGGCAGCAGTGGCTACTGTGCAGACAGGACGTCCCTAAGCCACAGCAAGGGCAAATCTCAATGACAAATCTCGCCATCAGAGCCCTTGAGACTTGCAACTGCTCCTTCAACATAAGCAGAGAGCCCAATCCTGAGCCCATCATGGGGCTCAGCCTCCTCAGCTGACACGGAGAACTTACCACAGCTTTTGGGTGCTTGATGTAGACATCAGCTTCACTTTGAAAAAGGATGTTGGTAGACCTCAGGATCAAGCTACATTGATCGGAATTTGCTGCTGTGAGAGAGTAAAGCTGGATGGTCCCAAAGTCTTGTTGCAGCCAGCAACACAATGCCGATATTTCCATAGGTAGAAAAGTCACTGATGTTCCTCCTTGCTGGTGGGTTCCAGTGTTTTGTCAGTTTAGAATTACAGTATCTCACTAAGAGCATCTCTGATGCAAATGGAGCTGATTCTTTCATGTTCTGAACACTCTGAGCCCAATTACCTTGTCATCTCTCAATCTTCTTTTTCTTTTTTTTTTTTTTCCTAAACAAAATCCAAATCCTTCAACATTTCATTACAGGTTCCTGTTTTATAAGGTTAATCTTTGCTGATTATTGACTTCATGTTCTTAGTTTGCCTGTATCTTTCTTGAAGTCAGTGTCCAAAATTAGACAGACTGTTTTAGCTGAGGCATTCCTAATGTCATCATGACACTGAAAATTACTCACTAAGGAGGCTGCTCTCCATGAATTGTGTATTATATCATAGTGATTACTTCTAAGACATAATTCTTTGGCTGACTGATGAGAATATCATCCCAGGCAATGTCAAAAGCCCTTAATTTTGTCTTATTTTTAGATATAGTTGTAATCCTTTCTGTTTTTCATGATTTACTTTCAATAGAATATATTTTGGTCTTGTTTAGTCTGCAGATCCTAGCTTATCCTGCTTGATCTATCTCTTCTAGGTCTTTCTTTTACCCTTTACTAAAGATAGGCATTTGTCTGTTTTTCCATCTTCATAGAGGCTCTTAATCAGAAATAGTTAAAAATGGAAAGAAAACAGTAAAAAGATGTCTTCTAAAGATGCTGAACTCTTGAGAAATAAGTAACCAAAGCTCTCTGTAGAAGGATCCTTGTAACTTCATTTTTGATTAAAATTTCATTCATGGTTATAAATTCTACTACTTTCATATCTATTCATAAACCCCTCAAGTCTGTTACTTTGGCTCCAATCAAATTCAAGCAGCATTACCAAGGGAAGAAATCCTACTCCTGATAACATCTGCAGGAATTCTTCCACCTGTGTGTTTTACTCTCTTTTTAACAAGGATATCTCTGGCATCTGTATCTCCTGCTGTGCCCTTGACAAGGCTTGGTCTGAAACCAACTTTTCCTGCCTTTCAGAAATATTCACTGATGGGGCAGTCTTCCCTCAGGAGGTGAATTCTGAGGGGAAATACTCTAGTTTAGGTTGTTCCAGCAAATGGACTTGGAAATTTTTACACCTCAACATGCTACACACAACGAAGTTTGAGGGATTAGTACTGTGTTAGAATAACAACACTCAGCTCATCTCCTGCATTTCTAATGAAAAGTTTGTTGTCTCAGTCACTGTATTTACGTGAACACAGAGAAAAGTGCCAGGCAGAGACAAACAAAGTAACTTTGAACAACCAATGGATGAACAGAAGGTACTCGAGCCTTTTCTATACTTTTCCATACATCTTACTTCACATGCATTTCTCTGGTAAGAACCTATCTGACACCCAATCTATTCAGTTTGGAATGAAATTTGCCTTTGGTTTGGGTGTTTTAGCACCATATCATCAAATGATTTGACTCTGTGCAGCCTATGAAATTGCTTAAATGACACCAAAATGTTAAAAGGTAGCTGTACAAATTTGTCTGTGTGATCTTGGGAGACAAGCACTTTGGGTATCTACTTCTGACATCTAATCTCATCCACTTTTTGAATCTCAGCCTTTTACTCAAAATGCTTGTGCTTCCAGATGGCGAATCAGTAGGACATTGGTTTAGAATCAAATATGGTCAGAGCCTAAAAGGAAGCTACTTTTTGAGGTCTCTCTGTAATAGAACCGTAATCTCTATCTCAGAGGAGTTTTCCTGGGATAAATTAGTACTTGTAAAAGACTCAGAAATGGGAAACATTATGCATTGAGGGTAAAAACTCCTCTGTTACTCTGCTATTTAGCATGATAGTAGCAGGTACATCTGATCTTAAGCATTTATCTTTAAACTTTCCTGGCGGAAAGAGAGGAAATCCCTCAGGAGCATAGTCAGTGTTTAACAGACATCTTCCTCCCAGCTTTGATTAATATAAAAAGCTAAACTTCTAATGGGTGAAATCAAACCTAATCTGAAGCCCAGTTACTTTTGGAGGCTTTTTAGTTCTTCTTCCTCCCTGGTTTGACAGAGTCTTCAAGCTGTTAATACTTAAATATTTTGTAAATTAGGCCCCAAGCATCTTCTTTTCCACAGGAAAATATTGAATTCTAATTATTCAGCTGAACATGAAAGCATGTCTAGCTCTAAGCAACCAGACAGTCTGCAGCTCTGATTAGTCACCTAAGCGTAAGTATCTTGCAGCTTTGATTAGTCATCCAGTTAGGAAAAAAATTTCTAGTTCTAATAATAAAGATGATATTTTGCAGTAAAATTAAGATACAACTTCAATTGGAAAATGACAGAGATAAAGACTTGTATCTTCTTTGCAAGAGAGCTGATAAGCTATGATACATTTGCTAACACACGATGGAGAATTAAATATATTGAATCTATGATAGAGAAAGGTATAGTAGTTTTCCTGTAGGAAGATTCACCTATTAATGTGGAATTTGTTACAGATAAACACACTGTAAATGTGGAAGTTTTAGAAATATCTATCAAAGACTCTTTTTGGAATCCAGTCCTGCTAAGACCTGTCACTATTAAGAGCCTTCAGAATTTCAGATTTAGCTAAAGGAAAGCGTGTAGATTTTTATTTCAAATAATGGACATAATTTTAGGTTCTCTTTGCAAATACTGTGAATAACAGCAATACCTTCCCTGCTTCGTACAAGTCACCTCTGCTATGGTACCCTTCTTTTTGACCTAGAAAAAAATATAACTCTTTTTTTTTTTTTTGAATTGGTACTTTCATTCATGGTAATGTTACCGAGTGGATGACAAATTGAGGACATTATAGGTAAAAATTGTATTGAATTAGAGAGTGATTAATCTAAGCGAGCATCTTATTTGAGGACAAAAAGAGGATAAAATACAAGAAAAAAAAGTTGTAATCAGGAACAAAAGGAAAGAGAGGAGAGTGATCAAATGACTAACCAACAGTTAAATACTGGGGAAGAAATCTTGAGACTATTGTAGATAATTACCAAAATAAATTTTAAACTCTTCTTTCTTTAAGAAAATGGTCATTATCAGATGCTGGTTATTAACAGTATTGCTATAAGTAATCTAGAGTTCTGTCTCTCATGTCCTAATATTTGGCTTGGATCTGAACAAGTCTTCCAAATTATTTGCTGTTTTCCATGGTCAAATAATTCCTTACTTTCTCTTCTGCTTCTAGGAGAAAGTGTAGTAATCTTACTGAATATTATCTTCAGCCAACCTATATTAAAGGTGAACAATTTTCTCTTGCCTATTCCTTCACTTGATAAATTGATAATTCACCAAAGAATATTCTGAACAGACAAAGGAAGAAAGGTGGTGAGAAACATAGAGATAAGCATGAGCACAACAGCAGCACCTTCTTCAAAGAGGACTTGCATTTCTGGTGCAGAAATAAAAGGAAGGCTACCTTTATATTGGCACCAAACAAAGGCAGATTTTGTCCCAGGAAAGTATACTAATTACTTGAAAAATTAGTTTCAAATTTAAAGTAATTTTCAGTTCTTCTTGAGAAAAACTTGTCTCTAAGTGACTGTCTGCAGACTTTTGAGCATAAAGGATGATCCCTAAACTAGAGAATACATGAAATAGATGAAATACATGAAGAAACATAATCAGCTGTTAGGAGTATCAGTGTCATGACATGATTCTTTTGAACATGTCATACAGTATGCTTGCAATGGCTGTAGGATCAAGATTACATTGTCACACCATTTTATGACAAACTTAATCTGCCACTGAGACGGTGTCAATTGGAGTTATCAATCTATCATCTTCCTGGCTTCTGAAAGCAGATCTCCCCTACAAGGAAATGAAATCCGTCCAAATCTCCTTCAACAAGACCACGTATTATTAGCACCTCACTAAAGTGAACTGTCACTCATTCAAAGTGGATTGTCTGGATCCCCGAAATAGGATGTTTCTTTTCTTTTTCCATGTCCTTGGAGGATATCAAATGAATTGACAATGCTGACATTTAAAAGTATTATCATTGGCATCTGAATTTTTACCCAATGAAAAGAATATAACATGTTTCATCTTGGAGCTGCTCTTTCACTATATCTAAAATTTCAAATAAACACTTGTGTCTTTATAAATCAGGAATGTTTCCCTCAAAACTAGGGAAGCAAAGCCTTTTTTTTTGCTCAGTGAAACTTCACATGTCAGAAAGAAATTGAGATTTATCTGGGACTCCTCGTTAGCTCTCCACATTAACAGTAGAGTATGACCCTGATCTACTGGGAAAGTGCTGATGTAGTTGACAGCTTCCACGTTGCCTAATTTTAAATTAACTAGACAGCAGAAATTCTTATCAGCTTCCAAGGGTCAGTCCTCCTTGAGGAGGTGTTGAGTCTGCCTTGGACCACTCAACTTCTCAGTCCTGCATGGCTCACAAGTTTGGACACTTGGCACAGACATGCGTGTGAGTCACAGGACATGGTCTGGTCTTCTGGCGGGGTAAAGCCAAGCCCCTGGACTGGGGACTCTTCTGGAGAAACCTTCCCTGAGAGCTTCTCTACTGGGGGACAAGCATCATAGTGGCACCATGCTAACTTGGGTATCTGCTGTACTGCTTCCTGTGCTAGAACAAGCTCACCAGCTGTAAATCTCCACAGCAGGAAGAAGTCTAAGTACCTTACAGAGGGAGAGGAAGAATTTGAAAGAAAGATGAATTGAATGAATTTCAGGCTTAATATGTAAGACTTGATATATTTATATTGCATCCTCAGAGCCTGCAGCAATAGAAGGAGACTATTTCAAATGAGCAACATGTATTTTAAATTCACTGTCTTTCATGCCATTTACTTAGCTAATAACACACAGCAGCTCTCAGGTCTCTATCCACAACAGCTCTCAGTAAGTATTGAGACTGCACATAGCATTAGGTCTAGAAGTAAAATACCTTTTTCTCAACAAGATTGTGAGTTACAACCTCACAATAGAATAAATATAGCAATAGAAGAAATATATTACGAAGCATACTATAGCCACTTCAATACTGCAATACTGTCATGAAACTTGCAGAATGACTGCAAGTATTCCATAACTTTCTCTATGGATGTAGCCTTTTCTTTTCTGAATATTCAATTACAATTATTTTTTAGTTGAGTAATGATTTTAAATCCCAATCCCCACACCAACTATTACTGGGTCTAAGATTTGCCCTCTATCTTCATTGGTTTGGTTTTATGGAAGAATTCACCCCTGCACTCCAGTAGACAGTAAGTACAGGATCTGGCATTGCATGGTAGTCACAACTCTGAGCTTTCAATTTATATTGATATTTTAAGTTTATGAGATGATGAAAGAAGAAAATTTGAAGAAAATGATTTCTGAAGCATCCAGATATTTGGCTCAGAGCACATCTGCTGTTTATCTGGTGTGAAGGAGCCTGCAGCTGAAACAGTCCATGTATAATCATCAATCAAGGACTCTCCTTGGTTTGTCCTCAAGCTGAGCTTTAATGAGGAAGTAGAAGCTGAAGAGAGGGAAAATGAGCTGGAAGTGGTTCATGCTGAGATGGACTCTAGTATCATTAAGGCTTTGGGGAGCTAGGTCTGGAAGCTCTTGTTTGCTCAGAGTAAATCTGCAAGCTCTGAACTAGAGATAGCATCTCAAGATACAGTCTTGAGATAAAAGTCAGATGAAGATATTTCTTATTGAGCTTTATGTTTTGCTTTGATGTGGTATTATTAAAGCAGACATATTTTATTGCAATCTCATTGCTTTCACTCCTCAGATCCCCAGCATTCATGAAGATGCCTGTGCTGAATGACAGCTATGCTATCTGAACCTTTCACTGCTTTCTTTCATTTTAACTATCAGGAGGACCAACCATGCGAACAGTTGTTCTCTAAGTAATTCATGCCATTACCTTCAAAAAGGTTTTGAAATTCAGAAAATCTGAAACCAATTTTTGATCTGTTTCTTTGTTTTGATAGGAGTGATAGTAACAGATGTAGAAGCAGAAGGAGGTTTTGCCTTGCCCTTCCATTTTTTTTTATCAGTAAAACATGCCTCTAATTTTTGATTAATTTCCAGTATAGCCTCAGATGAGGAACTATGAAAAATGATGTTCTGAAGATTGTAGCGATGATGCATTAGGTTGATACCACTCCTAGTCATGCTGGTAAGGAATGATTCATGTGACATTTTCTCTTCATATTACAATCCTTGTCACAAAAATTCCTTAGTCATTCTGTAAAAGGTGATGCAGTAAGTTATCACTTTGACCTTTACAATGTTTTATAATTTAATTAGAGAGAAAAATTTCCCCTTTTCTCCAAATCACTTCTTTCTTTTTTAAGGACAACCTGGAGAAACTAAGTGGTTGGGACAACTCTTCTTAATGTTCAGCATTTCTATTACTCCTTTCTCAAAAAGCTTTACAGCTTTAAGTTCTCAGAGCTCATAAAGATACAATTTTGCAGACAAATTTTACTGTTCAGGCAAAACACCTATGGATTATGCATACATTTTGCAATTCATTGCCAAATCAGAAAATATCTGGTCTTTCTCATCCCATTTTAGAGGTCAAAGTAAAGTTTAGAGGGCTTATCAAGGAGAGGGGAGAAGGAGATGACAAGGACACACACACAAAAAATACTGCTTTTGACTAACAAAGAAGCACTTGTCTGGAAGGCCTCCAAATCAAAGGTCATTCAATCCATCTCAAAAATAAAAGGGTTTTCTTTTACTTTTTAGTCCATGCTGCTCTTATTGGAAGGCTGTTCAAGAATCTCATCTTTCTAATGAAAGGAATCTTCTCCCGATTATCAGCCTCTATTTGTCCATGAAGAGTTGATACCATACCCTTTTGCTCTTATGCCATTTGTACTGCTAATACAAACAAGTATTCAGCTTCTCCAAAGACTTCTGAATGAATGAATATGAGTCCCACTTCCAGAAGCCTATTTCATATTTGCATACTTACTTACTGATCTCAAAGAGCATGTTTTAATTTATTTAGCATCTTCAACCGTCACTTCAATGCCAGGATAAAGTTATTTTAGAAAAGTTCTAGTCTACTTATAGTAATTGTATTTAGTATTCTCACATACACCTCATACAGGTGATTAGGTCCCATATATATTCAGCCTGGGGAAAGTACCGGCAGTACAGAGCTTGTTATCTGAAGTCTACTAGACTAATAGGTAAGGGATGACAATATTGTGAGGACACAATTTAAAGCTTAGCACAAGCGTTACGGTATTTGTGGACTATCACTTGAAATTTTGGTCACTCTCCTCACTGAGATGATAGCACTGACAGTTCATACACAGATGAAGATAGGACATAAACCACCATGATTATTTTCCAGATTACCAGTGTGACGCAATAGAAATATTTTAAAATGTAAAATTGATGTGATGATCAGATTGTTTGATTTTCAGCTAATAGATGCTTTGGATTTAAATGCTTTGTGTTTTCCCATTTCATTTCTAAATATACATCCTGTGTGCTGAATAACTCATTGACCCTTCATCATTGTCCGCCCAGATGACAATGTCAGCTTGAATGCAGCACAGACTGCCTTTAAAGACACCATACTTCTTTTTTTCTGTAATTTTCTCCTAAATGTGATCGGTTCACAAATATAAATCAGTGACATATTGCACAGATCTATTATTCTAAATTATCTGTAATCCCTCCAGACATGGAGAGCTGTCTCCATGTATGCTACATGTATGCTACAATACATATTCTTTCATACGATTATTGTCCAGTATTTAAGAGAGAAATATCTTTATAAACAAAATAGCTTTGTTTCCTTGTAACAGAACCACTTTCTGCTTTGGACCTGACAGGAGACTTGCATCATAAGTTTTTGCAGTTGATATAAATTCAATATATGCCCATCATAAACAGGCAGCTCTTATCCCTCACAAGTACTCAGCGTTTGATGGATATAATTTATTTTAGACTTGGACTTGTTTCTTCACTGGAGTTTATGAATAAAACATATTTGGATATATCCAAACTATTGGATAATAATATTTTTAACCAATGAAAATGAGCATTCATCCACCCTACACTCAATAGAAATTTATCATAAATGATCATCAATATTTTCTATTATTTCTTGCATTTTTGCCTTGGCAGACCAAACAAATTTTTCCTCTGCTCATGTGGATTAGGAGTACGGACACAGCAGAGATATCGAGCCATTTGATGCAGTAAAATGCAGTTGTGATATAAACTTGTCAACACACATGCAGCTTTTCTTTCCTTTAACTTTTTTGCCTGAATTTCTTGAGACATTCAAGCTCTAAAAGAGACTCCAAATGCCAGTGTGAGCCCAAGAGCTCTCAGGAGCAAGCCAAGACTGATTTTTGTGCTCCTCCCTGTGACAAAAGCAAGGGAAAGCTCCATCAAGCAGGTTTTAATTTATATAGGTCAGCATTGCTCTAGTGCATTTCTGTAGAATGTTTTTGTGTTGTATTGTTTCACGGTGTTGCTTCTGGAAAAACGATCCAGCAGTGAGCGTTAAGTGCATTTACTTCAGGAGGGAAATGTAAGAGAGGTATAGGCTGAGACAGAGAGGGAGACACACATTCCTGAAGGATCTTGAGGACTCTGGGAGCCTGTCTGTGGCCATCGCTCTGACCATCATAACTCTTTGCTCTGGACACATGATGAGCACTTGTTTCCCAGACAGAAACCCAGGCAAAGACCATGTCAGTGGGGGCCAGTGAGTGTCCATGTGTCAGTGCTGTACCTGACCGCAGGAGCTCAGTAGTGATGGCCAGGTTGATGTGACAGTGCATCTTCAACAGTTATTGATGGCTCTGCAGAATCAAAGCTCAAAGGGAAACTGCCTACAAAGGTGCACAAGCTCAACAATCACTGTGCCAAGTCAGTGAGACCTAGGTGTAAAGGTAGTGAATTCATGACTGTTATCCAAAGGAATAAGCTAAGATTCTGGGGGGATTATGAACCTGCTTTCAGCACAAGCCAAGGCTGAGATTCCCTCATGAACTTACCCTGAAAGGCAGATTTCATGCTGATTCCATGTGGATTGTCCATATGGATCTCTATCTCATCTCTTCCATCAGCGTCTCTCTCGACTTATTCTTTGATCCCTAGTATTTTACCTCCTGCTCATTGCCCTAGTATTGCATTGGACAAGTCAATCATCACATCTGTGGGTGAAAGACCTACATTTCAAATGCCTTTTCCTTAAAAAGGAAAGTCTTTTTATTTTTTTTCCTCTTATTTAACTGCATTTCCATTGAGTTTTAAAATCTACTTTCACTATTCTTAAGTGGCTTTGGGATAGAGGCTTTGACCTTTCTGGGAAATGGAGAAAGATGGGAGCTACGTTTTCCAATATACAAATTTTTGAGATCCATATTCAGAGTAATTAGGCCATAACTGTGAGCAGAAAAGAAAGTTCTGGAAGTTTCTGAACTTGTGAAGCTTCTAGAAGCTAGTAAGATCTTTTATTTATGCTTCTGTATCTAGGAGTGGGAAATGACAGTAGGTGGGAACTGAGCCATTCTTGTCCATCAGACTGGACAGACAATCTGTCAAGATACTGTGACAGTAGAGATTATTATATTACTTAGTATCCAGTATATGTACATGCAGAAGTTAAATAAATCTCATGACTTTGAGGAAAGTTTTCATGAAAATATTAATTCCTCTAATATTCAAATTATTTTTAGACAATAGGTTAATATGTGGGCATACTGGGAATATTTGTTGAGAAAAAGAAACAAATCTTTTTTTTCCAGGTTGTTATGTTCTCCTCGAGAGTTAGCCTCATGACTGGGCTACTTTCAGGTTTCACACTTTCAGGTTTATTTTTTTTCTGTTTTTACTAGTAGCCAGTATTTTTCCTGAACATCTACCTAGAAATTGTCTTTCACTGATGCAGAAAGATCCAATATGATTTGACCAGCTTGGACTATCAAAATAGCTTAAGTTTTGAATGTAGCTGGTTCATAAAATAAACTTCTGAACAACTACAAATCCAAAAAGATTATTTTCTTGCCTTCATTTTAACATATTAGAATAGAAGTTTTACCAAACATTTCTGTTATGACTCTTAGATTAATTACTCTCTTTTCATTTTGGAGTGAATGAATTTTATTTGTCAAGTACATTATTACATTCTTGTTAAAGAACAGATACAATTATCAGAGAAACATATAATAAACTAATAAATATTTTTTTCATGTCCTATGCTTCATCTCCTATAGGTGAAACTTCTACAATTCTACTCAAACTGAGACTATGTGCAAATCTTCAGTTTCTCCCCTTTCTTTACATTCAAGTCTTCATGATGTTTTAACAGTTCCTCTATAAAAAAGGCAATATTTCATTTCCTTTAGACCAAATTGCTAAATGATTTTTGGTTTGCTTGTGCCCCTCAACAACAGCTGTGTGTCTGAGAATTACATGGGCTCTTGTTCTTTCCCTCCAGTCTTCTTTCCAGTCTTGAGAAGGATTAATTTGTTTGGAGGTTTATCACTGGAAATGGAGCCTGTGGTACAGGGATTTAAAATGGGGATACTTTAAAGCCTAAGAATATTTGTCTGCAAATGTTCTTGATGTAGATAATTGTTCAAAAACTCTGTGGCTGGCAGATGCTGGCCCAGAAAAAATAACTTTTTTTTTTCCCTTGTATCAGCTATTGAGTTATTACCAGCCGTCAAACTGAATTAGAATAAGGTCTGGATTATATTTCTCATTCTGTGTCTCTCTCTTAGTGTCTTTCAAAAGAAAATATGTTAATTTACCCTTGACATAAAATAGCTGTGACAAGTATGTTTGGATTTAGTACCAAAAGAATGACATTTCTTTCTTTCTTTTTATTTTTACTCCTGTTTCTTTATTATGCTTGTATCTAAATTACAAATGTCTAATGATTCACTGCTTTCCTATTCGTGATTATAAGTGTATGTTTTCTGTGGTTTGTAAGTGTCTTCTCTGAATGAGCTGGAAGTTCTGTTTCTCTAATTCATGAATCATTTAAAAATCACAATAGCATTTGTATTAATTGACTTTTAAAATTACACTATAAACAAACTAAAATTCACTTTAAAAATACAAGGGAAGTCAAAGAGAACAGCCATCAGTATTTATATATAATACTTGGTATCTAAAACATCACCTATCTTTTTTTGAAGTACTGTTCATGTTTTAACTGAGAGAATTAAGGTGCTTATCATATGTTCTTTGTTTTCAGAGTAGATTTGGTGAATGTGAGTGAAGCTAATCATTGCTGATAGTTTTAAGTTGTCTTCATTTGTATGATGTCTTCCCAGATGTTCCTTCCTACAGCATTTTTCTAAAGCAGACCATTTCCAGGTGAGCCGCAGACATACATCAGAAACAAAGTAATCAACAAGCGAATAAAAAGAAGCAATAACATTATTTATATTTCCTGCTTTGTGACTTTCTGCAGAACAAGATTATGACCTCTTTTTCCCAAAAAAAAAGAAAAAAAAATCTATTAAGTATTAAACCCAGTTTTCCTGCAGACAATATGAGATAGGGTTTAAGAGATTATCCTAAGTCAAAGTAAGAAATGCATAGCCGAACTGATCAAGTCAAAGACATCAGAATTATTTGTTGCAGCAAGTTGGTTTCCAGCATAGTGGCTTTAAGCATGTGGTTAATGCTGTTTTATATAAAATGCATAAACAATCCCTATATCAGGGACAGGTTTCACATGAATCCCTTCCCCATTAAGTGCTCTAGCCGCCAGACTTCAGGCAGCCACTTTTCCTTCACTGAACAAATCTTGCTTGTTATTACCTTATCTTGCTATTACAAAGGAAACAAAACTTATGTGTTCAAGTGCCTATTAAAAAAAATAAAGTTGTAATATAATTATCTTGCTTGACATTTTATTAGAGTAGCAACAAAAGCCCGTCACAAATTAATCTCTACAGCGGCATGCATCAAAGAATTACAAAATGTTTCTTTTGGACAAAAATGCTTTTTTTTTTTTTTTTTCCTTTTAAGAAGGAATACATTAATCACACATTTTTCTGAATCAGCACTGAATGATTCCACAATCATATTAATGAACAACTTTGTAAGACATACCTAGTAACAGAATGAGTCCAGAAATACTCTGGTTAAGAAAAAAAATAGATCCTCCTAAATCATCTCTTGTTCAGTAGTTTGTGTGAATTTCTCCAGAAAGAGCTGAATCAGGCTGAACCAATTCACTTGCATTTACTGTATCACTGTGTCCTACTAGTAACAAAAGAATCAGAAAGAAATAATCTCCTATGGAAAACAGCAAAGCTTCACATAAGCAGTTCTGTCTCAAGAAGAGATAACTAAACACCAAAACAGCAATTTGAGATTTCACAGCAGTTTTTAACTAATACATAATACTCAACATATACACAACAGTAGGCTAGCTGATAAACAAATAGGCATATACAGCACAGTTAAAATAAAGATCTAGCTTTGTGAACTCTTGAAATAGTAATTTTTTTCCACAGTGATGAAGCTCAAATTTCTTTTTTTGCATAACATCTGTTTACAAGACACTCTAGAAATACTTGGCTGCTTTCAAGGGCCGAGCGCCTGGTCCCCGCACACATTGTGCGGTGTCAGAGCTGCCACAGCAGCTCCTGAAGTAGCATCAGTCTTTCAGTCTGGGAATTAGATAAATCAGATAATATTTTTTTTCTGAAGCAAACCTTGTAGGAGCTATATCATTTGACTTGTGCCATTCAGTTCCATGGGAGCTTCATACAAATTTCCACAATATATTGTAGCTTTTTTGCTCTATCCATAACTCCGGCCCAGCGAGGACTTTCATGGATTTCATCCAAGCGTGTTTTAAGTATACCTAACTCTTCTCAAATGCACGATTTACTAACACTAAAGTCTGCAAAATCTAAGAACTTCACACTGGAAACAGTGTAGCTACAAAAGCCAGATGCTATAGCACTGTCCCTTATGTCATGTGTTGCATATAGCTCCAAACAAAATGCAGTAAGAACTCTGCCTGTTGCATCAAAGTCATTAAATGAGGATATAGGCATGAACTTCAATATTACATTCAATATTCTGGCATCACTTTTAAACTAAATGTTGCAGAGGAAGTTGCTATCCACAAAATAAATACATAAATAGTTACATTGCTGCAGTCAATATCGACATTCAGTCACTTCCACATCAAGCAAAAAGTTTTACTATACAGATATTAAAAAACTTACAGTCACACAAATTTTTAAATAAACATATCTCCACAAATCTAATATAGAGCCTCTAGATACAAAAAGGCTAGCTGCTGTTATAAACAGGAGGATAGTCATAGAACTAGATCTAAAATCACATTAGCATGATTATCTAGCAAAGTTTCTTAATGGTATCTGTAGGAATTAGCATAACATTACAAAGTATTTTATGGATAACATCTCTAAGAACATAGTCACACTGAATTATAAATTAAAACCAGCACCTGAAGTTACATTTGCAGTTTTGTATGTGTAGGCTTTCTGTGCATGAATAATCATTTCTGTTTTCAAATATAAAAATCATCATGAAAACCATTCCTTTTGGTTTTGTTGTTGCCCAAGTAATGGTGCATACAAAACTGTCTGCATAAACTTTAGCTTTTGTTAAATGCTCACTAAGAATATGGGCTCAAATATCCTACTTGCACATCTTAAAGAAGAACTACAGGAGCAGAAGCCAAGAAAGCAGCTTTTAAAGTACAAAAAGGACCCGGTTCTGGGACCTCTTTAGAAAGTCTGAAATCTGAATCTTGAAGTGTACATATTACCAAGATAGAAATAATTTTTATATTTAAGTAGGCAGAAAATCATCATTTCTCCTCTTTCCCATAAAATATCAAAAACAACTCGAGGCCCAGCGCTGGCATCTCTGCTCCAGCTCCTAACACGGACATGATGCCAGCAGTGTGGTCCAGCATGAGGAACCTGGATGTTCGACATTTCAGCAGGCATTTCAGTGACAAAATAGCAAGGAAGGAATGGGATTTGGAGGGAACGAAGGGATTCCCACTTTTCTTTACACCTCTCCAGCCCTCCTTCACGCTGTCTTGCTGCCTGCTTCCCTGCTCCCTGTGTTCCACGTTGTTTTCTGATTGAAAGTGGAACTGGTCTGATCTAAGACCAAGACTTTCCAGTATCAACTCAGACAGTGGAATTTGCTTCCACCTTGAATGTGCCTCTCAGCCAAGTAAATCCAAGTGTCTGTGAATGATTTCCCAGGTGATTCTGTTTGACAGTTGTTTTGGAGTAAAATTTATTCAGGTTTCTGTTCCTCTCGCTGATGCCTCCTCGTGATATCCTGCTAGAATCCTGATGTTGGCTACTCTTAGGTAAGTGTGAGCAATAAGATGCCACAGAGCTGAAATTTCACATAATCCTGGCAGGTAAGAAGATTTGTTCAAAGCCATAGTAAAGACTCTTGCAGTGATGACACCAGACTGCCAGGTGCTCCCTCTAAGAGAGCACCGCTCCTCTCCTCTTCCAGCCGCAACATCTTGTTGCATGTGGGGTTCAGGCCAGAGCTGCCAAGCCTCAGCCTGCCCTGCCCATATCCCGGGAGCTGCCTCAGGGACAGAGGATTCGGGGAAAAATCTGCAGTAGTGCCAGTGTGGGGCCGACTTCCAGGGCAGCACACCTGGGTCTGCTCTAGCTGCTGCTCTGACAGCTCCCCTGGCTTTCAGGATATATTTCAATGTCAAGATGTGGTGTAGGCAAGGTTGGTGCAGCAGACATGAGTGCCCAAAAAATCTGAATCTGAGGGCTATTGGGTATTGATCTTTTAAACACTTTTTTGCCTCTGGTTCTGGATTACCAAAAACAATACCAAAAGGTGGTCATGTAAATGAAATATTGCAATAAAACTTGGAAAATTAACAAAGTCAAGTAGTATTTTCTCAGTATTTTCTTTCTTTCCAGTCAAATATACAGCTGGATGACTTTTTAAATCACGTTTTATGCCCTGAAGTATTTTAATGGGTAACCTTTGAGAAGAAAAATGAAGGAACATTGACATTTTACACTGAATTTGCCTAGAATTTCCCTAGACACTGTCTATATTGAAGCTGTAACCCCCCTGCAGCAGCCTGAAAGACAATTGCTATTGAACCACACTACAATTCACTAGTAAAATACAAAATCTGTTCCAATACAATGTGCCATTATGTGAAGTTCAGCAAGGATTCAGTATTAGAGAAGACTTACGTTTCAAGTGTCACATCTATAAACTAGCTTGTTGAAAAAAAATAATTTTTAAAAGCTTTCTAGTGATTTTTAAATTTTTTTATTCCCTGCTGTGAATTGATTGCATGGACATTCTATCTCATGCTGTTAAATGTTTAAAAAAAAAAAAAAAAAAGAGAAAATCATGCTCTTTCCACCTGATATCTGCTTATTGAAGAGTGCTATGATGCCTACAGCTGGATTTGCAGGATGGTGGGAGCTGGGAGTGAATGACGGATAATTGCTGTGGTAGAAGGTGGTGCCGGTGCTCCGTGGCACTGACCGGTGCCGTGCGCACGCGTCCTGGCCGGGGCATGGTGGGCAAGAGAGCAGCCCTCGTGCCGCCCCCCTTCCCAGGAGCATCACTCATGGCTCTGCTCCGTGTCGGGGACACGTCCTGGGCTGGCTGGCTCAGTTTGCCATGAGCACGTGAGGGAGTGTTGGCGTATCCTGCCGAAGTCAGCCCCCTGATTAAGGTCAGGTGTGTGCTTAAGTGCACACTTAAGGGTGGACTCAGCAGCATATCCCTTTCACTCCCAGGTGTGAGAAGCAGAGCGGCATGGAGAGGCACATGGCACCTCCCATGGTTTGATGAGCAGCAAAGGCTTTGCACTTCACACAGGGCTGGGGAATGGGGTATCCAATGGGTTTGCGTGACTGTGTGCTCGTAATGTGTGTCTCAAGCCTGAAGGTTACCAGAGAAGAAGCACACAAAGAAGCATCTTCCTTCGTCCTCATATCACCTGCAAAAGGAAATAAAAATGTAGGTGTCTCTGTGGATCGTGCACTCTGCAAGACCTAAGGTGCCAGAAACAGATCTGAAGCCAAGCTGGGGTGGGAGACCTTGGTGCCATCTGCTTGGTGGCACCAGGCTAGTGAATGCTAAGCAGGAGCCATGAAGGTGACAGGGAGGTACTCAAGAAACTTCCCCATTTTCCTCCCAGCTCCTGCAAACCAAACCCTCCTTGGTGCAAGACACTCTGAGAGAATCATGTCCCGTGGTGGGGCATTTCTCCCTTCTTAACCTGCAGTGACCTTGCCCCATTTGGCAGTGCATCCATGGGCATCATCAGCCTTCCCCGCTCATTCCCCATGCTGGAAGCTGTCCCAGCACAACAGGGCACACGTGAGCATACCCTGGATCCTGAGAAATGCACACCAAATATTTAAATGCATAAATTGTTACCTCAGAGGACAAGCACGTATCACCAAGGGACATTTTTGCAGAGGACAGGTGGGTATTGGTGAGAGTAATATCTTCTAGTTCAGTGCTGAAATGATCAGATTCTTTGATGACGTTGTAATTTAGGGCCACGTTGTAACTGTCAGGTTTCTTGTCCCGTTTCTGTTGGCAATTGCAGAGTTTTCTAAAGGCTGCTCTGAATTTCTGGGACATGAGATTGTAAATCACAGGATTGATGGCACTATTTAAATAAATACAGATTCTGCAAAATAACAGGAACCAATTTTCTTGGAAGGGACTGGAGAGGAAGGAATTCACAACAACCAGGGTTCGGTAGGGCATCCACAGAAACGCAAATAGGATCACCACCACAGCCAACATCTTGGTAACCTGGGGGAGCAAAAAGATGGGCAGAAGGGTAGTCCTCAAAGCTGGGCAGGAACATACACACTTACGAGCAGCTGCTTTATTCTGCGTTACCTTTAGGGTAAAGCAAATCTAATGTCAGACTTAGTGAAATTGACACTTAGTGTCATGGTAAATCTGTGGGTTTCTGATCAATGATTTATTCAGAGAGACTTTCTGGAGCAAGAAGAACAAAATTCTTGACTATAAATTCCTCCTAACTTTTGTTAAATGATTCTTTACAGATAACATACACGGAATAGCTGCAGATGGAAGGCATCCCTGGAGACTGCCTGATCCTAACCTGTTCTCAAATCATGGTCACCTACAGCTGGCTGCGCATGTTTATATTTAGTCAGATTTTGACTATTTCTGAGATGTAGAGTGCATGACTTTTCTGGGAAACCTGTTCCAGTATTTGGCCACCCTCCAAGTAAACGAGTATTTTCTTATGCCTGAATGGAATTTACTGTATTTCAGTTTGCTTCTGTTGCCTCTTGTCCTGCACCCCTAAGAGTTTGGCTCTTTCTTCTTTGCACCATCCTGCCACGTATTTATACACATTGATCAGATGCCCACTCAGCCTTCTTCTGTCTGAGCTGCCCCACTTCTCTCTTATCATATGAGAGCTATGGCCCTTTGCTGGACTCACTCCAGCAGCTCCGTGTCTCTCTCGTACTGGGGAGCCCAGCGCTCAGTGCAGCTCAGGATGCTGTTGACTTCTGTGCTGCAAGGGCATCTGGCTGTCTCATGGTCTACTTGTTGTATACTGGGTCCTTCTCTGCAGAGCTGCTCTCCAGCAGGTGACCCCCAGCCTGTCCTGCAGCCTGGGGTTATCCCTCCTTGGTGCAGGACCCTGCACTTGCCTTTGTTGAATGACATGAGGTTCCTCCCTGCCCAGCTCTCCAGCCTGTCCAGACCCCTCTGGACAGCAGCACAGATCTCTGGGGTATCAGGCACTGTTCTCACTATTTAATTATTGCAGAACTGAGAATTTGCAACTGATTTATCTGGAAAGAGATGTTGATTCAAGTACAAAATAAGAGGGACAAAAGAGTCACAAATCTGGCCTGAGCTCTGTATCACCGATTCACCCGCGTGATCGGTGTGACCCGTGGCGGCCACGGAGCTGTCTGTGTGTGGATGTGGTGCGCTGGGCAAGGAGCCACTCTGCAGCAGGGTGAGATGGAGCATGGAGAAACACCAGCTCCTGCTCCACGCACTGGTGGCTCTTGCTGTGCCCCGGTGCAGAGCGGGGCTTGATGCTGCTGAGACACTGAGCCAAAGGTGCTGCAAGCATGCCGTGCTTTTCCCCTTCCATTTACAGGTACAGATGAAGAGTTTCCAAACATGATTTAGGCAAAGTTGTTTTCTTACCAGCATCAAAAGTCTTCACTGGTATTGATGGGGCTGCATACAAAGAATTAAATTTTGGTCCAGTGTGCTTAAGTAAGCTGCCATATCCATTTTTAAATCACGAATTATTAAATGTAAATAAACATATTGAGGGAGGGAGCTACTTCTTTTATATCAATGAAGTGCCAGAAGAATTAATTTGTTGAGGAATCTACTTTTTATTACTTACTCCTTCTAGCCATACCCCAGACTCCCTGAAAGCACTGGCAGTGGCTTGTGCGTCAGCCTGCAGAGCTTATTAATTGCTCAAGTGAAGGCAAGCATACCCTGATGCTCTTTTCTTGTGGATGTGTGCTGCATATTCTATGCTCAGAGTACAAATTATTCTCAGTTAAGAAAATTGAAAACACGATTAAAAGGCTTTCTGCAAATCAATTTCAGTGCAAATTACAAGTGTACTTTGAATGATATCAAAATGCTTCAGTTTGAACATGCTGCACGTAAGCAGTCTTCAAAACCAATCTTTAGGGTTCTAAGAATGTTCTGAAAACATTTAAAATGTTTTTACTAGCTGGAATCACAACATTTTAATTCTGAAATACACTGTATTTTTCTTGCTCCAAGGCCTTGTCATTCTAAAATGCTTTTATAAGAAATCTTTATCACAGAACTCACAATTTGTTACCTGCTTCTTTCTCCTTTGCATACTAATGTTTATTACATTGGTTGATAAAAGTCATAGTCATATTTGCTCATATATTCTGCTGCAGAATCATTCTGGTGTTTTAAAGGCCCTTTCCTGGGCTTCATGGTGTTCACTGCAACGCACAAAGATTATATATGCCATTCTGTCGTTTTGTAATCCAGAAGAAGCCTTGAAGGTTGCATAATGAGGAGGACAATTAAGTAAGTTCCTATCATATCTATGTTTATGTATCCATGCAAACACACGAACACACAAGGTCTTTATGTGACAACTCTGGGAATGGAACAGAACGTTGTGACTGAAGGTTTCACATCTTCCATCACAAGCCGTAATCTTGCTTGTCCTGTTATGACTGGGCAGATGTGTTGATATACATGATATATTGTCTAACAGGGGAGGTTGTATAGATGATATTTTGCTTTTATATTAGCCATGGAGATACCTTAGGTGATTACCTTGGACCAAAAAAACCCTAACTTTAGATGCATTTGTTGCATTAAGCGAATTGGATCCCATGAAACTTGTTTGCTAGATAAGTCTCTATTTGTTTTTCACAGTCTCCTTGTGATCAGATAAATAGGAAACCAGAAATTCTTTTTGGGACAGTATGAAATCTACAAATATGCAGATATGTAGTCATGTTGCATATGAAAAACAAGAGAAAAAGACATTATCATATATATGATTGTTTTCAAATAAATGAATTGAAAAAAAATGCTGAGGTTTTGGTCTTCTGCTCTTCAACATTCATTACTAATTAAGTTCTATACTGTTAAATGCATTTATAATCATAGCTAAATCTTAGTAGCCTCCTCCAATCCGCATCCAGCATTTGCAGGAAAACTTTCATGCTTGTTGATATTTTGATGTATTTCCAGAATTCAGGCTCCAACATACTCTCAAACACTTTCCATGAGAAAGGTACTTGGAGCTGGTATGTTTGCTGCAAATATTCTGCTTGTACAGTGCCAAGACCTATTTATTTCACCTGGCCTTTGGAGCGAGTTAAGTAGAATGAATATGTAGACTGACGTAAAGATTACAAAGGGAAAGGCTATGAATAATAACAAAGAATTGTTAGCTCAAGTTTCAGGCATGCATAATGTTGAAGCTGCAATGTGTGTGTGAATATAAATGTAAGTTGATCTGAACTATTGCTTGATAGAGGCAATGAGCTGATTGTATTGAATTTGGTTTGTCTGCAATTTTCAGTAATGCACAATCTGGTCAAAGCTTAGTTACAGACACTTGTATTTTTCCGAGATTGAATTTATGCACACACATTAATGATGTGAATATGAATGCTTATTACTGCAGCTAATGATTTTGCTCAATTGTTACTCATTTTGATTAGGATGCAGCCAATGAATGAGTTCTCTGAAAGATTTAACAGTTTGGATGTTTTGCAAGTACCAATAACAGGCCATTTTTGAGCTGCAAAGGCAGAAACTGTCAGGCAAAGCAACGTGTTTTTTTGCAGGCCTGAAAAATAAGAGGTCTAACTATTTCAGCTGCATTTGCCACTGAAAAATCTGAATTAAAGCAGTAGCAGAAAATCCACATAACAGACTAAAAAGCCAAAGGGGACTAGGTGAAGTGTGTTGTTACTGCTTGAAATGAGGTCTGAGGAAGCAAGGGTGCAATAAAATGCACACTTCTGGTTATAGCATGTTAGTACAGTCAACTGCATATCAGAACTCGTACAGAGGAGTCAGAAATGCTGCAAGCAGGCGTCTCAAAGAGTGATCTGCGTGCCCACACTTCAGACATTTTCATTATTTCATCAACAACCCTTAAATGGATGATTTTGTAGCATAATGTTTTATCCTGGGTCAGATACCATGTGTCTGTGGCACGCTAGTGTTATGTCAGATCAGGTTTCACTTGATGCTTCACAGCTGACATGAAGCCAGACTCCGGCTTCATATACCCTGGCTAATTTAGCAAAACACAGTCCCATGTCCATGCCCCATCTGGACTAAATTTATACTCCTCAGTATCTAACAGTAACAGAACTGATGCCAATAATCAGGAATTATAGGCTGCACTACCAAGAAGACAGCAACAAGCAGCGTTTTATCCCTGATTAATCACAGAATTGTTTCTAGACTTATAAAGATGTTTGTACAGAAGTCTAGAGGTTACATGTGAAGTCTGGGAAATGGGTAGTGGAGGAATCCACATATAACATACGCATTACTTGAAGAGTGAAATGAAAGACTCACAAACACTTGGAAGCTGCGCAAGAAAGGATGCTCTCTGAGGAAAATGATGTTAGATATAGGTAGAGTAAGGAGAATTGCCTGAGATGGATAGAGAAAGTGCTTGTATCGGATCAGCTGGGAATATTTGATCCTGATATAAGTAGATGACATATGGTTTTCTTTCATTTCAAAGTATATGAGCAATGTTCTACTTTGTATGTTTTGTTTTAACCCTAGCATATCCTCTGTTGAGGTATGCGGTTACTGGCTAAAGATTAAATAACATATGAGAGCTTAAATTAATCTTACAGCTCACCATCACTGGAAGAGTTTCAGTTCTCTGCCTCTTTTCTTCCCAGGCACCCATTTTCCTTTCCATTTTATGCTGGATTTTGTCTTTGCCATATCCTGTGCAGAACCAATTTAATTCACTGGAACAGCAGGTAACATTTTGAAAAAAAAAAAAAAGAAGGAAAAAAAGAAAAGGTGGAAGATTTTCTACCAAGTTAGTGAGAACTGAGATCACACTCCAAAGCCAGCACAAAATGGGGACAAACATTCATGGCCACAAAGAGAGGCAACAGCAGGAGGGAAAGGAAGAACGGGGAAGGAACAAGATCTCTCCCTTTTGTCATCAGTAAGTGTTGGATTGGCTCAACTAATATTGAAATTATAATACAGTGTTGGAGGGAGATACTTCAGATCCAAATTTTTTCAAGAGGGACAAAATAACCAAGGAAGAGATCCTGGACGTAAGTTGACTATTCACAGAATCACAGAATGGTTGAGGTCGGAAGGGACCTCTAGAGATCATCTAGTCCAACCCCCCTGCTCCAGCAGGGACACCCAGAGAACGGGGCACCCAGGCGGGGTTTGAAGATCTCCGGAGAAGGAGACTCCACAGTCTCTGTGGGCAGCCTGTGCCAGGGCTCTGTCACCCTCACAGCAAAGAAGTTCTTCTGCACATGGAGATGGAACTTCCTGTGTTTCAGCTTGTACCCGTTACCCCTCGTTCTGTTGCTGGCCACCACCAAGAAGAGATTCAAATCGCTGAAAAATGTAACTGAGAAGTATCTAGCCAACTTCTCTTCAAACTTGAATGAAAATTCTTAAGGACTTTAGGGAAGTAATGGTAGCTATTGCTAAAGCATTCTTGTAATTGTGCATGTTTCCAAAGTAAAACCCAATGTCTCTTTTAAACCAGCTCCTGTCTTCCTTTTTACCGCTGTACAATTCCAATTGACCCTTGTGTCACGCTCTATTCACTGTGTTTCAAAGTCTTTTAAAAAGAAAAACTCACCAATACAATCTACAGTCTTATTTTCTTTTCAAAAAATGAGAGTTCATAAAGGCTAAGGGTTTGTATAAGACCCCATTATAAATAATATCCTAAAAGGAAGAAAAGGTACAAAAGCTTCTCTTTGGTGTTATGATGGCTGAGATGTTGAAATCTCCATTACATTTTTTTCCTCAGAAATCTTGAGCAGTTTTGTCTATAACTACAGGCTGTGATATCTCATTAGACACCTTTTCTGTTTAGTGGCAAGAGTGCCACTAAAACTTTGGCCTTGTTGAAATCATTTGCTGATCTGTTTGTAGCTACCGTAGTTCTGTAACAACAATTGCAATTTCCCAGATGCTTCAGGAAGACTAGGATTTCCTTGCAGTTTCAAAAGATATCTTTAATGCAACTTCTCAAATTCATAGTCTGCATTTTATGTCAAGGGATAAGACAACAATTTCAATTAACTTCCTTGGGAATAATGATTATCTGTATAAATCATCATACAGTAGTCAGATAAATCTGAATATAGATTTTGCATTGAAGTCTGTTCTTTTGCTCTGAATAAAGTAATTGGGACTTTGAACTGCCTGATCCTTCTGAGTTTTTTGATCTTGCTGATCTTTCCTCTGGCAAGCTTTGAAGTTTCAGCTACTATGAACTGAGTTTGACAGTTGTTGGAAAGTGTGTTAGAAAATTTTGCTTTCTCACCCACCCTGCAGCTGAACTTGATTAGAAATATATACACCAGGGCTATTTCATTCTGTTTTCTCAGGTTCAACTTGAGCAAAGCATGTAGCTCAGCAGAAATGTTCTGTAATTTCTCTGTGGTCAAAGAGATTTCACCTTTTTTCTTAGTGACCCTTTTATTTTTTTCCTAATCTTCTCTTGCAGAAGCTACATAAATAGCCCATAAAGTCATTGTTTCTTTATCACTGAAACTTCTTATAGTCAAATGCTTTTCCACAATAATGGAAATATCAATTAGATATGAAGTCTAGCAAGATTATTTCTTTTGCAAAGTACAGCTGAAACCTTCTTTATTCAGTCATCACCATTGTCCTCAGATAATAATAGGTGTTTCTTAAAATTTTTCTTTAAGTGACAAATGAAGCACATGCTTGAAGGTTACCCAACATGTTCTGTTGCCTATAACAAGCTTAATGCTAGTTTATGGCTCATGGCCATAAAGCCCAGTGCCATGTAGCCTTGAGCTTATTCTTCTCGGAAAGTGGAATATATCAATATTGCACCTTCTTCTGGCAGAGATCTTCACTAAGGAGACAATCTAGTGTTACCTGTTAACTTTAATGGCTGATCAAAAGCCCTAAAAGAGTAGAAAATTATTCATTTCTTTTCATAACAAAAGGATCACCTGATTTTTTTTTCTGACAATGCCAAAACATCTCAGAAACTGAATGAACTGGTTTGTGTTCCTTCTAGGACATGAGAATCTTGATGGAAAATGAAGTGAATTGGAAATGGACTCTCATCCAACTATTACATAATGTTAGTTTTCTTTTCTAAAAATTTCAATTGCATTTATCTAAACCTAACCCTTAGCACAGTTCTGTAAAACAAAATAAATAATCCATCTGAATGGGATTGTTTTATCTTTCCACAAGTGAAATTAAGACTAGAGTTTAACACATAACGTTGTTACATATAGGTACTTAATTTCTCAGTAAAACTTTTTCCAGCAAGGTAAATAATTCTTAATTTAAGTAATTGCCCCAAATCAGCAGAAACAAATGCTACTTAGTGAACTAAAAATGCACTGTAAATGCAGATACTTTCCCTGTCCTTTGAGATTTTCAAAGAAAGGCTGATCTTTTTATGTCTTTTTTTGCTCATCTTCCATGTTCAATTTTGTTTTGCAGTGCTTTGAGAGACCCTGAATAGCAGCCTGATGGCTTTTTCCACTAGTACTTGTCCACCGACACTTGTTGATATGGGAGTATTGTTCCTTTAGTAAATAGATTTTGTTCCTGTTAGCTTTCCAAACATTAGAGCGAAATAAATATTTCCGTGAACTAGCATAGTTCAGTGACTTTTAAATTATGTGGGTGGGAGGATGAAGGCAGGGATAGGATGAGTAAGCAGAGGACCACTTTCTACCTGGAAGAGCTGATTATTGTTCATTGGTGATGTAATATCATCTCACTCTGTGCTCATTCCTAGAGCACTCACAGGAAAAATAAGTTGAAATAGGCTTGACTCACTACTTTAAAAAAATAATTCAGGCCTCATTTCTAATCATAAGATGATCTGAATCCCTGTTCTCTTCTGAAAACAAAAGTTCTCAGCCTCTTTTTCCTCCGTTTGCAACTGGCATTAAATCTGTTTATGCCAGAGACTCAAAATACTTGTTCTAAGGAAAGCAAGCTCAGTACTTCAGTGATGCTTCTGCAGCAGCAGCCTCGCTCCCTCCTCTTCCTCTCACAGACAAGCTGCCATATGCCTCCCTTGCTTCAGCTCAAGCAGCTGCCTTACACAGCTGTGGGGAAATCATTATTTTACCCTGTGTTTACTTCCTCCCCAGGCATTGAACTCTTCTAGTTGCTATATCAAGGTTGCTTCTCCCTTGCCTTGCTCTCTCCATTGGTGTCAAGCTTGAGGTATTAAATCCAGCATGGTTTCCAGGCTGGTCTTCACATTTGCAGTCAGTCAACTTCTAATTCTACTTACCTCTCATACCATAGACCTAAGAGCTACATTTATCTTTTTTTCAAGAAAATAATTGCAATTGTATTATTATAACATATTAATCACACTAAAATGCAGTGACTATACATAGAAGTCTAACTCTAACTCCTGGAAGCTGATGTAGAGAGACAGTTAACAATATACACCATGTATATTTGTATATATGGTAAAAACTTTCCCAAAAAACAGGAGTAATGATTTCTGTAATGAATTAGAAAGAGCTTCAGAATATGCTCTTGAGCTAAAATACAGTGACGGTACGACAAATTAGAGGGAAAAAAAATCTTAGCCCATTAATTAGCAATTTTAAGCAGTTTTAGCAAATGGATATTTAAAAAATGTTGATAAGACATTTGGACATAATGGGAAGCCCAAGGAAATTAAAGGAAATGGTATAATATGCTAGTGTGAGTCAAACGAAATCTAGTTTAGTGAAGTAAACCAGGTCAGACTACATTGGTAAATGAATTCACATACTCTGCCATGCTAGGGTAATCACAGTCAAAAATGGTGATGAAATACCTTGGGTTAAACCTGAATAAATATTCAGGAACCCTATCCAACTTATTCTGGTACATCACATAAATGTGAGCTCATAATAAGTCAATTATAATAATTAATTTGTAATAACTCAATGGAACATGCATTAATTTCATTTTATAGAAACATTCTTAGATAAAAAGAAGAACTTCCACATAAGTAGGAACTTTACACTTTTTGTCACTTTTTCTGCACGTCACATGTTGAAGCTCACATGCAACTGTTACTTTAGTGCAAACACTAAATATATATATGTGTGTAAAACTTTACATGGGAGTAGAATTCACTATGGGGCCAAAATACACTTTCAGTTATACTTGTATTAACTCTTTTCTAAAACAGTGGCAAATTTGTGTCTTAGTGGCTGTTAAGACTTTATAATCTTTGAATATAGACTTTGAATATAGATTAGAAGTAAGAAAATAAAGCTTGACCCATCTCTCAGGGTGCACTCAGCTTGTTCAAATTGCTGAGCCCCTCAGCACTGTAATCTGCAGCAACCTTGCACTTCTCAGGACCGTGCTAACTGCTCCGTGCTGTGCGAGTGTGCAGTACTCTGCTTCACTGTGAACAGCTTTAAAGCGTTTATTCTATTACCTGCATTCCTGTGATATAATTACACATTGGAACACATATAAGTAAAAATACAAAGAAACCAGTCAGATCTATGCTTCAGTTTTGAGCCATTGGTGCATACTAATATTTCCTGAAAGAATAACAAAGATACTTAACATTTATAAAGCATTTCCATATATAGACTTGCTTAAATAGACTGTTTCATAGCAAGGAAATCAGAGGCAGAAGTAAAACTTCACTTTGTTCATGCAGTGACATGGTGCCTTAGCACTCAAAACCTGTTAAACCTCAGGTCTGCTAAACTCCCAGGCAATTTTCTTCTCTTTTCCTTCTCAAAACTAAATCAAGAGTCACTTGCTGTATTTTACAGCATTACTGATAGGTTTTAGCATGAAAAAAGTACAGTCAAAAATATGTCTCATTCTTTATTGATGCCTCCTAATTGCTTTTTGACATAGGAAATGAAATATCATTTGCCCCAGTTCTAGCAGAAGGCAATAATATTTAGGCAAGAAAAAAAAGGTAATTTATAAATATGTATGTATCATATTATTTCAGCTTGACAACACTATAAAAAGGGATAGTGTGTTTTACTCCCTTCCAAATGTGATCTCAAAAAGAAGGGTGGGGTAGGTTTCAGAAAACCATTTCAAATGCAGTTTCCTACCTGCCGTCTAGAAGCAACAGTGCTATTGAAAATTCTGTTAGTCATCTTGGAGTTCATGGGCTTGTTTTGGTGCGCCAGGTCACTCCTGCATGTCTTAGACTTTTCTTTTGGATCCAAAGGCATTGGGTTCAGGAACAGAATCCTAGCAATCAGTCCATAGAGGACAGTTGCCAGTACCATTGGCACAACATAAAATATACCGAAATCCATCATATAGATAGGAGAATAATAGCTCCTGGACACCCTGTAGCCACAGGACACAACAGTAGTGTCTTTGTAGACTACCGTATTGAGGTCTAGCAGGAAAAACCAGAGCATACAGTATATGGAGGTGAAAGCCCAGACAAAAATAATGATCTTTTTGGCTCTTGAAAAAGTGCATAGGAATTGAGCTTTGATTGGGTGACAGATGGCTATATATCTCTCAATGGTGAAGGCGGTGATGGAAAAAGAAGAAGCATTTATCCCTAGGTACTGGAGATAAGTAATACAGAGACATCCCACGTAGCCGTACACCCAGGATCCATACAGGCTCTCTGTGATATTGGGCAGTCCTGCGGCGACCAGCACCATGAGATCTGCCACAGCCAGACTCACCAGATAGCAGTTTGTGGGAGTCCGCATGTGTTTGGTCCTGAGGACCACCAAAACCACCATGATATTGCCCACGATTCCCAGGCCACAGATGATAAGGACAAGGAGGATGGTGACCACTTGGTACTCAGCAGTGACAATCTCTTGGCTGGTTACCAGCAGCCCAGTTTGGTTCTGCTCGTCCCTTGTGCCATTCTCCATCTTCACCATCCGGGAGCTGCTCCCTCCAGACACTTGGTCTCAACACGTGTTCCCCACGGCCCGAGGTGGAGTGTGGAGGGCATGTAGCCCTGGGCTTCCATCTTCACTGTCCCATAGCGACCTGGTCCTCCTCTCCCTCTCAGGCACCGCACCTTCCGTCTCCGTAAATTCAATTACCGGGTGGGTAGATCCTTCTCAGGTGACATTTCATGTGCACAGGTTAAAAGCTGCCTTTCCACAGCTGGCTTGAGGTGCTCATGGAAGCAGAGCCTGCGGACGCTCTCTCTGAGGAGGAGGAGGGAGGGCAGGCAGAGCCCCTCGCGCTGCCCGCTGCCTTGCGCTCTGCCCGGCGCTGTGCAGGCTCTGGCACTGCTGCTCTCCAGGAGGAGCCGCGTCGCCTCACGCTCACACCGAGGGTGGAGACCGCGGGAAGGCGAGAGCAGAGCGCTCCGCAGGGCTTCTCCCCTGCACGGCGCTCTCCCTCCGCGCTCTCAGGTGGCCATCCCGCTCATCGAGCGCATCGATCCACGCCGGCACGCAGGGAGATCGTCTGGCCGCCAAAACACACGCATTTCCAAACTTCACACTGCCCTGCGCCTGGTACTTGGGGAAGGGGTGGCAACCTGCGCTGGGTCTGCGAGGAGCTGGATGTGCCCACTAGGGCGTAGAGAAAGAAAAAAACTGCAGCTTCTGAAATCAGCAGAAAACTTCAGTTTGCACATTACTTTACAGACCAAATTCATTTTCCAGCTGCTCTGTTACTAATGCTGTCATCACTCCTCAGCCCTTTCCTGGACCACAGCACAGCAACAATAAAACTACCAGCGCACGCGAACGAGCTCCGTTACCCCCCGCACCGGGTTTGCTATTCCACTGCAGCTCTCAGTGAAAACTCCTCTGGCTGAATGAGCTCCTCCTTGCTCAGCGAGGTCGTGTAAAGGTGCAGAAGAAGAAATAACTGGTAGATGTAATTGCTTTCAGATGCACCGATGAAAAAGCCACATGTGGGGTAGCTACACAAAAACAGTTAACACATTTGCTAACCAAGCAGCACAGGGAAGGATGAGCAGAGCTTGTCCTTTGGCTCTGCTGTGAATCTTAATGTCTCATGGAGAGAAATGATAGGAAGCCCTCCCCATGGTGCTCTGTTAAAGAGACCTTGGCAACTCCATATCAACATTTCAACTCGTTTCTGCTTATAGTCTTGTATTAAAAAGTACAAGATTAACTCTGTCTTAAAATCTCTCTTTTCTTTTCCATTTTGTGTAATTGCTTTTACTGCTTCCTCAGGATTGCAAGGGTTATTCCTAAAATAACACACTGCACAACTGGCTGGAGAATGGCAACTAGGGCTTCAAACACATTTTGGTGTTAAAATACAGGGGTTAAGACAAGCACACATAGTAATATTTGTAAAACTAGAATGCTAGAGTAAAGCAATAGGTGGTGACAAAAAGAGGATACTGACTGATTTAGAGCTGGGAATTAGACTCAAACCATTTCAGAGGTCTCAAGTCACTGGGTAAATTTTTCTGGACTTTTTTTTTTTTTTTTTTTTTTTTTTNTTTTTTTTTTTTTTTTTTTTTTTTTTTTTTTTGCCAGTTTTTGCTTCCTTTTTGACCCGAAGTTGGTACTTCAGCTTTTCATCTGTTGACTCCTAAGCACTTTGCCAAGGTGAGTAAGTATCCTTTTCTAGTTTAACAGATGAAGAAACAGGGATGAAGAGAATTAAAGTCATTGCCAGTGGCCTTACAGTAGCAGGGTGTGGAAAAAATCACTGGTTACTGGTTACAGTAATGGGCAGCTTTACCAATGGGATGGTACCATGGACCTCACCAGGGGACATTATTTGACTCAAGTGAAAGAGGCCAGGGCTATTCAAACACATCATGCCAGAAAACAGGATTCCTCCTTTCCCTTTTCACACTCTACAACATTTTGTCCTTCACACCAAAGAGATTCACCATTAGCAATATGTCCTTTTATAACTAAACTGGGATGGAGCCCAGGAAGTTCAGCCACACAGCACTAAAACTTGCCAGAAGGGAGCTCAGGTGTGAACTAGCACATATTGAGTGGACATAAGTGGGGATCTGGCAGGCAAAGTGAAGTTACCTGATAGCCTGGCGCCTTTCTGCCACATCTTCTCTTTCCTGCAGTGAAGTTTTATTCCTTATAATGCCCTGTATCCTGTTAGCTTGTGTAGGTGATGGGCATGACCTGAGGGGGGCTGATGACCTACTGTGTCTGAGAGCATGAAAATATTGCTGGTGCCAACAATAATGGCTAAGGACATAGAAGATCTGGAGTATGTTTAAAAACCTGCATGAGCTGGAAGTGAGTATGGAAAGTCTGGAAGATGTGCAAGCACAGTATTATTTCCTGCTTGTCTGTTTTTGTGCCATTTCCCTTTGCATCCACTGCTGGTCTGTATCAGAGACAGGAGAGCACATCTTGTCTGACCCAGTAGTTCACTTTTTATGGCTTTTTGCCAGGTGTTACATTCTGCGAAAGAAACAAATAAAGACTTCTCACTGGATGCCTATGGGTAACGGCAAATAAATGGCTTGGTGCATGGTGAGATAAGAAATGTATATGCAGCAGGTGTTCACAGGATTTTGATAATACTGATCAACATGTATTGACTACTTTCCTTTCGTGATTACACACACTACTTTCCCTTATAATGTTCCCATAAAATCTGCAGTGATTTCTGATGTAGAAGGAATTTCAAGAGAGTGCACAGATATGCTTTATGGAATTAAGGCACCTATTATTGTGAACTTGGCTCTTTCTCCCACTTTCTGCTGTGTGAAGTTCACAGTTAAGTGTGGTTCAGGAGTGCAAGATTACAGCCTTTTTGACACTGGCTTGTGTCAAAACAATGCATCATTAATACATGGAAGCACAGCAGCTGTGTTAAGAGATATTTTGAAAGCAGATGGACCATAGATCACTCTGAAACTTTTAATTCATGTCTGTTACTCCATTTATACACATACTTGCTGACCCCGGCATCAAATGACACTGCATGTACATATGAGTATTGATGCCATTAGCAAGTCTACAACAACAGCTAGAAAAACAGACCTCCAGATAGGCACTGCCTCTTGCTATTACCTTTCTGTTGGTGCAAACTTTGGGGTAGGAGAGGAAGAGGTTCTATCCTCCCTAACTGTTGATTCACCCTGTGCTGTATGCTGCTTAACCAGCAGTCTTCTTTACATTTTTCCCTCCATCTGTGTCAATTAAAATGTATCTACATTCACCTGAGGCACAGAAAAAAGTATCAACAAACATTAAACACCCACTGATATGGAACAGTGACTTATTATAAACACTTTCTCTCATTAGCTATAAATTATGTTTAGGTTGTGTTTCACTAATTCAGACCACTTCCCCAGGTAACTTTTTTTTCTTTTTGGAAAAAATAGCTAGATGGAATGGGCAACTTGATGCTCTACTACCTCTGTGTTTTCAGATTTCCTCAAAGGGTAACTAACTGACCTGCATTCTCAACTCTGTGAGCACCTCTGAGGGAATGTCAAGTACTTACAGCTTTACAAAGGTCTTTAAGTTTCAGTTTTACCCAGTTTTGCAGTTATGGAGAGCAAAAGTCATTATCAATTATGTAACTTCAGTATTGTCCAGAGGCTGACTTTTAAAGCTAGTAATTAGTTACTGGCACAATCAACTCTAAACATGATTTGGATTTATGCTTGGCAAGAATTGGAGAAGTAAGAATGATTTGAAGTGACAATAGGGAAGATTCAAGTTTGAAAAACCTTTTACCAGTGAAGATTTTTGAGGATTTGTAGCAGCCTTGGGAAACTAGATCTCCAGCATTAGAGGTAAGTGAGAAAACATCTGCACTAGAGGTGGCTGATTCTACCTGGAAGCAGGAGGAAGGGCTTGAAGCCCTCCTGAAGTCTGCTCTGACCCTTGCTGCCTTTTGATTCCGTGACTGTGCTGCTTGGATATGTCTCTATGTGCTTTCATTCCTGTATAGCCCTGAAGAAGAAAAGTGTTACCTTTGGCTCAGATTTTTAGGAAAACTTAGAATCACTGAGGTTGGAATGGAAGAGACCTTTGGAGATCATCTTGTTCAACACCCCTGCACAAGCAGGGACACCCAGACCACGTGGCATCCAGGTGGGTTTTGAAGATCTCCAGAGAAGGACACTCCATAACCTCTCTAGGCAGCCTTTTCCAGGGCTCTGTCACCCTCACAGCAAAGAAGTTCTTCCTCACATGGAGGTGTATCTTCCTGTGTTTCAACTTGTACCCATTACCCCTTGTCCTGTCACTGGCCACCACAGAGAACAGTTTAGCCCCATCCTCCCCACATTCATCTCTAAGGTACTTGGGCATGTTGAGCAGATTTCTCAATCTTCTCTTCTCTAGGCTAAACAGGCCCAGCTCACTTATTCTTTCCTCATAAGACAGATGCTACCGTCCTTTAATCATCTTCATGGCCCTACGCTGGACCATCTCTAGAAGCTCCATGACCCTCTCTTACTGAGGAGCCCAGAACTGCCCCCAATACTCCAGGTGCGGCCTCACCAGGGCTGAGCAGAGGGGCAGGATCCCCTCCCTCGCCCTGCTGGCAACACTGCTCCTCATGCAGACCAGGAGCCCATTGGCCTTCTTGGCCACGAGGGCACATTGCTGACTCATGGTTAACTTGTTCTCAACCAGGACTCCCAAATCCCTCTTCACAAAGCTGCTTTCCAGCAGGTCAACCCCTAATTCTACTGGTGCCTGGGGTCATTCCTCCCCAGGTGCAGGACCCTGCACTTGTCCTTGTTGAACTTCAGGAGGTTCCTCTCTGCCCAACTCTGCAACCTGTCCAGGTTCCTCTGAATGGCAGCACAGCCCTCTGGAGCGTCGGCCGCTCCACCCAGTTTGGTATTATCTGCAGACTTGCTCAGAGTGTGCTCTGTGCCCTCGTCCAAGTCCCCGATGAACAAGTTGAACAGCACTGGGCCTAGTACTGACCCCTGGGGGACATTACTGGCCACCTGCCTCCAGCTAGGCTCGGCCCCATTTAGGACCACCCTCTGAGCTCTGCCATCCAGCCAGTTCTCAATCTGCCTCACTGTCTACCCATCCAGTCCACAATTCTGGAGCATTCCTATGAGGATGTCAAGAAGCTTTTTCTCAAATTCAGGCAGAGATTCCTGTGTTTCAGTTTGTGGCCGTTGCCCCTTGCCCTATCTCTGGGCATCAATGAAAATATTCTGCAAGATCATCAGGAGAGCATTAAGAAACACAGAAGTACCTGCAAGACTCCAGTAGCTATAAAAAGGTCCCTGGTACCCAGTACAAAGTCATTAGTGGTTCACTCTTCAAACTCATCCTGGCAGATTACAGGCATGTAGCTCTTAAAACTGAGGTTCTCTCTGCTGGGAGTTTCAGTCTTGCAGAATTCAGTCTCCTTACAGCAATCTGGAAAGCATTCAAAACTTGTGAAGTTTGGACATTTCTCCGGCATGGGGCCTCTTTTGGGCTCTCTACTTTGCTATGGATATAAACCAGAGCAGTTGAGTATCAGAAGAAGGAGTCAGGATATGGTTACAGATTCATTACCATCTTGAGGGATAGTGATATTTTCAGATTTCTGTGCAAAGCTTTGTGGCCAATGAAGTTGAATGAAAGTTACAAATAATTATGAAAATCAAGGATTTTTGCAGATGACATTTGTAATCCTGCCTTCTCCATCTGAAATCTTTTGTATGGATAAGGTCCCTAAAATAATTTTTGCTGCCTAAGAAAGTAGTCACCAAAAACACTCAAAAGTACTTGTATCACTTAAATCTTGGTCACTCAGCTCTAGGAATAAGTTTAAAGCAGAAAGATCATCGACCAATTGGTTTTAATAAGGCTAAGTTCATTTGAACCATCTAAGGATCTGATTTTTTCCCATTTCCAATACTGCTTCTTATCTGTGAAGAAAAGAGATAATAAATGTCAAAATGATACTGTGATTCCAATAATAAGTGCACCAGAGACTTAAAGAAACTGTCATTTTATGACAATGAGGCAAGGAGACATATTGTAATGAGTGTGCCTGAATAATGTTTTATCTACTTGTAAAATTAAGTTTCTTGCTTCTTTTTTTTTTTTTTTTTTTTTTTTTTTTTTTTTTTTTTTTTCCCTGTGAGCTCACATGCAACTGAGAATCAGGATTCAGAGAAGGAAAATTGATGGTACCTGTTCCTATTCATGCCGAGCAACATAGGGTGATTTTGAAATAAATAGGCAGATTTCAAGTAAAGGGAGAGAAAAGACAAAAGAGAATCCAAAGACACATGTATGCAATATCAATAAATTCAAAAAGGTAAATAAAGTGTGAGAAGATGCTTGTTAGTCTGGAGTGCAGAAAAAGTGTTAACGGGATCTTTTTGGGTTTTTTTGTGTTTTCAGTGATACCTCACAAAGAATTTGGGAAGAAAAACTCCAAAGGAACTGAGTGAAAAAGGGAAAATCAGTGATAAAACAGTGACAGAGAAAGTATTATTGAGGAAAGAAAGAGGCTGTGAACTTGAATTACGTCCAGTTGCATTAGACAGCTGCAGGATGATAGTGCTGGGGTTTATCATTACCGCCCTGCCTGCCTTCCAACTGCCTCTCTACCTATCCATCGGAATAGCCATTCCCATCTCCATATTCCACCCGAGCTCCAGACCCAGTGGCACTTCTTACAGGCACAGTAAAGGGTACTGAGCTGGCAAAGGCCATATCAAGGTGTGCCCGGATAGACACGGCCTTTTCAGTCACTTTTATGTTTCTTGCATGATGAAGTTTCACTAACTGAATTGAGACAGGCATCGTTGTTTCTGTGCCCTGGCTGAATGACTGAGTCCTTTTAAATTATTTGTAGCATACCTCATTTTATCATAATAAAAGTCACACTTTCTCATGAAAAAGGAGAAAATTCCCTATTCTGGATCTCAAAATGTATCAAAAAAGAAACAAACTCCTAATCGTTACAATTTACTACAGTAAATAAAAGGCCTGGATGGAGCTGCAGTATAAATGAGTGTTTATATTTTCAATTATAAACCACCCAGCAATATTATCTTAGTCTGATTGCTGAAGTTGTTAAACCTTCAATTCTTTCTGTGTAAAATATTCTTACTGTTTAAGACAATAATAATGGTTGTTCCATTCTTGCTACTTTATGTTCTATTATATATAATTATATTTTAATTTAAATTTCTTTGGTTTGAAAAGATAAACATTAAGCATTTGCTAACATCCAAAAAAACCTGATTTTCTTGAATGTGCAAAATGTCATCAGAGTGTGTACAGTACATTAACATACTTGCAAATTCATTTGCATGCTATAAATATTTATTGACTTAGAGGTTAATTTGTATTTTTTCATAGTGTATATATATTCTGTGTTTGTGCCAGAGGGCATTAGGAGAACTCCTGTTAGGTGAAGGAGAAGAAGATTAATGACATAGCATTATCATCTTCCAGGGTTACTTGTAAAGATTAGTTCCTCTTCACAATAAACCTCAGAGTAGGTCCTTAATATTTTTGTGCAGCCTTATTGATCTCAGTGGGAGCAGGTTCTACATATGTTCCCAGGCAGAGGATTACATGTACATACACGTGTTATTTTTGGTTTGGTTAACTGCAGTATAGATGTAAGGGTGGGAAAAGGTGGCAATGGGCACCTGGTGCTGTTTCAGCTGCAGATGGCACATCTGCAGGAAATTTCTGACAGTTTTGATATGCACAGATAGGTCTTCCATGTAGTGTAGGTGCACCTAAACTGCATGCTTTTTTGCAAGAGATCAGTGAAAAGCCACCCAAACTGTCCTTTTTCATGGGCAGTGCAGTTACCAAAAGCAGTCTCTGAGTGCTTGATGTTTTTGCAATCCTTCAGTGAAATCCCCATTGCTTTTGATTTACATAGATGAACGTCTGAAGTACTTGTAGCATGCTGTTTCTGCTCAGCCATTTCTGAATCCTTTGGGATTAAAATATCTTCAGAATAGTTTCTTTCTGATTTTCAAAAGACTATCTTTTTTGTAACTATTATTTGGACTTCAGAAGTACAGCAATTACCACATTACTTCCTTAATAGCCTGCCTGACTTCGAAGCAGCTTTTGCTTCTGCCACTGCAGTCAGTGCATTCTGTTCTACCTTCTGCATCAATATGGACTGTTCCTTAAACCAAGATTTTGGCTGAGCTCATTACCATAACATATGTTGGAAACATCTACTCTTTGCTGAAAGTTCTATTCAACTACTGATTTAAAACTTCTTCATGCCTGCAGCATGTGTTTTTTTACAAAGACTCTGTGAGACTAAACTGTTTCTTTCTGACTTCCAGTAGTCTTGGGCAGAGGTGCGAATTGCTCAGTTTTGCAACTAGGCACATTATATTATTTCCTTCTCTCTGCCATTGAGTCCCTTTGCCATATTAACAGGATAATGTGATCCAGTTATGCTTCTGTTACTGCTCTGTGAAAAGGGATCAAGAAAACTGATAGGTAGAAGAAGTCCATAATGAGTCATTATTATAAACATAAAAACTTTAAAAGCTTAATCATACAGACTTAGTTCAAGGTCTGTCACATGGATTACAAAGGATACAGGGGTTTTCCTTGAAAGTCTTTCCCCACCATATCCCTGGAAGCAGATGTCATGTATATAGCTTCTCATTATGTGTAGGTTTTTCTGCAAAACTGATTTCTCGGTTCTTGAAGGAAGAAAAATGAATAAGCTAATAGTGTTTTAGAAGGCATTATGCAGCTAATAGAGAAAACTAGAGAGCACTGCTTGCCCTTTCATTAATCTTCAGCTGATCTGTCTACAGCAATACATATACAAGGTTTTGAGTAAATCACGGTCTTATGATAAATTTCATCTAAACTGTTGATATCGCTAAGAAACAATGTTTTAGGTGCAATCTCGTAGTATATATAGGCCAAGCTAATGTTTTTATATGTTTACATAAAAAGTATTTTCATACTCTAGGATAAAATTACACTCATCGTTCAGTTAAGCTCTACCTGATGGACAAACCTATATTGATCATTAACTTCGACATCTTGTTTGAATTAAAATGCACCTATGAGGACACTTCTGCAGACAAAGTGTGGAGAAAAGAATCTAACTAAATAAATGAAATCCAACAGAGGTGGCAGATTTGGGTTTTATGTATTATTTTCATTTTTGAATTATGAAAACAGGCAGACTGGAGACTGCAGATTTCTACCTGTCATCTTCTCAAAACCTGACTAGTGAAAGAAATAAATTTTAAATAAAATAAGGCTTAAATCTGATTTGATTGTGACTAGGGAATAGGTCTCATTCATAATACTTAAGGACTTATGAATACTTATTCTCATGATGTGCCTCTTCCTTTCTGAGATTTTCCCTATATGCTTGTGCTATACCTTTTGCGTGTTTTTCCTCATCCTTACTAATTTTACCTGTGCTCCTGTTCCTGGGGATCCTCTGAGTTCACATTGCACATCAATACCTTGCTGAAAGCAACGAAATTTTCCAGGTTACAGCTGGCCTTTAAAGATAACTCCTCCCCTGATTACAGCTGTGCTGAGTTCCCATTCGGGATCTGCAGCTGGAGCAGGAACACATGGCATCCATCCTTAGAAATACTCACATCCTGACTGGACAAAGCCCCAGGCAACCTGCTCTAGCTTTGAGCATAGCCCAGTTTGAACCATTTAGAAATCTGTGCATTTTCCTAGGGTATCCTAGAACTGGAAGATGTGACACAGGAACCTAACTAAGAGCAATGTCCTTCTGCATCAGCAAGTGAGGTTACTCCATCTGGCCATCACCAAATCTAGAATAATCTGCCCTCTAACTATTTCCTCTGCTTTCTTTATCAAATAATTACTGCGGCATATGCCAGTAATGTGACTGTCAAAACCAGCCTCATTTCCTTTACAATTTGCCAGCCCTTTGGAAACTCAGCTGTGCTATCTTTAAACTCAGAAAGCCTCCCCCTGAATACAGACCATCGTGGTTTTCAAGCAAAAAGGCTTATACTTCTGTTTTTTTTTTCTTTTTCTTTATTTCCCACATCTGAAGTGGATGCTGCTTTGTGGACATGCCGAGGCGTTGGGGGAGTTCACAGGGAAAGGGAAGGGAATATCTAGGAATGGATGCAGCTGTTGGAGGTTCCTTGCTGGTGAGTTGTCAGTGCCACAGAAGGCAATAGAAGCTCCTACTTCTCCCTCACAGGCTTTCACGAGCCTTGATATCAAGATAGCTTGGCTTTCCTCTGGATTATATTACGACTTTTCATCTTTTAGAAAGCACTTATTGATGACACACTTTCAAGGAAACAAATGTATACAGTTATATTCTTCTTTATTTAACTAATATACATTGGATTAATATTATTTGCTTATACTATGAAAAATGTAATGGAAAGCATTTTCTGATTATGGGCATTAAGTGGACTATCCTGCCAAATACCTGCCAAATCAAAATATTTAAAAATTATGCTGGAATCCCATTCTATAAGATTTAGATTCTGTTAGCACTCATGCATGCTATTGTCCTTAAAAATAATTTCTATAAAAGAAATCCAGCATTTGAAGAAAAAAACACACTCCCTTAAAGATCAAAGTTTATGGTGGAAATGACTTTTGAGTGTCACAGATCCTATAGGTTTTTCCATCCCAAAGTTTTTCCATGTAAAAATAATTTTCTGTCTGCTTTGTCTCTCTAGAGGATCTCCAGTCAGAAGGATAAACACTAATTCTACCATGACCATGTTTGCATGGAATTCTGTCATAAAGAAATTGCAGTTACTTCTTTGTTATTCCAGGGGATTAAGTAGCAAATGTTCAGATGGAATTTCATGGCATTCATGTAACTTAGTAGTTTGAAGACTTGTCATAATTCAGGGTGCTACCAGTCTCTTGAGCTCAGGAGAAACACAACACAGGAATGTTAAGTCACTCATGAAGTTAATATATTCTGCTAATGCTTTATGTAAATTCTCTCTTGCTGTGGAAATTACTCAAATCACCTGAGTACCTTGATTACCAGCAAGTGGTTTAGTACATCCATGATTAGATGCACAGCAGATTCAAAACACTAATGTGGTGGTTGGGAGGGATTTTCACTCATTTGGTCTTGCTAAACAACTGACAGCTAAATACCCTTTATCCCTTGATGAATAAATAGCTCAACAAAGCCCTACAAAAGTGTACTGGGAAAGGAGTGCCTGAACAAGCAGCTCCTGGCTGATGGAGCAGCAGCCTGTACTCTCATGAAGCAGAGTTGACCATAATGTGCCCTCTTGTGGAGAAACATCTTCAGATTGGCTTGAAGCTGGTGGGGCCAGATCCCTAAATGATGTAAAGCCTGGTAATCTCTTTGCCACTAGTAATGGTAAAATGAATTATGCCAGTAAAAGTGTGTGCACCGTTTTTTCACTGACCAGATGTGCTTAGTCTTCTGAGATGATTTGCTGTGGATGGTTAGTTGTCCAGCTACGGTATGGAAAACTGTTGGCATACATATATGAATAATCACTGATGTATATTCATTAGGCAGAAAAAAACTGCAAATTTCTAGAACAGAGCTAGAGAGTGGTTGTTGTTAGAATTAGGATATTACTGGGCCAGCTCATTACCAAGGAAGGAAAAGGCAACCTTATGATGCTTTCTTTTGATTTCTACTGGGCCTGTACCAAATTGGGCCAATTTAGAAGTTTGCAAGCTGATTTTCACTCAGATACCTAGAGGAAGCAAAACTGGTGCCTCTTCATTTGTTTGTTTGTTTGTTCAATATAAATATTTTTTGGGTGCATTGACATAGTTCAAACACATTTGACAGTAAGCTCAGCAGTCTCAAAGACATTAAGGGTGACAAATATTAACATAAGACGTACATGAAGAAGAGAATCCTTCTTCCTTCGTCCTTTCTCATCCTGCGATAAAGGATATCAGAAAATACAGGCGGGAGACAACCATTATACATATAATAAAGCAGAGAAAATCTTTGATCAGAATTTGTGCCTTACTGGAGAATTTAATGAGAAGATGGATTTCTGCAAAAATACAACTTCCTTATTTCTGCTGCCCACATATCTATTTTATTTCATAAATGACTGACTTTATAAATGCAACTAGATGTATGGTTGAAAGGACAAGGTAGTGACTTATCTGTGTGAGGCAGCTAATTTAAAAAATGACAAACAGTAATAACAGACAATCAGGGGCAGAAATAATTTGCTATTAATTAGGGATACTAAATAGATTTGGATAAAATGAAATCCATTCGAGCTGCAATCTTATGAGCGAAAGCTGAAGCAAATGGTATTTTTTATTGATTTGATTTGTTTTTCCTTTATTCCTTCATTACTTAGAAGGCAGAGATTCAAAAGAATGGTAAGTTTGCTCCTCTTGAGGTCCATTCATCTCTATTATAATTCAACTGAGAATGAGCAGTTGGACAGTTGCATCTAATAGTTGAAAATTGCTTTAATGCACTGTAAAATGCCACAGCACAATTAATATCTCTTTAGCCAAAGGAGTTATATCCATTTGCAAATCTCCTGATTTACAGAAGTATATTTTTCAATTATATTAGGAAATGTGTTTTCATGCATTATTACAGAAAATTAGTTAAGAGATGAAGCATTATTTTACAGTGAAAACACGCTTTTACTGATGGATAGTATGGTTTGAAAGAGTGCGTTCTGCTACATATAGCCCCTTTCCTTTGCTCCCCCGCTTCATAAGCATAGCTATAAAAGTGTATGGTCCCAACACATTCACTTTCCAACTTCCCAGTAGTTTTTCCCTTGCCCTTAGCTCTCAAGGTCAGTTATGTTTTGTGGACACTTTTCATAAGCATATTGAACAGTAAGGATCATGGGCTACACTACAAAGCCCAGCTGCCTGCTGCATGACCCAAGCTGGAGATACTGCTGTCCCTGCTCCCACTGGTCACAGCATGGCAAGACTGGAAGTCAGCGATATGTCTTGTTCCTCCGTGATGTGACACAGTCAAACTACAGCGGACCCATGGGGTTTAGTCAACATACTGTTTCAGAGCTCAGGACTCTGAAAACTGTAGACAAAAAAGACCTGCTGAGTTGACTTTGGCAAAGTACCACCCCCCGTGGAGGTTTAGCTTATTATAGCTCTCTATCTGTTTTCATAAAAGTTATGAGGAACACAGTAGGTTGTTAGCAGCTCAGATGTAGTTTCCTCTCAGCCTCTCAACAGCGAACATAAGTAAAATGCAATAAGACATCTTTTAAAGTGCACAGAAAATGAGGCCAGGCTGTGTGATCCAGGGCTCAATCTTCGCAATGAAGGAGCAGCACCGAAGTTACAAGCAGAGGTTCCCAAAATTTTAGTGTATGTTTGGTGTAGATTTAAGAGAACACTGGAGCTATTCTTCATTACCTTCTGTAATCTTTTGGTTCAGTCTTCAAGGTGAACAGCCAAACTCAGTGGTGCTGTGTTAGTAACTGGTTATTTCTAGAAAATACCACTCACTAAAATCAAGCCTCAGTAAACATCAGTGGTATATATTATAGGGGAACTATAGGGGTAATCAAAAGAACCAGAGACTCGGTCTCTTTGACCATGCACCATGCTTACATAATATGTATGTGTCATGAGCCAGCCTGTGAGAGGTTATAAACCACAGTGTTTCTTATTTGCCGTAGGAGAATGAATGCCTTTATTGAGAAAAAGCAGCTTCAGAATACATGACCGCTTTGGCCTGAAAGAAGTGCTGGCCCCAAGCACCTGCAAGCCTGGCTGGGTGGTGGCACTCCAAATGGCTCGCAGGCTGCCTGCACGCTGTGGCCAGCAGCTCATGCTGTGGCACTTTCCAGCTTGCCACATGCCACAGGGATAGGACAATGTGGCCCAAAGAGGCTGCGTGGCTGCTCCAGAAGACCTTAGTAGCCAGTGAAACTTTGGTCCTAGCATCAGAATGGGGTGATATATGGCAGTAAGAGAAATTAGAAGGGGAAAGATGTGGAGGACAAGCAGCAGGAGAAGAAATATTTTGGCTGATGTTGATGGGGGGGAGGGGAGGTTATTTTAGAGACAGGAGGTTAAGAAAACCACATAAACCACAGAGTAAAGAGGGAAAATAAAAAAGGGGCAACATAGGCGTAGTGGGTTGGTCTTGCAACAGCAGTGGAAGAAGGAGTTCGGGTGGTGGGGGAAATGAAGAAGTGAAGGTGAGAAAATCTTATCGAAGGTTTGCTGTGCAGAAGGAAGTGAGCAAGCTGGACACAACGTTTTTGCTTCCTGGTGACAGCTCATGAAACAAAACAAGTGGAGCAGACACCTACACAAGCTTGGTAATTCTCTGAAGCAAAACACAGGAGACACTGGAGGAGGGAATAGCTCTTCAAGGAGCTTCACCCTCTTCAGTGTAGACAGGGCTACTTTTTAAAACATGCACATCACAGAGTGTTCTCATAAAAGTATCACTGCTGACATCACTTTTCTTCAGTGCTTATCATGGGGCAGTGGCATTCAAGCTAGATGTGGTTCTCATTAGATATTAGCTCTACCCCAGATTTGTCTTTCTTGAAATTAAGAGGATGATTATTTGCACTGCTCTATTTGTTCTTCAAATGGATATTTTTCATGTTATTTTAACTGTTGATTCCTGCATTGATCACTTTTGATATTTCCCCTTCTGTATGAACTTTTTTAGTCTCTAGGCTTCTATGCAATTCTAAAAAAATATAGCTGTGTACCAAAATCAACCATAAAATTAAGGCAGGGATTCCAGGACCTAATTCTCTGCCAGTTTCCTTCCACTGAATTAGTTCTGATGATAGTAAATATGGTGCTTGTAAACAGGAGGCAGTCAGGACAGCAATTCCACAAATCTGCTCTGGCAGCTTTTGAGAAGCCTCCCCAAAAGCTGCATCGTGAAAACATTGAAGTGGATAAAAGGCAGAAAATCTGTGAAATGAAACTTAATGGATAAGCTCATGCTAGCAATCTCAATTAAAAAATCAGATACTATTCTCTCATTTGCACAGTTTTAGCATAATCTCTCCTGTGGCCATGCCAACCACCGAAACTAGGTATCATTGACAGCAACAAGCTGGATATCAGAGGTTATTATATCTGCAATAATGCTTTAGATTTTTCAGTCCTGTCTGTGTTTCGCCCTGTGTTTGTGCATGTGTATAAATGTAAGTGGGTGTATATCAAAGGCACATATTACAGCCCTGAAGAGCTGAAAGCTGGTCAGGCCTCTCTGTAACTATGAGGATGAATATAGGGGTTATTTGTTTGAAAATGAATGTGGTATGTGTTATAGGTCTTGGAGAAAACACTGCTGCTCACTGGTAAGTTTTGCTTTGAAGAAAAAGGTAGAGTAAAAAACAAGCAACTTCTGCTTCATGTCTCAATCCATCTTTTTTTAGTTCTGCAATAAAATAACACGAGAAACCACCTGAAATCCCCATATTCACAATTTATTGTCTTTTGAGAGAGCTGTGACTAGTGAATAATGATTGATTAATGTATTTTTTGCTATAATTAATCACATTGAACAACAATATAGAGAGTTTCTGTCTAAGTTGCAAGTCTCCTGGGCATTCAGAGTGGCATTTTTGCCTACATTTTTGCTATCATAAACTGGTATGGACATACTTCATCCTTGCTCTACTTGTATCCTCTCCAGCGGCAATTTACTGCTGCCGCACCAATGCTCTGCACAGCCACAGCAATGGGGCTCAGATCCAGACCATCCGACACTGGAATTCTGCAGTTCTCTGTCCATAAATCTGACATTTCTGTAAACTTACATTTGTGTACCATTTTTCTCTCCTCTCCCTGGCTTCATACATTCCCAGAAGAGTTACAAAGGAGAGAAAAAAAAAACCCTGCAGGCTCAAGAGGAAGCATTTGTTGCGTTGTTGATTGTGCCTGCACTCACATAGTCACGCATCCCTGAGAATTTGGTACATATAATCTCTTATTTCTCATGCAGTGTTATTTGGGAAATCTGCACTGGATTTCAGTTTAGGAAAACTTATATGATAATTAAGCTAGGAGTTTTGCTTGTAAATGACACAGTGGGTTCAGTAGAAAAAAATGTGCAAATCTTGGATGATACCTTAGTTTAATTCTGTCCTATAAATGTGATTTCCTTAGGTGATGTACCTGTGGGGGCTAGGTTGTTGTCTTTCTAAGTATTTTAATGCTTATAAGCTCTCGTGGTGTCTGTGAGGGTCACACAGTGAATCTTTAATACCAAAACATGTACTATTCCGTGATTTCTTCCTTGCCTTTCGATAGCTTTTGTCACTTGGATAGATAGTGTGTGGTTACCCATGAAATATCCCTTACTATCAGTATATCAGCCAGGATACCTGATGCTCCTCTGGGAGAATCCTTTTGGCCTGGTGTGCAGGAAGATTTCTAAGCAGTTATTGGGCTAAGTATGCAAACCACACTCCTCTGGAGTCCATCTCTCTTGTAGATTAAAAAACCTCACTCAATTCTAGTAGTTGCACCTTACCATCTTCTTAAAGACATGCTTCAAAGATAGCTGGAATTGTGGACCACAATGCTACTCCACACTTTCATTTAGAGGCATCCAATGTGTCTCAACATCGTCTGGACTTAAAAAGACCAGGCAATGCTAAGAGAGCTGCTCTGATGAGTCACACACACTCAACAGGATAGATGGGCAATAGGAGTCCACTTTCAGTTAATGAGTTTTAAAAAAATCAAGAAAAAATCAAACGCTGGCTCTGATAATAGCATTTGCTCTGAAGTTAGCTTTTAACTTGCTCTGGCCAAGTAGCCAAGCCACCAGATGAGGCAAGATGACATATCAAAATGGATCAAAAATGTGAATAGTGCTGGTCAGACATGAAAGTCATGTGGATCTGGGATATCACTTCCTTGCAATGAAAATAAATCTGACTAATGGACTGTCTTTCTTTGTAGTCACTTCGAGATCTGAAGAGCCAGGTCTCCTCCTTCATGTGCTGGGAGTTGCAGACATCATGGAAGGGTCAGGATTGGGAGCCACTGCAGGAAAAGAAACTGAAAAGTAAGTTCATATGCTCTTCCCAAGTACCTAATGGAAGAGCGGAGAGGAGACAGGGACAGACTCCAATCAGAGATGCAAAGTGATAGGACAAGGGCAGTAGACACAGATCAGAACATGAGAAACTGTGATTAGATACAATAAAATGTCTTTACCATAGAGGTGGTAACACAGTGGAAGATGGGGCCCAGAGAGGCTATGGAGCCTTCATCCTTGAGGATATTGAGCACACAGCTTAATCCAGCTGGCCATGACTTGAGCAGGATGCTGGGATAGATGATGTCCAAAGTCCCTTCCAACCTATGTGGTTTCATGGTGCTTTATGTAACACAGACCATAAAATATGCAGCATAGTCCATACAAAGAAGCAGTTCAGAATTTCAGGTCTTAAACTAAACAAACAAAAGTATCTTCTTCTAATGAGCACTGTTATAAGAATGTGAGAACTTCATGAAGGGAACAGCACCAGAGCACACAGATTCCAACAAATAAAATATATATGAGGAATATAAAAAAATGTCAAATGAACAACTAACATTCTGAAGTTTCTGTATTTCTAAACTTAAGGTTAAATGTGAGGCTGGTTCCAGTTTATTCATTTAGAAGCATGTTACAATGAAGATACAACAGGTCAGACTTAATGACATCCTAGGGTTTATGATTCTCTAATGTCATACAAATACCCTTGAGTCTTCATTTCTAAGTTGCTTATGAAGAACTAGAGAGTCAGGAAGCTTCAGTCCCTGCAAACATATCAGAAAAAGTATACAGTTACCCTAGCAACAGACATTTCATGAACTATTTCAATACAAATAAGCTATTCAGTTTTGATATAGGTATCAGGAAAAAAAATGGAAGCATGGGGAATTCAGAAAGAAAGGAAGGGCATGCACAATATGCATGGAGCTCTGCTTGTGTCTATGTGTGTGTGACAGCACACGTGCTGAGCATCACTGGGGGGTCATTATTATTTGAAATTTCCTTATTAGGAGTAACTGTGTAAATTTTGTGTAAAATTAAAGCATAACATATAGTCGACTGCATCAAATGGTAAGATTTTATGTCACATCTTTCTGTGGTAATTACAGCAAGTCCTAGTCCTGTACAAAGGAATTCCCCTTCAAAAGGTTAGCACTTGAGAGTTTTTAACAACTTTGAACGTATGTAGAAAACCAGCAGTTAAAAAATAAAGCACTAATTTTAAAAAAATCTTTACCAGCTGATCTGGAGGTAAACTGAAAGTGTGATTCATGCTCCAGCTCGAACCCTGAATATTTTCTATGGATGGAAGCTGCCGTCTGAAAAGACAGCTGAGCTCGAGGAGCACTCCTGTGGCTTCATGTTGCTGTGTTTGCCCTGAGGTCCCTGCACCCACTCTGATCTTTCCTGTCATGATCTTTTGTAGGATGGCAAATTTTGCACATACTGAGCAAATTGAGAAATCTGTTTTAAATTGCATGTGATTTCTGAGAATCATTATTTGACTGTTCTGAAAACTGAGACTGCTAAGAGACATCCATTGGCTGTAGAGATCCAATATGGTAGTTAATCATAATTATTTTAATTAGTTTTATATGGTCCTATGGGCATCCATTTCTTTCAAGTGTTTTCCAAATGCGTGCCTTTTCTTTTAAAGCCATTGCCTGGGTTTTCTTTTGTTCTTAGCCCAGTTTTCTTGTCCACCTGCGGTGACTATATACATCCTGAGTAGGGCAGTCTGTGATTTCTGTGGGAAGTAAAAAGTGTATCTCCATGCCATTTTTACATTTCCTTATTCATCAGCAATAGCAAATAGTGTACAATGAAAACAGGGTCTGCCACAGAGCAGGGCAGAGGTACCTCCAGCCTGGATTTAACGCAGGAAAGTGGCACCTTGTAGCCCTCCAGTTGTGGTGGTTCCAACTCGGAGTCAGACTATGTCCTCTGCTGCCTCAGCAAAGCAGACATGGGCACTCCTGCGTATCTGGAGCCTGATCTCAGCTGTTTGGTAGCAAGTGCTCAGCAAGAGCCCGGGAGGAGATCTTGGACTGACATGTGGCTTGCTCTGAAGTTCATCCCGCACTCAGGAGCAAAGACTTGCTCCTCTTCTCCCTGGTCTTGCCCCTCAGGGTCATATAATGTGTCAGTCTCTGGAAGCAACCCTCAGATAAATTATGAGGTTACCACTTCTATCTCTGATATTTTTTTATTGCTACTTTAAGAAAAAATGTTAAGTGGATTTTTAAGAGGTTTTACTTTGAATGAAAGGTCAGCACTATGAAAGTTTGAGAACTGCCAGAGTAATGAGTATATAAGACTAGATTTAAAAAGATAGATCCTTCCCACAAACACCCTGCAGCCTCCCCACAGCTACAAGTGGGACAAAAGGAGGCAAATGGTAATTTTTCACAGTGTGGTCATGCTTCTGCATCTCATTTCATATGAACAGATCTCTACAGCAGTGAAGCACATAGCTGCAGTTAATCAGGCTCAGTACATAGAGGTCCAGCACATATAGAAATTGGAAAAAAATCACCAATGCCATTAGTACGAAACCTGCTTTCCCTCCTCTCCAGAAGGATCCCAGTCCATACTCCAAAGATTTTCCAAAGGTTGTTTCAAAATATGATATAAAGCCTCAAAATAAACAAACTCTTCTATATAAGTAGATCTCTCCAATGCCATCACCGTTAGGTAGCTAATAATTTCTTTTAAAATTTTCTCCTAACTTTCAATGTATTTCTGATAACACAGGGGGAGGAATGGATGCATAAGTGGACAGAAAACTGTTTAGCTTTTGATGATGTAATTGGGCATTAGCCTCAAGAAAAATCTGTGCTTTAGAGAAGCAATTTACATGGATGCTTTGGTTATAGAGTGAAACAAGTACAAGTGAAAAAAGTAACAGGCTCACTAATTGCTCATTCTGGTAATTAACTGTTAAACAAAGAAACTAAAAGCAAATATTGCAAATAATGTAGAAGAAACACTGTTTTCAGAAATTCTCCACTGAAAAGGCATGATTCAGTGTAAAATTGAAAGTGAGGAATATGGAGTTCTGCTCTGGATGTGAAAGATGTTTTTTAATGGATGCCTCCAACAAGAGATCCCTGAGTTACATATACACAAGATTATAGCATGAAATGAGTCACTAGGATTTATCCAGAATTTATACAGTATGTATAAGGTGTTTTAAATATGAAAAGATTGCAGTAGGCACCAGGATCTTATGATTCTCTTCACAGAGCTATTACTGATCTCCTTAGGGACATCAATGAGTTTTCTTCTTGCCTTTATCTTTGCTAGTTATTTAGAGTATAGTTCTGGGAAAAAGATTAATTGTGCAAAGTTTTCACCAGGCTTTCGTGAAAGGGAGCTGTTTTGCCAATCGATGGCGGGGTGGGGGGGGTGGTGGAAAGAACCAGACACCAAGGGAAAGAAAGGTCATGTTTACTATTAATATCAAATAATACAGAAATGAAATGATACATCTAACAAAACAATAAGCTTACTATGTGCTGGGTTTTAACAACAGACAAAACAAGCAAGGTAATGCACTTAACCATTACTATACGAGAAAGAGAATAGCGATTACGAAAAAGATACATCACCAATTGCCGAAATACGTTACCATCACGCAGATCCGCAGCTGCTGGGGAGCCCCTGTTGCAGCGAGGAGTTGGAGAACCTTCCCAGCAACTGGGAGGTCTTATGTGGCGTGTCTACCTGTTAAGTGAGGTCTCCAAAGTCATAGCAAGAGGGTCCAGCTTTTATAGAGGCAAATCAAGACTTGCATTTTCTTTGTTAGTGGTAACATCTGGTATGTCCTACTTTCCCTATCATCCGGGACCGGGACCTGGCCAGAGCCCCGGCTTCGGATGGGAAAATTCCCTTCAAGGCCAAAAACACTTGCATGAGAGCCTCCAAAAGTTACAGTTTTATAAGCCTACATGCAGCGTGACATAAGCAGGCTGGTGGGCCTATGTGCGAATTAGCATTAGCAGTTCTACAGGCCAGGTCTGTGTACTTGTACAAAGGCAGAGCCGTATTCAGCTGTAAGTCAACCCTGACTTGGGCCTGTGGTTCAGGCCGTAGCCCTACAGCAGCCTTAGAGAGGGAGCCTTGATTTCGATGTAGCCTCTCTGTGTTACCATAACAGGAGTGGAAAGTAACACCTACTGTGCCTTGGTAGCATGACCGTTTTATTCAGTGCCATACACAGATCCATGCATTGGTTACCATTTCACTATTTACTTCATCTTCAAAGATACTGATATCCATTAAGATGATGTTAGAGCCTAGAACATGTACTTTCCTTTACTGGCTGAAAATATTTTCTGGCATCAATATAAAAGGTCAGTGAATAATTAATAGGAAGTGTCTGGTCATCAGAAAGTAGAGCACATGTATTAAGGTAACTATCCTGCCATCTATATTGAAATGTATTTTTCTCTGAAGGGCATCAGTTTGAGTATATTGCTTCTTGTCATCTTTTGTTGTCATATACCATGCAAATTATAAATTTTATAAAACTTCCACTGACAACTGTAAAAAGAAAGCAGAACTATGGATCCAAGACGGAAATTCACATTAAAGTATAGTTTGTAAATTCAACCATAGATCCTCCAAGTCTGTCCAGAAATCTAAACATGTATGATAATGATATGGATCAAGATTAAAATTCCACCTGAATATCATTTGGTCACAATTTAGGCACCATTTTTTAAATAGTCAACAGTACAGATGTCAAAGAGTTGATTAAAATAATATGATATTCTGTGAAATATATATATTTCATGAAGGTAGAAACAAGATGTTAAAGTACACTATCAATGATTATGTGTGGGTGCCGTTCTAAGATGAATTGTTATCTCAAATCTTTTGCTTTACACACAGTGAATTGCCTCTGAGAATGGCCAAATAATCTCCTTGACAATAAAGTATTGATGTGCAGATCTTTTTATCAGTTGAAATTATGTTAAATAAAGAAATACATATAGCAAAGGTTCATGAAGTCTGGGTGGATATTCCACCTACGTTTAACCTACCACAAGATGAGCAAACACCTTCGACATTCCTTCTCTGTAATCTGTATAGGCAAGAATAGAGCAGGATCTTAAATCTTTATTTGTGCTTCATAAGGCCACTTCAAAAAGGCAGATCCACCAAACCCCAGGGCTTTGAGTGAGTCTATGAGGCAGCACACTCAAGATGGAGACAGAAATGAGAGTTGAATAGAGGTAAAATTATTATAGGCATCATAGCTGTCATCTTTCAAAAGTAAAAAGGGTATTTGTAAGATTTATCCTCTCTCCACTAATAACAATCCAGATAAGGATACCTCCATTCAAATCTGCAAAGTTCTGAAGATCTTAAAATGAATAAATTTGAAAGAGGCAGAGTCTCTCAGGGTAAGTTTTTTTCCGAAATCCACAGTCATAAAAAAGCCATTTTTTCTTCACATCATGATAGTCTTGTGTTTGAAAATACAGGAGAAAATAAACCCAAACCATCCAACCATCCCTATTTATTTGTTGTATTTTTTTTTCCCATTACACCATCTTTCTGAATTATTTAGTTAGAGCCAGCTCAGGGTTGTTGCAGAATATGATAAGCTGGTGAATATCCAGGCCAGCAATGGGAAGTCTTTATGAGGTGTGGAGTCACTTCAGCAAGTGCAGTCTTACAAGCATTCTTGCCCTAAAACAGTGGTAAATGCTCAAGACCAATTTGTCTACAAGTAGAAGCAAGGGACCTGAATAGAGCATTGGTTCTGGCACAGGAAAGCTTTAGTGAACCCTAATCTTAAATTGCAAATATTAAACCATGCATAGTAAAAGAGACAAACTGGGAAGAAACTCTCTCTTTTGGGGCTTCCAGGATGTTCTAGAAATGGTTCTGTTGCAGTTCTGAACCCCTCCCATGGACTGCAGTTTCATTTTTCCTTACAAGAACCAGCACATTAATCAAAGGAGGCTAACAGCTTATTTTAGCAAGCCAGTTATTGTACACATATCATTAACTTTATTGCAGTGTTACAGAATAAATGATTCAAAAAGGGTAATTGATCACATTGATGTGATCAAGTTGTTTTTGAGGAATTTCTGCTATTACCAAAAAAATCCTAGGCAAAGTATATTTCATGCTACTTAGCACACAGTAATGGATAGCTTAGTGTGTTGGATATCAAAAAAGGTACTATAATAAAATTGAGGTAGTACACCAGAACATATTATTTTTCTTGCACCTTTGCATCATCATCTGTTACATAAGAAAGTCAGTTACGTGTGATTCACTTTGGACAAATCAGAAAGGGACAAAAATCAAGATCAAGATAAAGCAAAACATCTGTAGCGGACACCTTCCATGGCTTTGCATTCATGGTTTTAGTCCAAAAGTATAGGAGAAGAAAAAGGCAGATTCACTGAACAGTCAACAGTTTGTATATCAAAGCAAAAGAACTCAGGCAGCAGAACAGAATTTCAGGATATTGTATTATTATTATATAATTTTCCCCATGCACCTTTTCTCCAGCTGGACTGCTGTTATTCACGCTTAAAAAATAGCAAGCATTTCCCTCCAGGGAGACTCTACAATTCTACTTATGGCTGTCACCTCCTCTCCATAGCTCACAAGCTTTAGCAGTGGGTCCTGCTGCTTCCCTAAAATGCCAAGGTTTTTGTCCCTGCTCAGCCTGGCTTTGACCCCAGCAGGCACCAGTCCGATCACACTGTCAGGGGTCTAGCTATGTGCTGAGCTGGCATGAAAGTAGCCAGAGGCACCTCTAAATTTTTCACTAGTCAGAAATGATGTCTTTCATCCATTTCTGTCATGTACTACCCTTTATACAGAGGAAAATGACTTTTCCCTCCCCAATTGGAAGATCTCATTTCTGTACCTGAACATAATAATACTCAGCTGCCACCACCTATTGACAAAACACATTGATCCTGATCTCATAAGGACAGGAAGACCTTTAAGTAGAGCAAGTGTTGACAGGTCTTAGTTTGTTATTTTTCTGAAAGAGAATAAAGGTCTTTCTGGCTAAAAGCACAATAATATCAGACTTGATCTTTGTGCATCAGTACATGTCAGATAAACAAATTATGCTTCAAAGAAAAATGCAAGTGATACAAAATCTTCAAATAAGAGTAAGGAGTAATATGTGATCTCTAAACTACTGTATATATTTTCCCACATGACTTGTCATCTGGATTTGGGAATTGAAGCAATAACTTTTTCAGCCCTCTGTGGAAAGCAAAATACCTTCACACACTGGTTCTGTACTGTAATTTCCTCTGGGGAGGAAATGTCTTCTGGGAAATCTCAAATTTACTCAAATGTTGTAGGCTACTTTTGTAGTCTTTTTAGTAAGTGAAAAAGATAAAACTTCCTAAATTGTGCTGTGTTAAACCTTTTAAATACAAGAGGGTTCAAAGAACTGAGAGAACAGTTCCTTTTGCAGCTTTTTCTGTAATGGTGGAAGTTACTCATGGTTATTGTTTATGTGAAGAGAATATAAAGAAAGGCTCCTTCAGTGTTAAGACACTGTTACCCTCTAAACTTCGTATTTTCATGGAAATAACTGTATAGATAATACATTTCAGGAAAAAAATGAGACTGGGTTTTTTTAAAGCAATCATTTGTTTGGTTTCTCCTTTCTTCTTACAGATATTCCTCTCCCACAGAATTAAATAAGCCATAACCTACACAGACAGTTTTAACTGTCTCTATCTTGCAGTTCTTCTCTCCTGGCCGCTACCAGTTTCTCCCTACCCCTTTTTTTAAGTAGTGAAGCTACTCTGCTTAAGGTAGTTTTATCCTATTGCAAAGCATTTTCTCTAAATACGCTTTAAAATTTGCAATAAGAGGTTGGAAGTTTAATGTGGGATTAGGCCATAAAACAACATAAGATCAGTCATCCTGAATTAGACAATAATGAGAACTAATATCTCATTTTGTTTTTTCTTTTTTCTTTTTTTTAAATCTTTTTTCTCATCTCTTTTTAGTAAAGATAATGAACCATTATTCCTTTTTTTTCCCTGGCCTTGTATTCATAATTTGATAGATTTCTAGGATATTCTAGGATTCTTCTTCAACAGTTTTTTTTCTCTTTGACGTATGTTAGTCTATCTATTTTTTTCTTGTACCTTAGATCCTTCTTACAGTTCTTCTCTAAACTTTTTTTTTTTGTTTCTACTTTTTCTTTTTTTGAGATGGGAGAACCAGAAACTGAGCCTAGTTTTCAAAGTGTGGGTAGATCATCAGTGTACATGTTGTCATTGCAATCTTTGCTGTTTCCGCTGATCCTTTCATAGCACTTTCTAGTGTTTGTCTTGCTTTCACCACAGTTGAGCAATGAGCCAAACATTAAACTATCAATTCCTTTCCAGAGTCTCCCTCATGGGAATGAGTAACCAGTTCAGAGCCTTTCACTATGTGTGTGAAGTCAGTATGGCTTTCACAATATGCATCCCTACATCAACCAAATGGAGAGGGAGAGGATAGAGGATGACTAATGAGCCAGCGAGGGAGTGCGGGACAGTGTTGGCGCCCAAGGGATCTGGTTAACAAAGATGTCAACCCCTTCCAGAATGTGTTATTTAGGATTCTGGCTCTCTTCTGGATTCAGATCTCTGATGACTGACCTCGGCCATGTGTGTACCCGTGCTGACTCTCTTATGCTTTCCCAGATCCATTTAAGACAGTGGGTTTTTTGTTAACTGTTTTGATACAAGGGATATTAACTTCAGCTATATGTATAGAAAGAAAAAGAAAAGTATCTATAAAGGCAATGACATGAATCCATTACATTAGAATGGGACTGGCAAATTAGTTGCACACAAGTATAAACTGCCTACCCACTAACCTGATAATGTGCATACTTGAGAAGACCCAGCAAGAACACTTCTTTTTTTTTTTTTTTTTTTTTTTTTTTTTACTTTAATATGACAGAACTCAATGCTCAGCTTTTTGATGACCCATACGCAAGAACAAGAAGTACTTGTTTGCACTCACAGCTGCATCATTTATTTGACTGTTTCAGGACAAATGTAAGGATAGACGAAACATTTTTTACTCTTTCATGCCTAACTGCTCAGATGCCAGAAGATCTGCTAATTTGTAATTGCTTGGGCTTGTTCCAGCTCTTTTCAAAAATACAAAAAAGCGGCTTTTACACCTAGGTGGATGCGCTTGCAAAAGAGCACTAGATAGTATCTAATTAGCTAAAATCTCCTGTACTTCACATTTTGAAAGTGTAGTTAAAGCAGAAGTCTATAATGAAATTAAAGAGAGCATTTAACATTGAGTAAGTCAGAGCTCATTTAGTTTATTGCACCTGCTTCTGCCTCCACTGTCAACTTTGGGTTTACAGATGTACTTCTTTACTTCAATTCCTCCTTCTTGCCCTTGCATACACATGTGTCAGAAAAACAGCAGAAGGCATTTGACTAATTCGCAGTCCTCCTCTCTTCCGAACCAACTGTACAAAGCACAGTGAAATGCACAAAATAAACCTTTGTAAATCGAGTTGTTTACATTTCATGCCATTAGTCATTCACTCTATGTCATATGGCAAATGCATCTTGACTGTGACACAGGAGTGAATTCTGCCCTAGGAATAAATGGTCATTAAATAAACGGCACCTAAGGCTGGTTCCAGTTAACAAGATAATTACACAAACCCATACTTTCCCTATTTTCCTACTCCCTCTTCTTCCCATCACTCTTGGTTGGGCTCATTTCCTCCTTGGTATAGATGCAGCAACAGTGCAAAGGCAGGGCTGATCTAATAGAAAACTACTCTCTTTTAAATTTGATTTTCAGGGCTAGTTTCTACTAAACCAGTAAGATGAATTGATGCTCTCTGCAGCTATAAAGTTGACCTAATGCAAGCTAAGCAGCATGTGGCTGTGGATGGAGCTATGGCACAGGATCAATTTAACTGAGCCATGAATGAAGTCTAAATTCCAATCACATCCTCAAGAATCCATCTCAGCATCCACCTGCCTATGGGACTACCTGGCCTCCCAATGTGCACTGTAAACATGAGCATACACCAGAGGAAATTTTTGTACATGTGCCTCCTAGTTCAAGATCCAGAAAGAAGGGTATATTTATATGTCACTTTCTGGAGAGTGAGGTCCTTATTTGTTCAACTTTTTATTGATTAAAAACTTCCATTTATACTATGCAGGTCTGGCCCACTTGAATTGGTCAATTATACTATACAGGGAATATTTATTCTTCAGTATACATTTTCCATAGTGAAATTTTAAGGAATGAGAACATTCCTTGAAAACTGGGTTAGTTTCCTCGGTTGTTTTTTCTGGTCTGATGACACCCAACTAAATTTTTACCTCTTTCTCTCCAGAGCTGTTCTCATCCTTGGCTGATGGACATTGCAGCACAGGTCCAAGAGAACTGCATCATACTAAGCAGGCTTAATGAACTTTTAAAGAATCATAGAATCATAGAATCCTTAAGGTTGGAAGGGACCTCTAGAGATCATCTAGTGCTCATCTAGTTTGACCCCCCTTTTCTGTTTGTCAAAGGTAACATACTTGGGAGTCATGTTCTGTGTTTTGAGATTTCTTTGAGGAGCGGAGCATACATTTTCTTTTTTCTTACACAATTATTCCACTCTCCAAGAATGCTAGTCAATACACATTAAACAGGATTGTTTAAAAACTCTCCTTTTTGTCTAACTGTAGAGAGGGAGTCCAGTCAGATAACATTTGAATGACTCACTTTTGTTGAAGAAAATTTGCTGTCTTCTGTTTTGAGCTAGTAGTTATCAATACTGTGAAAGGTCGTCAATATTTGAACTGGTTAAACATGCATGCACTCAGAAATTACTACCCAAAGGAGACCACATTATTAGCTGCATGGTAGTTCAGTCTCAGAGATCTCTACATCGTCTTCTCAAATTTTGCTTGTATCTTTTTTTTTTTTGCCCTCAATGTAATATTCTTTAAGACAACCTGAAAACATTCAGTATTATCTCAGTGGCTCTTTGTATACTCGATATGCTTTAGTGCAATATGCTCTGGCATTTAAAGCAGACAACAATGCAGTAACAATGGTTATTTTTCCCTTTCTCTAGCTCGCCTTAGCAGTGTAGTCAGTTACAATTTTATTCTTCTAATCTCAGTGATAAAATTACCATATAAACAAATCTAAAATGAAACAACAAATAGTTTGTATGTTGTGGTAGGTGTGTAATTCTATTAGGAGATTCCCAGTTCATGTTTTGCTACATCAGGCTGCAGATATGCACAAACAGAAAGAGTTTTTTCAGGTGGATTCATAGCTGCTTCCTCTCTGTAACGTAGCAACTACTTTATGTTTTGCTGCTTTTTGCCTACTTCCATGCCATTCTTTTATATTCCCTCACAAACAAATCCAAAAGGTCTCACTGAATGTCAGTGGAAAATACATCAGTTTTGGATTGCATAGTGCAAACAAGGTCCAGCACAGCTCTGCTCTCACAAAGAAATATTGAAATATGGAATTCACACAGACATATATGCACATACAAATGCATGTATCTATATTGCCATACATGAATAGAAAAACAGTCTTTTCCATACAAGGGTTCACCTGTAGATATTTGAGATGGAAGTGTGAGCCATACGTCACCTTACATTTTTCAAAATCAGGATTCAAGATTAAGGATGAAATAGGATTAATTTGCGTTGTAGGTGATAAACAACAGAAGAGCACTTCTGGTCAGCTGTAACGACCTGTTCTGCTGGCTGCATAATGTCGCGCATTGAAACATGAATTCAAATGCATACTCTTAAAAGTCTAAGACATTGCTGATATTTCCATGTCCTCTCTTGACTAACCAAAGAAGTAAATCACTCTTTTGACTAATAAGCCTTAGAATAGGGTTAACGTATATCTGTATATCCAGTGGATTTCCAGGCATTGAGGTAGACATTACGTCTGAAAAGTGGATTCTTAGATCCAGGAACAGAATTGTAAAACTGAATGAGCAGATCTCGGATCTTCATTGATCTGGCAAATGTCAATACTTTGCCAACTCAGTGCATTGTTTCCCTCCTAGCTTTCATAATACTGTGAAGTGTAAGCACTGATTTCCTTTCTGTATTGCATTGCTTTTTATATTAAAGTTTTCATGTGGAGTTGCTGGATTCTCTTCAAATCTGTCTCCCTCTGACCCACGGATATAACCTTGTCTTGTATGCATAACAGACCAATTTCCTGACCTTATCTTTCATCTTACTAATCTGTCATTTATAGAAGATCTGTGGAATTTGGCAAATTGTGATATTTTGTTGTACTGTTGATAAGGTGTGAGATCGCTATATCCTATCCAATTTCTTTTTCTCCTAATGAAGTCAATGGCAATGTTACATTTTCTAAAACTGATATCTCTGTTTAACTGTTACCAATGCTTAGCATTTAATTTAACTTGATTGACTCTATCTTGACATAAGCAGTAGTGATAATAATAATTTTTACCGATACGACTCAGGCTCTTCCAGAATTAATCACAGTACAGCCTCAGGAGTACTTTCCTGAGATGTATGAGCTTACTAATAGACTTTTCTTACCATCTGATGCTTTTCTTGATGCTATTACTAAGGTAAAAATGTGGTTAACATTGATCTTACAAATTAAAATGCCTTTGCTTTGGCCTCTTTTGTTATTTTTGAAATATTGCTAGAGAAGACTTTACATCAGTAAAAGAAGCACATTTTTAACATGCAGCTGCTCAGGAAATAGTGATGGCAAGCAGAGCTGCACTTTCCCAACCAGTCAGAAGACACAGGGTTGCCAGATTCCTGGCCTGCTGCTGCTGATTCCAGTCCCAGCCCACCCCTACCCACCGCTCCATCCGGTCTCAGGCACAGCTCTGACACTTACCTCGGAATAACTCTCCGGCTTGCTTTACTGGGTATTTTTTTCTTCTCTCTCTCTCCTTTTTTATTTTTTCCTTTTTTCTTCTACGTTAATTTTCTGGCAGGTGAGTGAGCAGGACAGGTTCCCCATGCCAGCTCCGGCACAAGGAAGGTGGCTGCAGGGAACTGTCATGAGCAAAGCCAAGGGACTTTTTGCGTTCAGCGATAGCAACCAGCTGTACTCGAAGTAAGGACAAACTTTGTTCTTCTTGTTTCACTCATTTAAATTCAACTCAGATGCACTGAGCCAGATTCTGATTTTCATAGTAAACGCAGTGACTTATCCCAGCAGTTCTAGCTCAGCAGCTTTGCTTGAGCTAAAGAATATGTGGAGCATTTAGTGAAAAAATATTAGTAGGTGGTTTCCAGCTCTCTGGCAAAGTTTGCTTTCAACTCAGACACCCTTGGCTGAGTGACAGGTTTATAATAAACCACAGCAAATTTCATGCAATTTAATGACAAAAAGGATCATGTAATTTGAATACGCTCATTCAGCTTAAAACGTCCTCCAGGTCCTCTAAGGGTCTGAATTGTGTGCCCCCTTATGGGTGCAGTCAGTCTTCAATGGATCACGGTCCAGCGGCCGACAATGGCTTTTCCCTCGGCCTGGTCAGGACCAGACGCAGAACACAAAAGGCAACAGTGCTCTCTCTCTTGTCTTTAGAGTCATAGAGTCATTATGGTTGGAAAGGACCTGCAAGATCAGCCATAAACCCATCAGCACTATGCCTGCTAAACCATGTCCCTAAGTGCCTCATCTACACATTTCTTGAACACTGCCAGGGATGATGACTCTACCGCATCCCCGGGCAGCCTGTTCCAATGTCTCACCACTCTTTACGTGTAGAAATTTTTCCTAATATTGAACCTCCCCTGGTGCAACTTGAGGCCATTTCTTCTTGTTCTGTCTGTAGTTATTCTACAGAAGAGAACAACCCTCACCTCCTTATAACCTTTTTTCAGGTAGTTGTAGAGAGTGATAAGGTTTCCCCTGAGTCTCCTTTTCTCCAGACTAATAACCCCAGCTTCCTCACCCCCTCCTCATAAGGTCTATGCACCAGCCCCTTCACCAGTTTCATTGCCCTTCTTTGGACACACTCTAGGAATTCAATGTCTTTCTTGTAGTGAGGGGTCCCAAACTGAACACAGTATTTCATGAATCTGAAGGATATCTCTGGGATCAATGTTTAGAGTCAGTTCAGAGAAATATAAAGATTCGAGATTCTTCATAATGATGTATTTTTTTTCTTGTGTTAAAGCTAAAATTAAAGCTCCCCTCCCTTTCCCTTGCCTTGCCTTGCCTTGCCTTGCCTTGCCTT
>VZSV01000007.1:12759643-12796437 GCA_013398735.1 Nothocercus julius | reverse complement strand
CCCTCTGAGCTCTGCCATCCAGCCAATTCCTAATCCACCTCACTGCCCACTCATCTATCCCACACTTCCGCAGCTTGCCCAGAAGGATGCTGTGAGGGACGGTGTCAAAAGCCTTGCTGAAGTCAAGGTAGATGACATCCACCGCTCTCCCCTCATCCATCCAGCTGGTCATTCTGTCAAAGGACCGTGCCAAGCTTGCTGTAACTTGGTGCAAGTGGTGCCATTTGTGCCATGGACTGCTGTGAGCAGTACAATAGGAATCAAAAATAGATTTATAGAGAGGAAAGCTACAGGTGGAAATTGGGCAAAAGTGAGTTCTGCAGCCGGGATAGGCAGCCGGCACATGCCAAGGTCAGACACAGAGGTCATGTCCCATGGAGGGTGCAGGGGCCGCAGGCTCTCCTCACTTCGGCTCTATTCCACTCATGGTACCAGCCTTGGAGCAGGAGATACCGGTTACTTGCGTTTTCCTTCTTGAACAGGGCATGCGAAGGCAAAGCCTCTCACTGCTTGGTCTGACTGTCAATAGGGCTGAATTTATGAAGTCTCCCCTGATCTGCATTTATCACGCGCTCACATCTATTATTTCCTTCTCTTATTCAGAGCTCAATAAAAACGTTTTCATCCGGTAAAACTTCATCAAATGAGGAAAATAACTCCTACACTGGTGTTTCATTTTTGTAATCTATCAATAAATGACAGGTCTGGCTGAATTTTTCAGCTTTCCAGATAAGGAAGCCAGAGATCTCCTGTGGTGACAAATTTTAAGTCTCTCAATACACTCAAGTATATTTGTCTCAAGTATTGGCTCATCAGCATTCACAGGAATCACAGGAAACTTTGAAAAACACATTGGAGAGGAGAAAAAAAATAAATGGCCAATAGAGAAAAAGAGTTTCTCAAATAAAAAGCACTTTACTTCTGATCTTACTGTGTTCTCCCATATGAATCAAATAAGACCCTAACTGCAAATTTTGAACCTTTAAATAGTTTTAACTATTTTTAACTATTTTAATTTTATTTTTCCTTGATAAGTTGCTTCTGAAATTAAACAATATAACTTTTTTTTTCTAGCTTACACTACTTATTTGCATACAATACAAATTCCAATTTATATACTGCTTTTTTCTCACAGATAATATCAATGCAATTTAGTGTGCACATAAAAATATATCTGTGGGTGAACTACTGACTGTTTCTTCCTTTAAAGGGAGAAGGATGCTAATGACAGTAATATTTATGTTAATCTTTGAAAATATAGGACCAGTGCTTCTATCATCTTATGCCATCACAAATAGAATATCTTGATCTAGTAATAGATACTTCTGATCCTAATCCTTGCAATTTAATCAAACTCGTTCATTTTAACTATAACGCTAATGAGTAAGGCATTGGACTGAGTTGAACGGGACACAGAAAATTTTATTTGTATCAGTCAAGACCTCAAGCTAATGTTATATTCTGCATCTTGGTCCACAGCGATATAGAATCATAGAATCATTATGGTTGGGAAAGACTCCTTTGCTATGTTTTTGGGTTGTGCTGCCTCTTCAGACTGCCAGCATAGTCAGCCGGGGACTGACTCTTAATGTAGGTTTGTACAACACCAAGCATGAAGTGATGCTGCTTTAAGAGGTAGTCATCTGGTGAATGAATCATAAAGGTTTGAAAAATTCAAGCCTTTTCCTGAATTTTGCATTCGTTAATTTAGCTAGCTACATTATTTTGGGAAAGGAGATAACCCTTTCTCCATCTTAAGAATAGCAGAATAAATGCTCTACTCCCTCCTCTTGAAGAAGCAAATGCTTCATTCAGTCTCCAGGATGTAATATTTATTAAGGTAAGTAATTTGCATAGCAGCTTTTGTTACATAGCCAGTCCTTTATAACTCAGTTCAGTAAAGCAGCTGTCAGCTCTCTGTTTCACTTACAATGAAAGGATTTTTGGAGAGGTCAAGGCAGAGACCCACACCAGGATGTGCACTTTCTGCAGAAGAATACCTCCTCTACAGCTCTGGCCCTGCCAATTGTGACTCCTTCAGTGGGTTTTCTCTTTTTACCTACTACAGCTGTGTGTGACTGATAATAAAGCCTTCTTCCAAAATAATCTTATGCTGCTTATTTGTTTAGTTTGCAAATGCAAAATAAGACACTTGTGCATTGCAAATGGCACAAACTCTTGTTTGTTGATTTGTCTGCAAAATTTTCTTATCCTGTTGTCTTTGAACCCCAACTCCATTCCAATGGTTTCTTATGATATATCAGACATATACATATGGTGCATGCTGGACACATTGGGCACAATGAAGTGCAGGTTAAGAGGTCTGCATTTTTCCCTGTGTGCAGAAGAATTAGACTGGATGGTTTTGGAAGCCCCTTGCCATACCTTTCCTCTCCTTGGAAAAGGCACCTCTGATCCCCACTCGGTGTCCCCTGACACATCTTTCCCTCTTACATGAGCATGGTGAGAAAGACAATTTGCCAAGTGGCCTCCATAGTACCGCTTCTCCTCACTCAGATTGCCAGGGCATGCGACAAGCCACCTTGTCCCCCTCTGTGCCAATTTCTGAAGCCTTGGAGCCTGAGAGGCCTTGCAGACAACTCCTGGGTGAAGACAGTATTCAGGGTTATTCCAAAACTGTAGATAGATTTGGATATATAAATTTATGTCCAAAACTGTAGAGAGGCAATCCCTGACTAATTATCCTTAATGTTCAAAAAGACAGCTTCCAGCCTCTTCAGCTTTCATTCTTGCACATATTTCCCAACTCCTGTCATGGCCAAGAGCATTGGTCCACTTAGCTCTCTCTTGCTACTCCTGCTGGTCATTCTCTTGGAAGAAAATCCTTGCCTCCATACCCACCATAGCTTGCTGAAAACAGCAGTCTCTTCCAGTTGCCAAGTGGCCCCTCAGTTTCCCTGCAACTTGGCACCTGCAACTGGGAGAAAGAATGGGATCTCTTTCTTTTTTTTTTCAGGGTGAGGAGCAAAGAGAAATGCTGAAAATCCCCAACCCCAGAGAGAAAAGGAATAGTAAGATGTAGAAATGTGAGATAATGAAATGCAAATATAGGAAATTGACGAAAATTCATGGTTACATCATTGTGCACAAGTCTGAGCTCTTCTCTGTGAAGATTGTGGAAGGTTCCTTCACATGTATGTGGGCAGGGGAAAGGCAGGAACTCATTTTTTTTACCACGATTCCATAGATTCCTTAAGGAATCTGCTTAGAGAAAGAAGTTATGCTCTGAACTGTGCAATACATACATCTGGAATGGATGCACATCTCTCACTTCATTGAGGAGAGAAAAGTAGGAAGAAAAGCAGAATGTGCAAAATATGGTAGTAGCAATCAGAGATAGGAATAGGACTCACAAAGCAGGTAATTCTACAGATTGTTCTCTTTGTCCCTGTTCCCCAGTGGTGAATGAGAAAAAAAAATGAAAACCAGAATTTATTGAAATTATAGTAAGTTTAGTTAATGTATTATCTTTAAAAGGCAAAATAAAGACTAACAAAAGCTTTTACCTTCCTTGGATTAAACCGGCCAGCATCAGTTTTGTGCAAGGCCATCACATGTCCTCCGTTTGCTTGGCACTGCTGCTGTCATTACCTGATTGACTCCTCTCTTACCTTCTTGGAGACTCTAATATTGTTGCAGTCATGTTAAGTGCTATAAGAAGGAAATGTTTGCTTATATAAATCTACCTGAACTTGGAGTCAAAGAAGGTCATTCACACTAAATGTAAGTGGATAGGACAGAAGGCTTCTAGTGTACTTGGAGATCAAGGGAAGATGTTACAAAATGACAGTTGTTTTCTACAGCAAAACACTGTACATTATGAATTCATAATTACTGCATTAATGGACTATACTTAAATATATCTGGACAGAGATAGCTGAAAGCATCGTTTGACCTAACACTCATATTTCCACACAAATGCAAAACACTGCAAAATGCTCTTGACCCTGTACATGGGGGGTGATATATGGAGTTCCCAGAGTGAGGCAAAGGGCATACAGATTCAAGAGGATGATGAGCAATTCAGTCTCCCTGAATCCTGAGCGGCTGAGCTCTAGCTCCTGTTACAGCTACAGGACAGAAGCAACCACTTAGCCAAATAGCCACCTCCACTAAGCAATGAAATGAGGCTCTCAAGCTCATCACACTCTCAAATTTAGAGGCCGGAAAAGCTATATATTCATGTGTCACAGGTCAGAATTGGTGCATCACATTGTGTTTTCAAGTTCCTATTAAAAAAGTAGGACTGTTTGCCTTTCTGATTCAGATTGCTTTCTCAATAAATTAAACATCAGCCATCAACATTGCCATTATATTTTGGAGAAAATGGAAAAATTGCTAATATGTTGGGCAGTGTTATATCTGGAGAAAAATATTTTGCTTTTTGGCCATGCCATGGCCATATATACCATGCTCTACCTTGAATTATGATAATGGATTACTCTTAATTGCTTATATTTGTCTGTAAAGCTACAAGGCATTAAAATTATTTTACCCTTTGCTAAGGACACTTGTGGTGTCTGAAATAATGTCCTTCTCCACTGGTGAAGTAAGAGATTAGCCATATGCAACATCAGAATATGTGTCCTTTTGTTTTTCTAAAAGTGCATGTCACCAATTTCAACATGTTCTGTGGAGTGTACCGGGGTAGTAGGGAGAGAGAGAGCTAAGTCCATGATTCTGGACCCAAGAAAAATAGTTAATATCTTAGAAGTTCAGAAAACTACAATATTCTTTAACCCTAGTGCCTTGATTCAAAAGCTGAATGAAACAGTTTGAGACAATATGTGGGAATAGCAGTTGTCTGTGTGGGCTGGCAGTGTGTTCCCTCTGCAGGACAATAGGGACAGACATACGTTGCGTAAGCATGCCATACAGTGTGCATATGCTGGACATCAAGTTGCTACATAAGACATAAGCTTTCATATTTGCCTGGTAAGTCCTGAGGAAAGCCGTTGTCCAAACAACAGTTAGAGATCACTGCAAAGGGCAGCCCAAAGCAGAAAAAGACAAATATAACATTTGGTCATTTGACATGATATTTGATCTGACTAAGCAGTCAGGCCAGCCTGCTTACAGTTCGGGGAAAAATGAAAGTCTCTGGTGAAGACGGACTCATTTTATTCACTGAACTTTCATGTAATCATAAAATCCCCTTGTCCTTTCCTTTGTTTTACTTTTTTCATCAGTAGGTGATGGAAGCCTCCACCCTTTTCCAATGTGCTCTGTGTGGGATGATGCCTGATTTGCCAAACCTTTGCCTAACACACAGCCAGCTCCCTGGGGATGTGACCTGGACAACCTATAATTAAAAATAGGATTGCTTTTTAAGTAAATAAAATTAAAGAAAATTCTGATATTTTAAAATTAAAAAAAGAAAAAGGTTTATTAAGTACTTGTTTTATAGAAATGCATGAGGCTGTATAGACCTCATTGCTCACTTTACTAGAGAAACAGGTCCTTGAGTGGTTTTTACCTCAGGCCAACGGCAGACACGTATCCTGCAAGATGGGCTGATTGCAGGCTCATCATCCTCAGCACTCAGATTTCCATCAGTGCCCCTCTGCCATCTGCCAGTTCCTGGCCAACCCAACCAGTGCAGACCACAAGAGGTGGAGGACACAGTTGGGCTGCTTCACAACCAGATCCAGAGCACGGGGACTTCTGGGACAGGGGTGTAATACGGGTTGGGTCTCGAGCAATAAGTTCTTCCACCATCACCAGTAAGTGTCTTTCTACAACCTAAGATATATGTGTACGGCAGTAGAAATAAAATGCATGACTCCACCACGTGAGATGAAGGAATATGTTCAGTAAATTAAAAGTAAGTGTGGATAAAATTCTGATAGAAGGAAAATCTGCCCAATTCATGTAACTTACACCAAAATGAGGATCAAAGCAGGTCATTAATTTAATAGCAACACATAATTAACCAGCAACTGGTAACACGATTTCATGTGGATGGCACAAGATACACTCCAGGAGAGCCATGACTGCTCTCCGATTGCCATCAGGCTTTTCAGTACACACAGTCAGACTAGAGAGAGTCTGAAGCAAAACCTCCTGCTTAAGTCCTGTAAATTTAGGACAATACCAGTAATACCCACAATACCAGAACTTATAAAATTTTAATAATTTTCTGAATTTCTGTGGCTGGTTCTAACTCAACAGCAGAAACTCTAATCCTTCAGGCACACACAGAGTGACAAGGTGGCCCCCTGTCCTGGACATGAAAATTCCCCTCCTTGCACCCATCCTATGGGAGACGTGGGTGCTTCAGCGTTAGGTGCAGTGATGCTGCTCACCACAGCCCATCCATGTTGATGACAGCAAGAAAGTGCCCTGTGGTTGGAGGAGGTTGGAAGGGACCTCTAGAGATCATCTAGTCCAGTCCCCCTGCTCCAGCAGGGACACCCAGAGCACGGGGCACAGGGCGGCAGCCAGGTGGGTTTGGAAGATCTCCAGAGAAGGAGCCTCCACAACCTCTCTGGGCAGCCTGTGCCAGGGCTCTGTCAGCCAAAGGAGAATGCCTGGGATGGCAGTTACAGTGCCAAGAGGTGACTTCAGATGTGATCAGAACAGCACCGGCCCGCAACTGTTCCCACTCTGCACTGTTAAAAAATTTAAACTTCTTTTATACTCCTTTCCAGAGTGATTCCTTCTTTATATCAAAAGTTATATGTAGTCCTCTTGTTACTGTTTAATCCTTCTCACTTGTCATTTTCCAGTCTAGCACCATGAGTTGATGGTCATCATGCTTTTTTCTCCGAACCAAGCACAAGGGAACACGTTGGAGAGAAACATGCAAGAGCAACATTGCAACATAGAGCAATGCACTCTCAGAGGCAAAACTGCTCAGATGTCAGCCTGCTATTTCACAGCATGTTCCAAAATCAGAAAATAAAATTTATTCTATTGTGACACAATGCAATTCTGCTTCAGGACAATCTCCTTCCCTCCCCTCCCTCTCTACCAAGACCTCTCCAGCAGGGAAAGCTGACAGAGCAGGGACCACAGTAGTACTCAGTACTTACCCAGGCAGTTGGCAGGTTGCAAGTTAGGCAGAAATCTGCTGGCACCCAACGTATACTTCACTAGAAATTTCTGAAAATGATGCTTCCACGAAACATTTAACTTTGGCATCACCCCTCACCCAAAACAGCACTTTTCAACAAAATCCAGTGTTTCAGTTCAACTCAGGCCAGTTCTTGATAAGCTTCATAAGGAACTTGAGGAAGCTTTAGCAATTTGTGTAATCATCGTGTATCTGAGCATCAAAATCAAAAGGAACAAATACATGATTAACTGACCTTCATTTGACTTGACTTGTTTGTTGGCTTGTTGATTTTCATGTTAACTGACTACTATAATATGTATCAATCCTTGAAGGAAAAAAAAGATTGGTGTTTCTAATTAGTTCATGAAACACTTTGTCTAAAAGATGAGACTTCTCTCAGCAGAGGTTCTATGGTCCCCAGCGTGCAGAGTATTTGTCTTATCTGGGTTCTCAACATCTGTTATGGTCCTTTGTTCAGGTATTTTTTTCCACAATATGTGGGGTAAACATACCCTTGTGTTGCAGATTTTAAAAATGGGTTTTGCGCCATTTATCTATGCAATAAGATCAAAGAGAAAAGAGAAATCAGAGCTAAGAGTCCCATCTATTGGCCAAAGAAGGAAAGTTAAAAATGAGGCCAAAATCTACCTGAATCTTAAGAATAGTCTGTGTACTACTGAAAACTAAAATCAAATAAAAATTACTAGCAATAAGTAATTACATGAATGTTAGTAAAAGATATTAGTAAAGGCAGCAAGTAAGACATTATTTAAGAGAGGAAGGAAAAGAAATATATCTATTGTTTGGACAACTAATAATAGAAGAAAAAATAATCTCACCCTTAGGAAATAAGATGAAACAAAGGTATTTTGCTAAACTAAAGGGAGTATATACAGAAAACATACAGTGATTTTTGAAAAAGGTACTAAAAGCAATATATGCAAGGGGCTCAGGAATACTCTGATTTGGAAACTGATTCTTCAGTGACTCAGACTTGTCAGCTAGAAGGCACTGCAGACAAAGATAAAAACATGCAGGATCTCTCTTTTTTTTCTTTACTGAAGCACTGTGTTTAGGTGGCTTTCCTGCAAATCAGGCTTAGGAGTAAAGACCTGAACCTCTGGAGTTAATGAGAGCTTTTTTCCTTGCTTTCCAAAGAGCAGCCAGGGAAGTACAACTCATCTGTACAACCTGCACTGATCTCTAGATGAAGGACCACTTTGTGGTATCCTTTACCTACTCCACCCTCTCAAAATGCAAGGAAGGGTCTAGGGTCTGTTCTCTGAACGAAAGGCAAAACACTCTCAGGCACCTCTCAACCAACTAGTTCCAAGTTTGCTTCGGGAAGAAGCAGCTGCAGGAGAGATCAGCCATTTCTCAGCCTCGTAGGCTTTCAAACATACCCGCGCGTCTGCCCGAGCACTCCGCCTCCCAGCCTCTTGCTCCCCACCATGGTGCCCTAATAGTCCACAAACACTTTGTACGGATAAACCCTTGTACAAAACTGAACTTCATGGGTCCTGGCAAGAAATTAGGCTCTCAGGACCTATTTTAAATAAATAATAAATTAATAAAGGTGTTAGTATGTGAAGATCAACATACTTATTTATTCCTATAACTCATTTCTCTCTTTGTTACTGTTATGGTGAGATTCAGCTCTGAATTAGAGACATTTATATGCTTAAATATAGGATGTAGCTGTGAGCCAAGGATCTATATTCCTGCTACAGTCAGTAGAGAGCTGCCCATGCAGGGGTGTCATAGAAGATCTAGTCCCTATTCCAGGAGAGTATGGGGCTACACCTCCAGCACTAGACATGGTACTAGGTGTGAACTTAGAACTGTGAATTCAGAGGGCTGAAACTAGATGTCTACAGCCCAGAGAGGAATCCAGATGCCTCAGAAAAGAGAAAAGATCAGCTCTGGGGCATGGCTGAGCTACCCCTGTCACAGTGCTGGAGTGCAGAAGTTCTCCCTGAAAATTTTCACTCAGAATCCTGCACCGAATCAACTCAAATGCAGAATATCTCAGTTAGCTTCACTCATCACATTAGTCTAAATTTAGACTGCAGTAAGAGTCCAGTGCTGGGTGAGATTTATATCCATGGTTACATGGGATTTCATCTCCTGAAACACTGATTTCTCTAATTGTGAACCCAGAGCTGCATCAAGGGCAAGGTGGAAGGCTCCCTTGTCCCAGGCAGCCTCTGGGGGTTCCAGGAGTGCCAAAGAGGGGTCAGATGCCCCTCGTCCTTCCAGTGGTGGCTCATGTCATGCCCAGGAAGATGGGTTGCAGGTAAGCCTGGAGGCAGGTTCATGGAGGCCATAACCACACAAGGGAATGGATGGGGTTGACCCTGGTGCCAAAAAACACCTCTTCACCTCAGTGTCTACCTCTGGAATTTCACAAGTTTTGAAAATCCTGCTGACCTGCAACTCGCCCTGCTCTGGCAGCTCATCGCTGGTTAGTGCTCAGCCAGAGACCTTAATGGTTAAACCCAAGGATGAAGGAGAGAGAGATTTTCTTTCTCAATTGAGGTAATCATTTGCTTGGCTTCAGCATAGCAACTGCTGAATTCACCCATTTGCCAGCATTGTGTTTTGTATATCAAGGTCAAAAAGCAAAATCAAAGCTAAACTGTTAAGAAAAAGAGCATCTTTGTTGCCATTACTTTGATTATGTGTGCATTTGGGATTCTTTCTATATGAAATGCTCTTTCTATAGGAACATCCACTTTTTTAATAACTCCTATTGATTTTGCTTGAGTTTAAGTTCAGGAAATTTTGTTTAAAACAGAACCATGGCCTCCTGTGTATAAGTATTAATATCATCACTGTCATAACTGAGTGAGTTCCTTTCATTATCCTGTTAAGTGATGCATCTGAAAACCCATAAATTGTTCTCTGGAACTTACTTCAGAGGAAAATTTGTACTTTTCTCTGTAAATGTAGTGATTTGGAAAGGTGTGCCTGTGTGTGTGTGCTGGATGCCACCACCAGTGACAGTGGTGACAGAAGCTTCTGATTCAGGGCCAAGCCACATGGCACTCTGAAACTAGTTGTTTTACCCCTGGCAAAGGCTGTTTCTCTTGGACTGGCTTTCTAGAGTTTTCTACATAGAAACATAAAAGCAACATATTGGGTCAGTCTAAAGAGAAAAATGGATGCCTACACAGAAGTACAAGAGGACAAGTGCTGACGATATTCTTAGGGGACTTTTCTCAGTCTACAGTTATCTGCAACCCAGCAGCTCTGCAGGTCACACATGGTTTCTGCATGTGTTGTAAACCCCACCAGATTCCTCTTTCATGAAGGTGTCAAATCACCCCTGAATCTGTAGGACTTGTTAGCATCCATAACATTCTGTGGCAAAAGTTGCACGTAAATGTCTACTTTGAGAGAGACAAAAGGATAAAGTTATAAATTTTCATTATTTTCCTGGAAATTCTCATATTTTTTAAGTTGTCCACTTATAAGTGGGAAAAACATTCTGAAATATCTGGTGGTGTTCCAAGCTTCCTGGTGGTAGTATCTAGTAACTAGGTCACCACCTTAGCAATTTATGAATGCTCCTTAGACCAAATAATAATTTGAAGCAGCTGAAAATGTCCTTCCTTGAAAATGTTTCTTCTGCTTTGGGAAATTAGATTGCAGTTGATTGCAGAAGTTTGATCATGCCACTGTTATAGCTCTATGTAACACACATGTCCTGTTCTCCCTGTTTCTAGGTGAAAATCTTGGGGATAGCTTCCCTTGCTTCAGTAAATCATATTCACTGCAGTTCCTCTAACAGACTCTCTTTCACCTTTCTGACTGAAAATGGTTTGCACGGAAACAAATACATAGAAGTGAAGCATCACAAACACACAGAAAGTATCACATATCAAGTGAATGAATGGAGCTAGAGAGGGAAAACCAAAGGCCCTGAAGCTCCCTGAGCAAGCTCACTGCCTGACCCGCCAATGCCAGGAAGCGTTCACACCTATGGAGGAGAGGAATAATAAGGTGAAACTTGTGGACAAGCCCACTGCATAAACATGATGCTGCAGCGTAACCTGATCGCCTGTTACAGACCATTAACGTGGCTCTGTTTTGCTGAAATGAGTGTTTGCTGCACTCCCACTATCTGTAAAATGTGTCCCCAAATTCCTAAGTTACCAGGCTGATCTGTATTGCATGGCCCCAAATATGTTTTGTGGAGAATTATAAAACCAGGGTGTTCTTTTCTAACCTTGGGCACCAGAGAAGGAAAAGGCAGAGTCTAACACTTACCTGAAGGCTAAGCCTGGCCACAGAAATCCAGTTGAAACATTTTCCCTCTTAGAAGTTGCTGATTGATCAAAATGCAAACACTTCACAGGGATGAAAAACAACAACAACAACAACAAAAAATAAACAACTCTGACCTCCAAAACATTTTCTAATAAAAAAATTATAAAGCAGGATGAGCAGCAGCAGTCACACTAGAGCAGCGCTCAGAACAGGAGGTCTTGCATTATGAATCTCTGATGTCTTCCTAGGCAGCAAGGAACAAAATGTTTTTGAAGGTAATGTAACAGAAATGTGTATGCAGAAGAATGCTTTAAAAGGATTTAAATATGTATGCAAACAGTAGGTTGACCTCTAGTTTTCCATGAAAATTGCCACAGTTGTTTTCTCCAGAAGGCTTATTAAAATTGTATTTTTCTTGGAGAAAGATTATGTTTGTTCTTATCATGATCATATGATATCAGGTGACGTAAATTGATATAAAATTCAATGCTTGGATCGATACTGTGATAATAATGCTGAGAGAACTGAAAAATGGATAAAAGCATCACTCTCCACAGAAATGTTGATTCACTGACCATCTGTTTTACTTCAGTTAAGTGTTCTGCCACTTTAGTTTGGCGTTAGAGTAGTCAGCCCGTAAATTAAATAACTAAAGTCATAGTATAATTTTTGGCTATCTTGGTCTATTTTTTTAAGCTCTCAACATTCAAAATGTGACATGTTGTTTCTTTTTGGATGGATAGTGAACATGTGCCAAATTCTGCCTACGCATCTTAAGCACGAACATAGACAAGCAGCAACTATAGACTTGGTTTCTGAAATTAGAGATCTTCAGAGTTTAAAAATGTGCATAAAGTGTGCTTTATTCTTTGCTTGCCTGCTTAGATGAACAATTTTTGACCAAAGACAAATGCAACGTAAATGTAGGAAAGGGGTAGCAAGAAACAAAGTCACTAGCTATGCTACAACATTGTGCCCATATTCTGCACATATCCACCCACAGAAGCAAGAGAACCCATTAAGTACTTTATAATATCCCAATAAAAGGTTTTTTTTTACAGGCCATTAGGATTCCATTAGTCTCCTCTATTTATTTTCAGGCTACTATCAAACTGATGAGCAAATATCTAATTGGATGCTTTCATCAGTTTAAAAAAAATAGTAGCAATGTGATTGTAAAAAAGGGAACATAAAGGACAGCTGCCCACACATCTGAGGGATGTTCATAAGTGTTGCAGATAAATTTAGAGCATATACCACAAAGAAATACATTTTTGCTAAATAAAAGTTGCATGGATATGGCCAATCTATATATAGTTTATTTTAGAGTAAAGGTATTTTGATTATATATTTGACACACTCATGATCAGTATGTGCAAACTGCTTTACTTAAGTGTGACAGAATCACAGAATCACAGAATGGTTGAGGTTGGAAGGGACCTCTAGAGATCATCTAGTCCAACCCCCCTGCTCCAGCAGGGACACCCAGAGCACGGGGCACAGGGCGGCAGCCAGGCGGGTTTGAAGATCTCCAGAGAAGGAGCCTGCACAGCCTCTGTGGGCAGCCTGTGCCAGGGCTCTGTCACCCTCACAGGGAAGAAGTTCTTCCTCATATGCAGATGTCATTTTCCTAGAGGATAATGTTTCTATGTAAACCACTCAAAACCAGAAAATGTCCTAGACAAGAAACAAAATGAAGGATTCATCTTCAGCTGAATGCTGAGGAGACGAAAGCCCGACATCGCAGTGCAGCAAGGACACAGGCGTGACACAGCTTTGCTTTGCTCCTGCCCCAGCCTCCTCGCTTTCCTCAGCCACCGGGCTGACCCTGCAGGGACTTGCACATTGGGGGAAGAGGTCATAGAGTAGGTGGGAACTTATTGGAAAAACAATGGAACATGTCAATGGATGAATAAGAAGTTCTGGGTGAATGAATTTTAAGAATCCCATAGTGAAATAATGTGATAAAAATCCAGAAACTAATAGAGCTTTTCAGGGAAAAACAGGAACAATGATACAACAAAAGGAACAAAAAAGCTTGGCGGTGTTTAAGTAAAAAGCATTTTAAGTCTTACTTCAACATGATACAACCTACATCAAACTGCTAAAGGCCTGTTTTTCTTCCCTTTTTGTAAACATAATGATTTGTGTAAGGTTATTTCAATGTAAGGGCTTTCTATATTTACGGTAGAATATAGGTGCTTCAATATGTTCTGTGTGTGTTTGCAGAACAATGAGTGTTTGGGAGAGTTAGAAATTAAAATCTCAGACAAGCAGAGAAAACTTGTCTTATTTCCACATGTCAGATGTTACAAAAGCAGCGCTGGCAGATCCTGACATCTCGTGGCACACCTGGGTAACTGCAAAGCTGTTTGGTTTATTTTTATTTTAATTTACTTTGTAGGGATGCTTTGCTTTGTTTATTTTATTGTTTAAGAAGTGCTTGGAAACAATGTGAATTTAGAGTATTTTTTACTAGAAATTGTTAAGTAGGAATGCTTAAAAATGCATGCAGACTAAATCTACAGGTGAATGTCATCGTGGAAAAGAAATATTAGATAACTGCTCCCAGCCTTGTAGGAGAGGGACAAATATCTTTAATTGCATTATAAAACTCCTTAATCTTCCCAACTTGTAAAATATCACATAATTTTCATAATTCCAAAATCCATAACTTTTTATTGCAAAACCTACAGTGTGCAAGGGGGAACCTGCCTGATCTTCTCCGTGTTCAGCCAATGGCATTTTAGTCCTGCAGAGCTCCCAAATGCAGACAGTACGCTGGATTTTGGAAGTTTCAAAACCATTTCCTGTCTTTGTCCAGGACACCGAGCTTCTCATCCAGGAGGGAATTTCTGTCTGTGTGGTCCCTGTCTGTGACAGCCCCTACCCCAGGAGGAGCTGCGCTGGTGCAGGCCCAGCCCCATCACACAGCCCCGGGGCTGCCAAGTTTTGGAGCCCGTCCCCAGCCCTGCGAGTCGCCCACGACCTCGCCGCGCGGCTCCGCGCACCAGCCACGCATCGGCTTAGACCCTGCGCTCGGTTTTCCGTGGAGATGTTAGTCTCTATGGATACCGAGCCATTCTGCTGCCTACAGCCACCCAAATTTAATCCTTCGCTCTGCTTAAAGCTTTTGCTTAAATGCTGTAGTGAATTGGGACTTTGTACTCCTTGCTCTTGAAAATGTGGAAAGAGCAGAAGTAATTACTTCTTTTAGTACATCATAAATACATTTGTTCACAATTCCTTTAATTTCTAAGAGATTTTCAGTTTTCATTATTATTTATTGTTTCGCCAGTTTTGTCTTTATTAGGCATCCATAAAAAATACTTCATTATCATCCATAAAACACAGTTCATGGGCATAGCTGCTCTATGAAGTCAACTGTTCATTAGCAACAGCTCCTCAGAAATTCAAGGCTTTGATGCTTCTTTGAATTACTTGTTTCTTTTCATTTCCTGAGTTATGTTTCTGAAACATTTCATTTTTTTCCTACAGCTATTTACATTTATGAATATCCTTGTAAGCTCTGCGCTTCTAGTTCGTGATGTATTTTGCTTTCAACTATATTAGCTGTTCATAAAAATGCAATGGCATAAAGAGTTTTTTCGGAGGCTTCATCCTGTACTTGTGAGTGCTAATCTATTAACTCTTTCTATTCCACTGAGCAGAAATGAAAACATTTGTCCTCTGGCATGCTGTTTTTGCTAATAACATTAAATGAAACATATGAAATTAATAATTTAAAATTTAAAGAATTTAAAATAATTTTTGCTTTTCCTGAAGGATGTCTTTCACCTTGCTGGACAGGCAGCCACACTGCACCTCTGTCCATCAGGCTGGGGTGCCCCGGAGGCTCTTCGGCTTCACCTTCGGGTGGCAGCAGGAGCAGGACCCCGTGCTCTTACACCACTGGTCTGCCTCGGTCACCAGCAGATCCAATTTTCCTTATGCTTCTTTGCTGATTTGCTTTGATGCATTTCTTTTGTAACATGCCATTTATGATATAAATGAAACCAGTGGTTTCCTTATCGTAAAACCTTGATCTGATGCTGACTGGAAATGACTCCCTTTGGAGAGCTGCTGCTGACCTCCAGAAAAGGGCTTAGGAAATATTTCTAAGTGTATTTTTTTATAACACCACTCATTTTGTATTTTTAAGGGCTCACTTCTCGAATGGAGGGCGTTTCTTATGGGACAGATCATTCAAAAAATATGAAATTGTGTAAAATATGGAGGACAGATTTATTGCATCTTCCTTCTATGCATGACTTACTCTGAAAAGAATCTAGGCACAGTCTTGCAGCTCCTCATATTCTTGGGTGTAAGATTGCTCCTCCTTTCCGGATGCTATAGGCGATGCAAACTTCAAATAGCTGCTTGACCTTAACAGATCAGCCAAGGTCTAAAGATGTTATCTGTGTCCTCTGCTTATGATGAATATCTAATATAAGGTAATATGCCTATATTGGTAGCAATACAACAGTTCTTAATGAGAACAGTTAGCAACTAATACAAACCTCTTGTTTCCACTGCAGACTTGGACTGAAGGAGAAGAAAAACCCAGCTGGCCAACTTGCAGGAAGAGCCCACTTGCTGGATAGGAAAACTCTGTTGACATGGAAACCTCTAATTGCTATATATTTCTATAATTAGCAGATAAAATTACAAGATGAGAAAGATCTTGAAGCTGTGATCAGTTCTATCTATCTATCTATATCTTCAAATATCAGGGGTGAAAGGGAAAAGTCAGTGATAAGAGAGGTGTTAAAACAAATTGCTTTACTAGGTTGGTTTTAGAGGGCTAAATGGGAATACAAGAAATGTAATAGGGGTAATCTGATGCCAGAGCATGTTTCTGTACTGCTCTGTTGTTGCTATAAAAAGTAACTTCATGTGGATTTCATCTTTGTGAATTTAAAAGAGAGTGGAAAAAAGAGAGTGGAAAATTTGAAGAGATAGTTGAGAGGGAAAAAGGAGTAAAATATATACAGAGAAATGCAGAGAGATGTAGGTTGCAATATAAATGCAGAGACTGCACAACCACAGTTGCATCCCATAACGCAGGAGGAAAAGTAGTGGCAGTTTGGAAACAATCCTCAGGATAAGGACAGGCAAGCCTGGCAATCCTTTGGTCATCAGATAAATCCATGCCTGAGGTGACCTAGGCCGAGCAAAGGCAATGATCTTTCTGCTATCCAGAGAAGGAAGAGTTGTGGTTCCGCATGGTTCTTCTCTCTTTCTTGAGTGTTTCATGATGCTTTTCTATGTTATGCAGGTTGCTAGTTCAGATTTTCATAACACATCTTCCCTAAACTTTCCTTCATTATATAGAAAGCTCTACATAAGTATGTGGACGGTGCATCACTCCATAAACAAAAAGCACAAATTGCAAGAACAAGCTAACGTTTTATATGCAGAAGTGAAAGCTCAGCCCGTCAAAAGAGCAAATGAGGACTGTTGTTGTACTAGCATTATATATTTATTTGATATCTGCTGTAAAAAATTGCTTCTATTATTGAATTTAGGTATTTCATTAATGGATCGGGGCGTGCAAAACCTTTGCTGCTCTGGCAGATAAGAAAATACTGTAACTTGAGAGAGGACACGGGTCTGACTAAGCTTTCTATATCCAAGCTGAACTGAGGAGGTGGAGCACACAGCAAGCTTCACGAATGGTAGCAAATGTGTCTGTAGTTCAGAGTCATTTGTGCTTTTCCATTCCCTGAGGCTGGAAAAGGTCAGGGTTTCTATGACGAAATGCAGGAATTAAAAAATAACTGTAATATAATTCATTCTTATGTACATGAATAAAGTAAATGTGACAAAAACCAAGCTCTGTTGCCCAACTTTATCACACAGATAAGTAATTGCATCTGCATGAGGAAACATCTCTTGGCACTATTCACTTCCTTAAAAGTCATTGCAAATATGAAATATTTTAAAACTTGAAATAATGATTTATTTTTCTTCCTCACTGTGCAGTAGTATACGAATGAGAGCCAAGGGATGAGAAAAAGATATATGTTTGAGATCACCGGCAGTATAATAAAACCCAAGAGTTCAGTGACAAGCCCGTTTTTATTTCTGATCTTTTCATTTTTAATGAAACTTTTTTAATATTCTCCCCTTCCTATTTTGTAAAATACCAAAGGCCGGAAACTCCTTCAGCAGAAAAATGGCCGTAAATTCTTTGTAACTAGATCACTGATATCTTCATCATTATTTTTATGATCCTTGGGAAATTGCAAGGAGATAGAACTGTACAAAAAAGAATAACTGCCTTCTACACTGTCTGTGCACTGCTAATCAGCAGGGAAGAAAAAGAGGTTGTTTGTATCTGATATCATTCCCCAACTCACTACAGACTCCCACCTGTGTAAAATGAAGACAACCACCAGGCTCTTCAAGCGTGGGGGATGTTTTTTATCTAAGTCCTATGCTAGCAGACGTTAAACCTTGAGACCTAAATACATCATTCTTTCATTCTTTCTTTTTTTTCTTTTCACATCATTTAAGCCAGGAGAATCATTCCAAGTGTTCACTAAATAAAAACATTTCTTTTTGCATAGCCGTAACATCCTTCAAAGAGGTGTAGTTCTGCTTAGGATGAAAGTCAAGTATGGATTTAAAAAGTCCTTCTATTGAGGACTGAAATCTTTGTGAAATCCTTGGAATTTACCCTTTTTTCTCTTACTTCCAAGCCTTCCAAACATTTAGCTCCGTCTCTTGCTTGAGGTAGCTGTGGTTGGGTGACATGACCAAAGGGACGATGAGTTGGACAGATGTGGCACAGCCTTGCGTTGGGCTCCACGCTGCCTTGATTAACCTGCCGCCACTTGGGCCTTCACCCATATCCCCAGGTAGCCCAGTCAGATGGAGTTTGAAAAATGGTTAGTTTGAGCTAGAGATGTCAGTAGACAATGAGATTCATCCCAGACAAATGCCCGAGATAGATAGTTGTATCTTCTTCAGCTAACTTTAGTTATACCTTCTTGAGTTCATAAACCTTAGCTAGGTTTGGCCCTTAGAGAGAGCAGGTGTTTTAAAGCAAATGACACAGCTAAGGACAGGCTCATGTACTTCAGCATGACTTCTACAATAAATAAATAAATAAATAAAAATAACCATAGAACTTTTAAAGCATCACAGGTTAAAATGTGATCAATCCTCCAGTCTGTATTAACTTCATCTTCTTCTCTGATACGACTGTAGTTTATTAGTTGTGCCACTCAGTCCAAAAACTGAACCAGGCATGGAAGATGAATAGGTATCAGCAGGTACACTGCAATTCATGGTGAAGATAATCTCTCTCAGAGGTAAATGAAGTGAAATACCATATCACTCTGCCTTTTTCATGCTACACAGGTTCCTCCCAATAAAAATGTTGGAATGCAGGGTTTCAATCAGTGCATCTCCAGCCGCTGATGATTATAGAAGTCTGAGAGGGTATTTTGGGAAGACAAGCAATGAGTTTGTGAACATGAGTGATGACAGGGAAATATGCTGAAATCACTTAAAAAATCTCTTTGGTTCTTCAGGACTAGTCTTTCTCTATGGAAGTTTCAATGCAATAACTATGTTAGAAAAACATTCTTTATATTTTCCCTCTTGTCAGAATAATTCTCTTTGGCTCTTCGAGGAAACACTGATGGAATTTATATTCAAAGCCAATGGTTACAGTCTTTATCATTTTGTAGTCTTTTCATTAGGAAGAGTATGATTGCAGATGCCTTAGGAGCCGAAATCAGGTTATTGTCGCTAATTTCTGATCTACTAAATCACCCGCATACCCCAAGCACATCACAGACCCACTGCCGTAGGTGCTGCCAGGCTGATAAAGAAGCCCATGTTCCAAATGTCTTCCCTCTCGGAGTTGAGTTTTGTCATTCACTGCAGTGAGCCACAGATCCTTCCCATAACAAGCTAAATGGACAGAGCAGCCAGAAAAATGGAATGCCTCATCAAAGCACCCTTTGGACTTAGGCAAAAAGACATCAAAATCTTTTTCAGAACAATCCAGTGCCATCCATTCCCTCATATGTTCTTCACCCACCTTTTTAACTGCCAGCCTGTCTAGGTATCACCAGCCCCTGATGCAAAAATCCTTGTTTAGAAACAAACAAAAAATAGTTTTCCTCAAATGGGTTATTTGAGGTCCTTTTCCTCTTAAATGTTCATTTTAGGAGCTGCTTCCAAGAGGGTTTTCTTAGGCAGAATTAAATTTTAGTGAGTTATTATCTGAGCAAGTCAGCAGACACATTTCTCCCTTCTCTCAGCTGGCATGCCATTTGGATTACATTTCCCTGTCCCTACTTTCTCATTTTTTGTCTAGCATTTCAGGATAATCAGGTTTGTTTGTTTGTGTTTGTGCTGGTTTATGCACAACTCTGTAAGTCTTGTTTCTGCGTTGGTGAAATATTGAGCAGGTGCAGATGTGGCCCATCTGTGAAATGTGTAGTTTAGATTGGGCAGAGAGAGAGAAAGAGAGGAAAAATAGTACCGTTTGCCTTCTTTCTAGGAGAAAGAGATGAGAAAAAAAAGACGAGGAGAGCTACTGATGTAGCTGAGGCTGAGCAACAGGGATTTGGACATGCCTCATCTTGAACATGGGACAGCGTGGAGAACATTAGTGTGCTCGCTTGAGCATGGCTGCGTGCCACAGACTGCCCAGCTCAGCTGCTAGAAGTTATCTTAAAAAAAAAAGGCTAACCCTCAAAGTCAGACACCAGTCGGTTTCTAGTAATTATGGGGGAAAATATTCTAGCAAAAAATGTCAAAATTTTACAAAGATTGAATATAGAGGCCTGAGTTCCCAAATAACCCTGTGCATTGAAAGTGCAAGGTACCTGCTATAGCAGATTTTCTTCACTTTTTTTTTTTCGCTGCAAAAAATGTCAGAAAAACAAAATGGAAGAAAAAGTAGCTAAGGATGAAAATTTGTTAATGTTTAGAGACCAAACGTTCAGGAAGCGCGTAGACAAAATTTACAGGAGTTGTTCCTTACATGTATGTTTTGCGCATTTTATCCCAGAACATATACTGAAATGGGCTTGGGACTTTGCTCATCTGCAGCTGATATGTTAGTTTATGATGGGAAGAAGCCCAACTGTGCTCTAGCGGAGGGCCTAAGTACACCCATGCCAGAGAACCAGCATGCGAAGTAAGTCTGAATAAGGGAAGTATGTAATCTGAAGGCATATAAGTGCCTCTCAGTGCTCACTGCTCAAGTTACATTGAAAGCAAAAGATGGAGCAGAAGACATGCTCTGTCCTCAGGTATGTTATACAATTCCAGTGTTATCAAGATTTCCTATAATACTCACAGATCCTTTTAATAAACTCCTTAGGAAAATTTTGTTTTTATCTTCAGTTCATAGGCTACATCTATACAACTTAGTCAATTTAGCAACATTTTTTTTTTTTTTCAAACATGATTTACTATTTGAGTTATTGAGTTGTTGTCTTGTATTTGTCCCTAGTCATCAGAAGAGATGTAGATAGATGCAACTCTTGGGAGTTGCAGATGGACCCTGAAGAATCTAAAACCATATGAAAAATGACACTTGAAAAGAGATAAACAGCTTATCTAGCTTCAGAAAATCATTTTTAGCTTTAACAAATGTCTTGCTGTTTTTTACAAAGAGAAACTACATTTTAACATTTTTCTATGATAAAAATGTTTCCCACCCCCCCGAAAAACAAACATGTTTTTGCCTAAATAAACATGTATATCATTGCTGCTAACCATACCAAGATATTAATTCCATGAAAAAAGAAGTAAGTATTTCTCCACAATAATTCTTCTAGCAGTAATATGTTTTACAGAGCAAATCATGACTGAGTTCTCCTACCTCCTAAAAAAAATACATTTTCATCTGGAAAAATAAAAAAGGAATGCTGAAGCTATTACCAATTCCATTTGAAAATGAAAGTAAGAAGTCATGCATTTGGATACCCTACCATCAGACGTTAAGAATATTCTCTTGGCATCATTGGCAATACCTATAAATCATGTCTCATATCTGACTTTGATAAAAGAATTTCATTACCAATTAATTCTTTTAAGGCACCATCCCATTTTTTTGTCCGTGAATTACATTTTACTAACTTGAAGTCATTACACTTTCCAGGGAAAATCTATTTATAAGCACACATAAAGCTGATTAATTGAAAATGTACTTAAATAGAAGGCAGATTCTTAAATAAATGGCAGCTGCATATTCTCTAGATTAAGTAAACTAAGTAGGCAATGCTTCTCACATACCTCTTGCAAATACACCCCTATTACCGCTTTGCCTTGACATTCAACACTGAAACTGCGTCATCTTCCATAAAAAGCAGTATTTCAGTCCTGCTCTGGAGCAAGAGAAGAGCGCAGCAAATACAGCAGTGCTGCTGGGGGTAGGCGGTGCCAACGGGATGGATCACAAGCCAGATGTCGCATAAAATGACTAAAGCTCTCATCCTGCAGACATCTTGGCGTGGAGAGAAACCCATGCTGCACCCCAGCCTTTGGATCCCACATTGGCCCAGAAATATCTGCAGAAATTTTCTGAGTAACTCCATGGTCTGAGTCTCCTGTTCCCGCGTCAGCTGGAGTTTGCCCAGGTCCAGTCGAACAATGGGGCAGCCACACACATCTGCGCATCCCCTCACTGGGAAGAGGTTCCCTGGCCCTGCGTCGGGATCACATACAGCAAATGTTACAGCACACAAGATAAAAAGCCTTCCATCCCCATGTTGTCCCCTGGTCAGCCTTCCATGTGAGCTTCCCCACAACGCACGTGGCTCAAATCCATGTGTCTAAAATAATTTCAAATGTCAGAGCCCCTTGGGGAGGGACTTTTGGTAATGAACGTCCAACTCAGGCACCAGCAGCAGCCTAGTGATGGCAGTACAGGCTTTGCACCAGACAACCATGCCAAGGTTTATCTGGATCCTCAGAAGACACAGCAGTTCAAGGAGATGATGTCCGAGAGTGGTGATTAAGGTGGACTTCCCAGCTGGCAGATCTCTGCTATTTAACTGGAGGACTGAAAGCACTGAGCCAAAGGCTTGGCAATATGGACTCTGCTCTAGGTGCTGGTGTGCACGGACCTCCCCAGGAGGACCTCCCAGGATTGAGTAGCACCATGTTCACCTCTGACTTCTGCTGTGCTGACCCGATCAACGCAGCCTTAGCTGGGCCTGTCTACTGCCCACCCAGGTCCTGGGTAGCTGGATAATAAATGTGATGACATTTCTCAGCCTCATTATTTGCTCCATCTCCCAATATCTTGATTGACTGTAAACATACTGAACACTAATGAAATCATGAGGCAATCTATGAGGGGGCTTAACTTTTTGAAACCAGCTGTGTTTAGCTGGCACCAGAGCCCAAGGTTAGCTGCCTGATCAAGAGATCTGCCTTTCACAAGTGTTGAACCATAATAGCAGTGATTAACCTCAGGCCTATATTAGCTGTATTGTCTGAAAAGTCATATGTATCTTTCAAATCTTTGTAAAGAAACTTTTCCATAAATGATATAGTGTCACTGCAGAAAAAACTTCTTATTATAGAACTATAAATTGAGTCCACAGGCACCAAATTTACTGTCGATGCAGCATCCCTGACTGAACAGGCTATGGTGTTCTGCAGCTGCCAGGTCACTGCAGAATATTTGGGCAAAGATTACATGGGTCACTGCGCAGGAGATAAAAAGGGACATGATCTTGTCATTTCACACCAGTGTAAGTGAATTTCTAAATGATGTCCCTTCTGATGTTTCTATGCATATACATAAAGACATGGAAATAATTGTCGCATATGTTCAAAGCAGTGCTGTCATCCAGAATGTTGCTGTATATTCAGCTGGTTTGTTCTTTTGTTCTCCATATAAACATAAGTTACATGTTTATTTTCCCCTCAAACTTGTCTGACATAAATTTCATTCATTATCTCAGCCTAATGTTGAACAACTCTGAGTATTTCCTCTCCACCTCAAACTCCCTCTCCTTAGCTCTGCCCCCTATACAAAGACCAGGTCTTCCCAACTCACGTGAAACAGCAGAATACAGCAGACCAAGCTCCAAAACAATTTTTCTCTACTTGATTGTCCAAAGGACACTGAGCATCCCCGAGGGCAGGCGGAAGGCAGAGCACAAGCGGAGCTCTGGCTGTCACAAAGGCACAGCGTTAAGTCCCATTCTGTGCATGGATCCTTCCTCAGGGCAGTGACTTCAGACCTGGCAAGGTCTGAGCCTAGAGTCACACACTGAAATCAAGGCGACCGTGCACCATCTGGACCATAAAGCTCAAAAAAAGCTAAACCCTCCCTAACTGCCTGTACCTACTATTTCTTTTTGGCTCTAAACTTTGTGATGCAACTAAATGGCCTGGGATGAGATGGTCAGGGACTAACACTGAGCCTGCACGGACCCAGGACCCTGAGCCCTTGAGTGAGGAAACAGTAACTAACGTTACAATAGAGTGGTTAAGAGCATAGCCCCTAACAGAAGTCAGCTTTTGGAGAATTACATTTGTCAGAAGTAGCATTTGCAAATACGACAGACCAGCACAGAACAATGAGCAGGTAGGCAAATGGTCTTTTCATTTGCAAAGCAATATCTTATTTTCTTGTGGCATCTTGGATTGCTTTTCGCAGTGCGGACTCATCCCTTTTTTAATTTATGAACACGTTCTTATGACAGCAAGATGCAAGATACCCTGTTACTGGTAGTCAGCTCCTTGCACTGAGAAGACTTTGTTCTGCCTACTAGAAGCAAACATATCGGTGGTATAAATATTCAGCCAATGGATAGATTTTGGAACTAGAAGAGAAGCTGAATGGTGATAGCACTATCAAGGCATTTTTATCACTCAGAGTGAATGTTAACAACACATGTTCAGTTTTCCATTCTGAACTTGTTCAGAGCACCCACTCACTGAAAAATAAAACCTTCCACTGTGAAAAATATACACATGTCATTGCTGAATTAGAAACTGGCAATAACAAGCCTAGCAGATGTTATGTTTTAAATGCCATTCTATCTTTTGCGTGATTAATTTCTCCTCTAAACAGATGTCAACATGAAATCTTAAGGATTAAAAAATATCTCCTACTCCAACTCGAAACAGTAACATTGACATATCCTGCTAAGTGGAATAACATTATTTTTTAGAGCATAGGCATACATGTCATTGTAAAAACTGAAAAAGTGTAAAGACAAGTTGATCAAAAACAAAGTCCATTGGAACCATTGGTTACTTAACCAGCTGGAAATAGAGTAATATAGCTCAAATGTTGGTGTGAAACAACTCTGAATTTATGATAACGAAAAAGTAATGTGAATTGTCACGGTACAAGTGAATTGCATTTTGTATGTTAGTCATGGATTTACACTTTTTTTCCCCTGATTTGTTTTTATTAAACTAAATAAGTTACAAATATAAATTCACATAATGTATTGGAGTGGTCCTGGCATGGAGCGATCATGTAATACTAAGCTATGCAAATATATTTAATTCCCCGTTGATTCTTTTGCAGAGAAAAATAAAACAAGACCATCTTTTGTGAAAGGCTTACAGATGTAGAAGTCAAGAAGAAACAAGCAATGCTTGAGGGTCTGGGTAAGTGTGGAATGAACATCAAAGTTACAGTTCTTTTCTCCAACATATTGATCCTATCAGCAATCATGAGAATTGCTTCCTTCTCCCCTTCTTAACCATGATCTCATTTCTGCAGAACTGAGGTGTCCCCAGCTAGCAGAATCTCAGTCATTGCCCTGAGTGAATTTCTGCACTGACAGTTAGGCCCAGGGGAGGTTTTGAAGTGGAGTTTTCGTTGTGGTGGCCATAGGTCTGGCTGGTAATAGCCCTGGTGGCCTCTCCTTTTCCATAAGGGGAAAAGGATGCTACTACTCATGCCCATCCAGAGATAGGCCCTTCTCTGTAATAGTGCTCTTGGCTATTCAATGCAGCAGGAATTTTTTCTCCAGCAGGAATTTTCTCTGATTCCTTGCAATCCCAGTGCTGCTCATGGATATCTTCATATCTGGTTTTTGCCTGACCTCAAGATCACATGTTGTGCTAGAGGGCTGTGTTCCATTATGCATAAAAAGTACATTCCTTTTTCTGCTTAGTATTCATCATCTATAAGAAAAGTTACAGTTAAGGTAGATATTTTGTGGAATTTTTTTAGCTTTAGCATATGAGGCCAGCATGACAGTTTGCCAGATGAGTTGCTGCTAGTTCCTCTTTATTGGAAAATCAACTTGTTCTATTAAATAAGGTGTCATTTATTTATTCAGGTTTTATAATTCCATGCTGCAGAATGCTCAGTTAGTGCTCTAAACACCGTTGACAAGAATTTAAAACCACAATAGCGTTCCTGCAAACAAAACAGCAGCAGCAGATTTTTCTTCAGTTATTTAAATCTCCAGCAACAATAATTCTCCTCTACTAGGTAAAATGCTTTGGTCTTTTATTACATCAACCCACCAGGTAGATAAAAATCAATCAATTGCAATTTTTATTTTCTCCCTATCCAATCAAGGAAATAATATAGGAATCTTCAAGGAAAAAGATACATCTTTGCTTTGAGATGAGGCTATGAGCTCATTCTGGCACTTGGTCAGAATGGCAGGGGATGCTATCGAGGCCTCGGGCATGTCTCAGTCTCTTGCATCACTGGTTAAATTAATCTTTTATTTCTACAGCCTCTAAATTTCCCCTAGCTATTCAGACAATGATAATCATTTTGACACTTGATTACAAAAATTTGTTTGGGGAGCACTTTTTACCTTGAGAGAAAGAGATCTCTGGTATGAATATGATCTTTTAGCTACTTTAAATCTGTTTCCTAAAAGCCAATGACTTTGAAATGTTTTTAGCAAATCAAGCTCTCTGGATGGGATTCAGTTACTTAAACATGGATAGCTAGGACCATTTAAAATGCTTCAGGGCATTATAACTGGCTGTTGTTCTAGGCGGTTAGTGTTCTGGTGTTGTATTTGACAGCCTGACATGGACATCTCACTTGCTGTTGGGTATCTGAAACATTCGTTTCCTCTCTTTAGGTACCTGAATGATTGCTCTGTCCTTTCCCCTACTATCATTTTTAATGGTATTTAAACAGCAAAGTTATTTTAGTTATGCATCTCTGCATTACTATTCTATTGCTTCTGCTCTGGAGAGCATTATTTCACTTTCTTTTCAGAGTATTTGTCTGTGAAGAGTGAAAAACTGGTTATGGATCTCCAGTGCAATTGTAGCTAGGAGGCAGTTAATTCCAATTTCTTTCAGAACGTGTCCTCCTTACCAATACTAAAACACAGATATCCCTCCTTGGAAGAAAGAAATGTTTTTAAAACATCAAAAGAACCCAATTAAAATATATTTTTCAGTCTACAGGAGACTTAAAATATTCATATAGGGACTGCATTCTTAGCAGATACCTAAATATATGATGATATATGATGAATATATGATGATCATTCCTAAAAATTTCTATAGAAATTTATTGTTCAAATTACTCCTCAATTATTCCTCAAACTTCTTGGCATCTCCTGTCACAGAAAATACCTAAAAAAGCATTGCCCAAAAAGAAGAATTCAAGGGTAGTGACTTAACATTATATTGATGTGCTTTTCATTTTGCTGTTCTATAATTCAAGTTCTGCCATGCATAAAGGGTGACTTTAACAAGCTACATCTCTTCAGACAATATTCACTTAACCCCATGGACTCAAGATCAGCTTTACTTAGCAGCAATTTTCCACAATGACAAATAAATTTATCCTCAGAAGAAGACTGGATAAACCTTATACAGAGTAGACTGGTAGAGAAGACTATGAACTCCATTTGGCTATCTCTACTTTCCATCTATTTAGTAAAGTTTGTGCAGCTAAATTCAGTTGCTGAAAATAACGTTTATTTTCTTCAGTAAATGGTGTTAGCATGGGCCCCAGAAACAGAAGTTAAATCAAGATGATATTTTGCTGCAGCTGAAATTTCAGAATGAACAGGTATTTGGTGTTACCTCCAGGGCAGTAGGAATAAGGCATTTACACTTCTATAAATGCATAAATCATCCTTGTAATATCTGCATGCAAATGTATGCATGCATGCCATGAACAGCAATATTCATGAATTAACATTAGCTACAACAAACTACATTCATAATTCATACTTCCCAAGAATCATTCTCAACATTTTCTTACATATCTTGACAGAAATAACCTGCAAGATGAATGCGTGTTTTCAGTATTTCTTGATTAAATCATCATTTGTCTGTATCTATAGAAAATTTCAGAAGAGCTTCATCATGGCCATGGAAGTAAGCTTTATAAGGTATTGGAACATTATACTATATTTTTGTAACTAAAAGTAGCAATCTTCAATTTTGGCTACAGGAAAACAATCAGAGACTAATGATGTAAGTAGAACAAAATGTTTCCTATAAAATTTAATTTCTAGGCCTGTGTCCAAAAGACTCCTTAAGAACATAAAAACAGTGAGATAATATATATGCTAGCAGCTATATGTGTGATTGCACTCCTTGCCTAAGTGACAACCTCTATTATTTACTGGTCAGATCTCCAAAATTACATTTGTACATCTGTGCACAAAATGCATATGAACTCATTTTTGCTATAATTGTAATAAATGATACAAAAATCATGCAAATCCATAGTTTTAATGAAACTTTGTGAGAGAACTGATCATAGGTTTTGTTAATTGCCTTTTTCACTCTGCCATACTCAGAATAAGGAAGTCCATAAGGTCAGAAGGGTCATGAAGTCCATGAGGTCAGCAGTAAGATTCATGAATTTGAATCTAGAGATGAAAGCATGTCTTCTTTCTCCCGTACATACACCCCTTAGAGTGGGATGCAGATGATGTAGTGGGCCAGGAATACAAACCTGACAGCTGTCCTGGGGAGTTTAAAGGCTCAGCAGATGGCAGTGGTCAGCATGCAAATCCTTGGTCAACAAAACATAATCAATATGAAGCTGCAAATAAGGCTTAATACTACTATTCCTTACCTATATTTGAAGAATTTTAGAGGAGCTGACACATACTATTCCTCTTAATCACAGCAATATTTTGGATCCTGGATAAAAATAGACTGATTTCAGCAAAAAAGAAAAGTCTGCCCTGCAGTGGTGGCTCAGAGGAGAAAACCTTCTTCCAGCTCAGGCCTAAGGCAGTATTCAATATCTGAGGTAAGAGTGGAAGAAGCAGAGCAGAGAGAACAAAAAAGACCAATGAAGCTTGAAGAAGAGACAGAGAGATATGAGACAGGGAAAAAGAAATCTCCCTGCTCTAGACCAGACATAGGTTGTTCAGAGTCCTACTGAGAAGGATGCAAGCTAGTATCTTTTAAACAAGAGTATAACCCTAATCAAAATTTTTTGAAAATCAAAGAAAATCGGTCACTTGAGATAGAATTAAACTAAACGTATCTATCTACAATAAAAATGTCAGTGTTTGCCAAAGTCAATCTCAACTACAATTACAACTAACAGGATATAGTGCAAGACTGACCTCATCCTAAATGAAATGCCAATATTAATGTCATCTTAAACTCTTAAGTTGAATCAACTTGATAGCTCTCACAGCAATGGAAGCCACGATGGCTGGTTCAGATGTCAATGTCTATGTTGCCTATCTCCAGATTTAGTTAATCCCAAGCCTAGCCCATTCAAGTGGAGCCTGACTCCATTGGTTCCACTTGAATCAGTGCAGTGAAACAGATTCCTTTTAATGTTGAGTGTTAGAATAAGTCAGAGAAAAATCATGGGCAGAAATTTGGAATAGGAGAAAGAAGTCAGATTTGGCAACAGTGTTCTGAATAGAATGAAAATAGCAGAAATATCTGGAGGCCAGAGGAACATCTTGTAGTAATCCATAGAATACGTTTCATGCAATACGTTTTAACATGCTAAGTAGACACAATGCCATTTTTCAAGCTCAAATAATGTTAGGAATAAATTAGATTTTCTCCTGAAGACTCATTGTCTTCAGGTCTGAAGCACGTTCCTAAATTTAGACTTCACCATAGATGTTCTACTTATTAAATTATTTAGCTAGTGACATCTCTAGGCAGGACAGAGCAAAGAAACAACTTTATAATAACCTAAATACCTGAGGCAAGACTTTTTCTGCTGATGCCCCAAGCGTCTGGCCATTCTGGGGTGCAATCCACTTTAAGCGCAGATGTTGTCTCATGTAGCAGTGCTAGCATCATTTACTCACATTGAAACAGTGAGCACCTGTTCACAACAGGAGACATATGTTCCATACGCCTTTGACTTCACGCTTTCAGAATTACGGTTTGCTTATTTCTCCTCCAGCATAAAAAGTGTGTCACTTCTTTTTAACTGTGAGTTGTGCTTTTATTCCAAGATCTCAACATCTATTAAAACATTAGTAGAAGTATTACAGAATTTTTGTGAACAAGGGAAAGGATGAGATGAATTTTAGCCATGGGCAGAGAACTTCATTCTAGATGTGAGAAATACTCTGTGAAATTGAAGCTGATGATATAAATTTCATCAGACAACAAGAATATATTGAAATTTGCCCAAGATAAATGGAATTAAATCTTTCATAACGACAAGTATCCGCTGATTTTCTCTGTCATCGACAAATGGGTATTTCAGTGCTCCTGATTTAAAAATATAACATGAAAAACAGATGATGAAGAAGATCATTCTTTAAAAAGTATTTCTCAAAGTTGCAAAAAAATGGAAGTTAAATACAGTACTCCACATATACTTTCTCTTTTAGCACTTCCCCTGGCAGGCAGAGGACTCAGTCTTCAGTGCAATATATTTTATTACCTTCTGCTGCTCAGATAGCAAAAGGGGTGATTATGCTGCAAACATGCAGCAAAAATCCTATGTTATGTGCATTAAGAGAGAAGGAGACTCATCTCTTTGTTTCATTCTTAAAACTGATTCTGATTGTTTGATTAGAGGGAATGAACTCCATCATTTAGAATACATACCAGTTTTTCTTCATCTGCTGTCACTATCCTTCCTTGTTATCTGTACTTAAAGAAAACATTTTTTTTTCTAAATTTATAGAATAAATAAATAAATAAAACTATCCATAGGATTGTTAAAATTCTATGTTTAGAATTCTATGTCACTCTAAGTTTATTTTTATACATCTGCAGCAGATGCTCCATCTTATGCATTTGGAAGTGTAACCATGGACAAGTTCCTTTTCTTCTTCTTCTTTTTCTTTTTCTTCTTCCTTTTCTTTTTTATTTTCCTAGTAGGATTATGCCTACATAATGTGAATGCAAAGAAATTGCTCTTCTCTCCTCTTTTTTTTTTTTTATTTTCCATATTAATTAAAAACTTGTCCAGATGGCACTGTACAAATGTCTTTCATGTGGATTTCTGGCTTTGAAATGCAGCTACCCACCTCAAAATTCAGCATTTCCGTCTGCTTGGGAAAAGAGCTTTCCGTGGTTCATTTTACATATAGTACTGTGTGGGGGAGAGAGTATGTCAATTGGCATAGGAGAGGGGAAGGTTTCTCTCCAAATCTCCCACGTTCCATGAAGATCTCCATCTAGCTATTTGTTCATGCATATGTTTTGTACATATAGATAGCTGCCTCAGAAGACAGAGTAACAGAATAATGCATATTATCCCACTATAATGCTTATAAATAATATTTGGCTAGTGGATTAGTGAGTACAGAAAACAGTAGCACCAATGTATTTCACATCTCTAGACACATGATCAAACCAGTTTAACCCTCTCCTCCCCACCAAGAAGTGCAAGAAATCAGATGCCCTTAGCTGGTTATTTCCCCACTCATGAAGATTCTTAGAAAGTGTGCAAATCTTTGTTCAGGGAAAGAGAAAATCGTAATAAATTTAAGAACACACAATTCCCTTCCCTTTTTTCCCTGCTCTTCCATGCCACTTGTCCATGAGGAGGAGTCAGTCTGCAGGTCTCCAGGCATTTGCAATGTCCAGAAAAATGTGTGATCGGGCTGGCCACGAGCAGCCCTGTCCCCTCCATCACAGTGATTCTCCTTCACAGAAGGGCTGTCCAGGCCCTTGAATCACCATTGCCTTCTCATTAGCAAGCTGGGTCAGTTGCTGTCCTCTGCACAATGTTCACTAGAGCACTCTGGTGGTGATTGCGCTCATTAAGGCCAAGCGAACTCCTTTAAGGCCTCACACTATTGTATTTCTTGACATGGGACCTCCTTTGTGTTGTCTCTTATGGTGAGAGACTCAACAAAGTAGGAAGAGCCTTTAGGACTATTTAAGAGAGACCTTCTTGCGTAGGAATGAGATCTTTGCCACAAAAAAATCACCTTTCCAGAAGAGAAAGGTGGAGCCTTTCCAACTTTCTGAGGTGAAAAGCAGCTGGAAGAGCCAACCAACCAAAACTCAGAGTGCCTGTGGTCCCAGCCTGCCCCAGTGGTTACCATTGGTACTGTGGGCAACATCCCTTGTGGCCCTGCTTTCTATTTTCCATCAATAGATGGGATAGAGACTTCTTTGCTTCTTTGGATGGATGAACGGATAAATAGACATATACATGTAATTATTACAAACAAATATTGATTTCCCATAAATAACGTATTGTGAGCTTTCCAGCTGCTCAAAGTGTGTGTTTTTCCTCATATTGTGCCTCCAGTCCTGTCAGTATGCAGTAGATTTCACCACCATTGCAGTTTTACTGCATTCATAACATAGTAGCTGGATAAAAGTGACACTAATGTGTCAGAGGAGAAAACTGCGCAACATTTGCTTTAGCAGCATGTGAATCTCTAAGACTTGTTCTCTTTGCCAAAGAGCTAATGCAGTGTGCTATGTCTGCCTGACTATACCCTTCCAAAGTACATAGCAATTAAAAACTATAGGAGAGTTGGTTTAATATAGAGGATGATGTCGTATTTCATTACATGCTTCCTGGCTAAAGAAAAGAAAAAAGCAATAAACCATTTTTTAAAATTTTCCTCTATTGATTCCACATACTTTTCCATTAAGCTGAATCTTAAAAAGGGGTGGGTTTTTTAAAGCTATCAAAGAAGGAAAGCAAACAGAAAGTCCTTAGGAACGTGAACAGCAGCTCTGTGACAAGAAAACGAACGTTAACAGCCTTAGCTGTATCTGATGCATTGCGTGCTTGCTGCTGAGTGGGTGTTTTCTCTGCAGGGCCTGCTGCTGATTTCAATAGAAGCCTTGTTTAAAAACCTCAGGTTGAGTTTTCAAAGTTCAGGAGACATGCTGGACTTTAAAGGTTTGCCCATTCAAAAAGACAAGAAACTTCCTTCTGCTTTCCCTCTGATCACACCCATGCAGAAACCAGAGAAACAGGAGCACGGGACTTCAGAGGGGAAAAGTCCCAGACAGGTGGCGTAGCTTGTTCATGAGCTCCCAGGAAGGATTTCTCCTTGCAATGCATTTTCTAGCTTTCCATATTTGAAAAGGAGATGCTGCCCCTTGTACGTGTCTACCAAATGTCACCCTCAGAGCCTGTATTATTGCAATTAGTCTTACATTTCCCCTTCCAGGCTTTCCTATCCCACCAAAACATTTTTTTCTCATTCCTGGAAGGAAGCACGCTCTCACAGAAAGTCATTGCTACCACGGGACAGGGACAAGGCAGTGGAAGGCAGTGAGAATTCCTGGTCTATTTTTAATTTGATTACAAAAATCCCAGTGATTTAGCTGGGATAAGGACTAGACACATGGGCAAGGCTTTGCTCTGCACGGCAGTTCAGTGTGATATTCAGTGTAATAGTCTGGGGGAGAGAGGAAGAGAGAGAAGTTCAGCTCTGCTTTGTGTCCTCTTTAATCCAGGCTGCTCTGGGGCTTGAGGAGACATCAAGAGCTCTTGAAGATACAGAGATCACCATTAGCCATCAGTTCACAGGGGTGCCTTTCTGGCATATCTTGCTCTAATGCTGTGATTTGTGAGATTAATGCAGTCCTGCAGCTCCATTCTTCGAGCCTGTAGCCCTCTCTCCATTGGTTGTGTAGACTTTAGTTCCCTTGTAAGTCATGCCTCGCCCTTTTCAGTTAGCTACAGAGGATTGAAGGAAGAACTGGGCTCTGGTCCCTATTTTTGAGCCTTCATTTTGGTGCTAACATGTTGTCTGGCTTGTAAATCACAGAAACTCCCCATGTGTCGGTGTGTCGGTGTTTTCACCTTTAAGATGGAAATAATAGTCTCAGGTTTTTAATGTACTTCGAAATGTGTGGATGAAAAGCACTACCAGGAAAAGGCTTTTTATTATTCTAATATACCTTGTCCTTTTAATACAGACTCATTCAATAAGCTACCAGCACTATCTCCCTAATGAGAACAACTTGGTTGTTGATAAAAGTACTCTTCAACACTTTGCTGGCAATATAGAACCTCAGTCTACTATTCTTGATAATTTCTATAAAACCTCATTCTGTCACCAGCAATATATATTTTACTGAAGGCTGCATGTCCTTGGCTTGTCAGAAACTGCAGCCTTCACTTTCTTCTTTCACCCATAGTTTTATGTGTACTGCAAGAGGCATAAGTAATTTCTGTTTCCAGATCTAACATAAAGAAAAATCACCAGTTTATGAGACAAGCTATTATTTCGTCTAGTTATGTTGCACTCTCTTTTCTTCTGCATTATTGTCTGTCCTTTAAATCCCTTGCTAAAAGTTCCTTGGTGCTTTCTTTGTTTCTCTTCTAAGTGGCCAATGTTTTTCAGGTTGCTTTCCCTGCAGGCTGGTCTATCATCCTATTTTACCTTTACTTTCCTCCATTCCATATCCTGTATTTTACAGCTTGCACTGGACGTCTGTTTCCTCAAAAGCCCCAGATTTTATTTGTGATTATCAGAGGTGAATCACTGTTTTTCCACGTAACTCTGCAGGAAAGTAGCAAGAACAGCCAGCCAGGAGAGCGTCTGGAGAAGGCAATGGCAGGAACCATTAGCGTTCGTGGCATCTGGCACTGCGAGCAGGCACAGCGCACGCAGGACTCATGGTGTGTGCCTACATGCAAGGCTGCAGGTCCCCCATCCATGGAGTCACGTGGATGCAGGCATGTCCCTCATGCCCCAGGTGTGACCATGGCTGGTAACTTCACATACTCTGCCTTGGGAAGCAGAAACATTTTGCAGGGATTTAATCTTCACTTGACAATTCTGTTATGACTTGTCAAATATCTTCTTACTCTTCATCTGTCTGTAAATTTACTTACTTATCATGTCTTTTATTAATGCACAATGGATGTGCATTAGTAAGGTAACCAGAGTAGAAATAAATTGCTTTTCTCTCTACTTTTACTTTATAAATCAATACATGTGTGACAGTAATGTGTTTTAAACACACAGGAATGCTAGATATTTCTTTTCATAGAGAGATGTCCAAACATTTGTTTGTAATCCTCCAAATACTTATATTCTCTAAGCAAATGGTTATATCATCTTTTTTTTTTTCTTTTCACTTCATATAACAGTTCTGCTTTGCCTCTTCATTCACTTCTTCTGTCATTGTTATTTTACGGAGGCCTGTTCACAGGCCTTTTTTTTTTGTTGTTTCCTAGATTTTTAAAATTTCCTTCAATCCCTCGTTACTGGCTCCCTATTCAATTTACTCTGCCCAGTAATATCATGTGCTGTGTATTGCTATATGAGCACTAATGTGAAGTACAAATGGAAAGTATGTGTGTTTCTTCATATTCTCTAATATATTGTAGTCTAATTGGCCAGAACACATCTGATCTTCAAAGCTACTTGGTGCTGGGCATCTTCATCTCTTGTTCTTACACATGTAGGTCAGCTAGTCATTTACAGGTGGGTCAACCAGAGGAAATTTTTTGAGCAAGTCTAGAGAAGAGTTTAGGTTCATATGCAAACAGGGACACCTTATTCAGTCTACTGTCACATCCCATACTATCACTGCATTGCTACCATCATTCAGCTCCGGCTGTGAAAGGGTTGTGGGATGCAGTAGGAGAGACGTGCAACAGAGAGGACAAGACTCATGGGCCTTGACTGTCTGGTCCAGCCTTTTATTCCTGCCCTGTAGTGTGTCCATCACTCCAGTTTTTAGCTCTGTGCAACCACTTTTATTGTGACAAATGTCCTTACTTCCTGCCCCTGCTGGATTAATCCGTTCACCAGCTGTATTTGTGTTCGCAGGGTATGTGTTGCTATGCATTCATCTTACCACCTCCACACCTCAGAGCTTTGGCAACAGTCACTTACCTTCTCTGAATAAAAATGCTGTTAACTATTTGCATCCAGAGTAAGAAAAAGAAATATCAGTGTTAGAAGTGTGACTAGATCATGCTTTTACACTATGAAGTGTGAATCTGTCTGTGCACTGCAAGTGGGAAACGGGGACAGCATCACCTGGGAAGACATATAAGAAAGGGCAATTTCTGGCCTGACTCCCTCTCTCTTTGCTCTTTTCTTTGCAGGATTGGAATATTTGTATATTCCAATCCTGCTGCTTTCCAAATGGAAATGTACAACTGCCTTATAAAGAGTTTGGTTCTGTGTTGGCTTTTGCTTTAAATCTTTGAACAATTTACTAATAGGGTCTTTTGTTTCCTTGATTAGATTTGATTTGCTTCTTTATATTTATATTCAGTTTCAAAGAGGGCATGTTACCAAAAGCTCCAAGAACAGTTCATGCTGTTTCCCCATCCGTAATTTTCTCCTTATTATTCCTTTTCAAAGAATGAATAATACAGCACTCAAGGCACTGAAATTGTGCTCTGCTAATGGAGACATTGCCTGGAGCTGCTTCCAAACTGGTCCAAGGGAAGCCATAGCCCTGAGCTATCTGTGGGATGGGGACTAGGGGAAGGTCCTTCCCTGGGTGACCGGCAGTTCTCACCTTCATGGCAGTTACCACCACAGAGACCTGATTGTTCTGTGATGGGTCCTTCAGGTTGAAGCAGTAGCAGCCTTCAAAAAAAAAAATGACTTTTTGGGGTCTAGCATAGTATTTTAGAGAGCCCCTTCCTCCTTGCCCTTGGCCTCCCCAGCGCCTCTCCTCAGTAACACTATGCCAACCTGCAGAGGGCATATTCAGCTTTTTTTTTTTTTTTTTTTTTTTTTTTCCCTGAGCATTTTACTTCTAAATCTTAATTAATTATTTCAACTAACTCCTAACTAACCAGTTTAGAGAAAGCGCTGGCCAGACACGTCAGTGAGGGCTGGTACAAAGTGGCCATTCCATTTACCGGGCATTTCCATCAACGGCGTTTTCAACGGCCGCGGCCACCTCCCGAGGCCGCCGCACTACAACTCCCAGCGTGCCGCGGGAGCCGGCACTGCCCTCCCTCCGCTCGGCTCCGCTCGGCTCCTCTCGGCTCCGCTCGGCTCCGCTCGGCTCCGCTCGGCTCCGCGCCTCTCCACTCGGCTCCGCTCGGCGCCGCTCGGCACGGCGCTGCCCTGGGGCGCAGGTAAAGGGCGAGGGGCGC
>VZSV01000007.1:12712700-12758443 GCA_013398735.1 Nothocercus julius | reverse complement strand
TGCGGCCGCGCGGGGCAGGACAAGTTCTGCGCGGAGCCCGCGCTGCCGGCACCGCTGCTGGGCCCGCCCGGCGCCTCTTCCCCGGAGGACCCCGCTGCCCCCGAGCGCTCGAGCGGAGAGGAGGCAGCGGGCAAGAGGAAGGGCTGCTGCTGCGCCCGGGAGCTCGAGACGTCGTTTACCTACGTGGATGAAAATGTGAACCTGGAGCACGCAAGGAGTGCCCCCTCTCCTCCGAGCAGCGGCTGCCAGGGTGCCCCTGTGCCGCAGGACCCTCACGGGGCGCTCCCGCCGGCCTGGGGTCACCACTCCCCATCCCTCGTCTCTGAGGAAGATGATGCCACCTCCGAAGCAGCTTCGGGGAAGTCCGTAGACTACGGGTTCATTAGTGCCATTTTGTTCCTGGTCAGCGGCATTTTGCTGGTGATTATTTCCTACGTGGTGCCCAGGGACGTGACTGTGGATCCCAACACAGTGGCCGCCAGGGAGATGGAGAGACTGGAGAACGAGAGTGCCAGGATTGGCGCTCACTTGGATCGATGCGTTATTGCCGGCTTGTGTCTCTTGACCTTGGGGGGAGTGGTGCTCTCCAGCCTGCTCATGATGTCCATGTGGAAAGGGGAGCTGTATCGGAGGAGCAGGTTCGCCTCCTCCAAGGAGTCTGCGAAGCTGTACGGGTCCTTCAACTTCAGGATGAAGTCTGGCGCAAATGATAATATGTTAGAGCTGTCTTTAGTTGAGGAAGATGTTCTTGCCATAGATAATTAGTGTGGTCATGACTTTTAAGGCGGCATTTCCACAGGAAAATATATTTAATTAAAGAAAACAGATGCAGCTTAAGATAGCTGGTGATGCAGTTAATTTGTCTGACCTGAATGATTTCTTTTCTTAAGCTCTATAACCTATTGTTTGCAGTACATGAGCACTTGTTGTAAAGGGAAAACGTGCCAGAGAAAATGCAGTCAATATAAAATGATGAAAACCACTGAATAAAAAGAGATTGGTGATAAGTAGGTTCATCAGATGCTCCTTTATCAGAATATAAAATATTCCTTCAGTCTCTTGCCTGTATAATTTTCTTATTGCTCCCATATAAAACAGGAACATCTTTGCCACTTCAGAAGCTGTTAATTACTGCAGCCTACAGAAGGTTTATTAACAGCTTGCTTGGTATCTTGTAAAGAAGCAGGACCAATAATTAAATAGCAAGACTGACATTTAATTAAGATAATAAATTTAATTTATTTTTAAGCTGACCCCTTCTCCACTGTGAGTGAGAACTAAGAAAAACAAATGAACATGACTTGATCATCACTTAGCACAGGTCTTCTGGATTCTGAAACAGTGATACAATTAGTGATGATTATTTAAAATATAAAGTAAGAGTCAAAGGGCAGGAGACCATATGGCTCATGGTATTGGTAGGAGACAAAAGACTCTTTCATTGTGAGGTCAGTGGTTCCATTTCAGTGCAGATTAGCAATGACTGATAATCATTAACTTCTGATAGCTATAGTGCCCATATAAAAGAAGTTTAGTTCCTAGTGGACGGATGTCTTGGTATGAAAACTGCCGTAACTTGAGTTAAGTGGTCTCCTGTCTAGACTCTCAAAAGACACGAGGACTGAAAGAGCAAGGGGCTCTAGACACTGAACTCTTCTTCAGTGCAAATGCCGAAACAAATTCAAACTCAGCTGCAGGGTTTTGCTTATACCAAGGCTGTTTGTATCGTACTTGTCCCTTTGAAACTTCAGTGCGGTCTCCCCTGGCTGTCAGCCTTCTCACAACCCAAAAGGAAAGCTCAAAACAGAGTTTTGGGGGTGTTTTCATTAAAAAAAAGAAATTGTTAGGAAATGCAAAGGGTAACTGTCAGGCAGAGGGGCTGACGTGGGGCTCAGGGTAGTGGATGGGCAAGGGTACGTGTTGCTGTTGATCCTACTTATGTGGCACCGTAGCCAAAAACCTCAGCTGCTGGTGGCATTTCCTTTAGTTTTGGCCGGTTTCTGTGGAGTGTAAAGCTGGGATTTTGTGGTGCTGGGTGAAACAGCAAGATTGTTGTACACAGCAATGTCATGTCTTACTGTATAGTGCTGGCTTAGGTGTATATATATGTGTATATATATGTGTGTGTGTGTATGTCCTATGCTCTGGCAGAGCCAAATATCCGTGAAGAGCTCTGTCCCTTGGCTTAACAGAAACACACAGTTCCCTGCCACAGCTCTGTCCATCATGAGTCGGATCTGAAACATCAGTAAGAGCAAGTGTTTCAAAACCAAGGCTTGTTTCCATCTGCAACACCCCGAGATACCCAAGGACAGGCCTTGCGTCAAGGCTTGGGATGCCACTGCCAACAGGACGGGGCTGAGGACTTGCGTCATGGTCCCGAGCACACTTGGCCACCGGAGCTCCCCAAGGCCGGTGTCCAACCTCACCCTTGGAAAGCTTGTGCAAGCGCACGGCAACGCAGTATTAGATTTCCAAGATGACTGCGGAAGGACTTTCCATGTGATGAGGAGCCCTCCTCCTGCTGCCGCCGGACCCTGGCAGCCGGGCGAGCGGTGCAGACGGGGACATCGGTGATGAGAGCACTTCCAGGCGGGGCCCTGAGCGGGGACCGCCATGCTCTGTCTCTTTCCTCCATGCAGCCGGAGTGTTGGAAAGGAGGCTGGTGATTTGGAGAGCCATTATTTTTATTTTTTAATGATACATATGCAGAAAATTGGAGTACATTCCATAACTGCGGCAGAATGACAGCTAATGCTGTAAAGATCACAGATTTCTTGTAAGAGCCATGGCATGCCTTAATGCTGATTATTAGCGCTAGAAAAGAGACCGCTCCCCAGACTGGCAGTCTATGATTATTAAGTGAGAAGTTTTCTGATGCTCTGTAAAATGCCTGTCACAGAGCATGGGCCTGAAACATTTAAATGAACCCTCAAATGTTCCCTGAACATTTCAAGGAAACCTAAGTCAACACATTAGTCTAAGTATGCAGTGCGAAAGTGTGAGGAATACAAATCTCGAAGTGAGAGCACTAACAGAGTTTCTTTATTTTGGGGTTAATGCGTGCTACCGAAGAGGTGAAGGAAGGCTTTCAGAGGAAAGAAGGAGGGGCTGAGCAAGTAAAATCTCTCAGGTTATGTCTCTGATCACCAAATGAAATACCGTGCAAGTTATAAGACTGTCTGGGTCGGTGATGTGATATAAAACCACTGAACTCTCAGGTTTTAATGACGCATGGTGTGATAGAAACCAAAACAGTTGTCTCATGGTTGATTGTGGAAAACGAATGTATGAGTCCACCGCCTGGGGGACGGTGTTTGCATCGCTGCGGTCACTGAAGGCAGCACCAAGGGCTGAGGCCAGGGAGACTGATTGCCCTGTCATACACCTGAGCGGTCTGGTTTCCTCTGCTCAACATGTAAACGCTTTAAGGGTGCGCGCGTGAGGAGGACTGTGTTCTCGTGGCCTGCGCTAACCTTGTTGCATGGGCCAGTGGAGAGCTCTGCTCTGAGGGGAGGCAGCGGCACCTCCTGCACTGACCAGGAGACATGTGATGGTGTGTGCCAGAGGAGGAACTTCTCACTGATTGCCCCAAGAACCAAAACGTGACGCTTCCCCCTTCTACCTCATGACGTGTCCCCTGGGCGCCCAGCCACGGAGCCCAGGTCTCCCTTTCCATCCCGTCCTTCCTTCAACTTGACCAGCCTCATGGCGCGGATGCCTGGCCTGGCCTGGGCCGAGCTCCCATCCCCACGAGCCGCTGGCAGGAATTGGGGCTGCCGCTCTGTTCAGCACCAGCTGTTATGGTGGCTCCCGCTCCGTTCAGCCCTGGCTGTTACGGAGGCTCCCGCTGACTGTGGTGTCTGCCATTTCTTTTCCTCGGCTGGAATTTTGTGACCAAGGCTGCCCATTTGGAAGCTGCCTGTGGCCCGGTGTGGAGTGTCACCCCAGGCCATCGCAGTGCGCGTCATGGAGCCGCTGGTGTCCAGCCCTCGGCCCCGCGCAGCCGGCCTGGCCTCCCCGCTGCCGTCCTGCCCAGCCAAACCTGCAGCAGAAGCATTTAACCCCCCCTCCTAGGAAGCTAAGCTGGGTTGTTGCTGTTTTTAATATGTTTACAGTTTTCTAATCTTTGTAATTCTTTTAAAAATCTGTCCGTAATGAACATAACATTTACCAGCTGGGAGAGTTAAACTGATTTAATCATGTAAATCTCCTTTTTGGACCTATTAAAGAGCAAAATGTAACGGTTTATCGTGAGCTTTTCAATAGTGCGTTTGATGCCTTATTACAATAGTAACAGCGTTTCTGTACAGGTGAAAAATAAAAATCTATAAAGCTGAGCTCTGTCATCAGGCACTGTCTTTGCGGAGTTGCTTATTGCAGCGGTTTTCTCTTCCCTTCACATACCAGTGCCTGTCTGGTTCAGGTGTCGGTACCAGTCTGGTTACGTATCAGCTTCTCTTCACAGAGGACATGGTGTCTCGTTGCTGCAGGGAGTTGTGTCCAGGTCTTCACCAAACAAGGCTGAAGTCAGAGCTGAGACTGTGGCTGCCTCTGGACATGGACTTGGAAGTTTCCCCTTATCTCACCCAGTTATTTCCCCCCCCACATTCCCCTTGGTTGTTACTGCCCCATAATCATGTCTCCTTCCCAATCAAATGGTGAGGAATAATTCCACTTAACCCAGGATATTAACAAAAGAAAACAAAATAAAACAAAAAAAGGAGTGAGGAAATGGACGGACCAGTGGGCAGGTGTGAGGGGAGGTGCTGTGGTGGGGAGGTGGCCATGGGCATCATGATGGCCATCAGCGCTGCGGCTACCCCGTCCTGACCACTCTCCTGGCCCGGCCACAGAGGGGCCATGAGAGAGGGAGCTAGGACCGGTGTTTGCTTCACAGAGCCTTCTCAGCTGGCCAGGAGTGTCTGAAAAAGCCTTGGAAGGAGAACCCTACTCTTTCAACTCAATGTTAGGTGCTGCCGCTCCTCAGCTCTGGTAGGGAGCAAAATGTCAGAGCCAGTGCTGCCAAGGAGAGCTACTAGTGTGTGCACCTGCCATTGGGTACATGTTGCTGAACTGGGCCCCGGGGGTGTCAAGGGAGGACCACCAAGGCTGAAACCTCCTTAAACATATGTCCAAGCCATGTCACCACCCCCCGGCTTGTGTGCTTCAGGCAGCAGCAGTCTGGAGGCTTCCAGCTGAGCAGGAGTTTTGAGGATCTGCAGCTTCCTTCTTGTATTTTTTTTTTCCCTCCCCCAAATGGCCAATATGTGTCAGTAAAGCATCCTAAGCACCTTTGACAACCTCTACTCCCATCCAAATGTGATAGTAATATATGTGATAGAGGTTCTGCCTTGCAGTAATATATGTGATAGAGGTTCTGCCTTGCAATGTCGGATTTCATAAGCGTATGGTTGGATAAGACCTCATCCTGCTGGCCTTCTTGTTAATCAAATCATGTGTAGGAATGCCAGCGATTTATCTGGATTCAGGTAGGAGTAGGGACTCTCTTCCTGTTTGATTAGTTCCTACAATACCTGGTACAATAGAGCCCTGATTCTCAATTCATGTTTCCACTATTACTGTATAACAATAATAAATGTGTCCCCAAGGTAACTGAATTGACTGCAGTAAAATTGCACCAGTGCCAGATATAGCTATGGTGTGCATCCAGTGGTTATTAAGAGGTTAAGAGAGTAGGTGTATTTATAGATATGACAATCCGTCAGCTTAAAGATATAGAAGGCTTTCTGACTAAAAGCAAACACCGAATTCATTGTTAACTGTTTTTTACAGGGTTCTTTTTGATCGTATCTTTTTACATTTTGAAGAATTCATCATAATGTATTATATTTACAAAGCCTTTTTTCACATGTGCATAAGACCCGACAAGGTCAAGGATCCTGTAGACTGCAGGGAGGTGAGACTTCTCCAATTCTGTTATCAGTTTAAATGAAATTCTGTTATAAATTAGCATAAAATTTGACAAGACAAGAATCTCTTCTTTGAGATGAACCTGGTTGATATTTATTTGTATAAACGTAAATGTGGTACTCGTTCTAGAAACTCAGCCAAATAATGCATGTTTTTAATATATTTTCAATGCAAATCCACAATTTAGATGTTTTTGAAGCCTTGCTGTATTAAAGACTCGCAGGCAGGTTTCTGCTCATTTGTGTGCAGCTTTTTCTGCCTTTATATATACTTATAAGCACAACTTATTCTGAGGCATTCTGAGTTGCACTTGGCGTGTGTTATAATCAGTGTGAATAAAAGCATTGCAATCTAACGGGATACATATATATGCATATGTAGACACACATATACATGTGTGTATGTGTGTGTCTGTATAAATATATATAAGCTGCAGCCCGGTATTTGCTCTACTAATAACCACTGCTTCCATTTGAATGTATGCAACTACTCAAGACGTGAGATACCTTGTGGCATGCTACATCACGTTTACGTAACGCCAGAACTTAAGATACGAAAGCATTTTGTAGAACACATACTGCTCCTGTTTTGCAGATGAAATGTCTTGCCTCCATTGCCCAGAGAGCCACTAGGAGAGCTGAGAACAGAAACCAAGGCCTCTAAGGAATAGCCCAGCACTGTAGGAAGAGCTTAATCGTTGCAGTGTCCCTGAAAGAAATAAATCCAAAAGGAATGGCAAATGTTTAATTTTTTTTATTATTATTTCATAAAGGATGTCATTGCAGTTTAATATCCTGTACAAAATAACTTAAACATTTCATAGCAAGTCAATCCAAATTAAGTTTTGCTAATACTTGCAGGAATTTGAGGAAGGATTTTCACTTTTAAGATATTTATGTTATAGTAAGCCTTTTTTTTTATAATGTTTGAAAAAAATCAATAGGTTTCTTTACAAATCATAAAACTCATATCTTCAGATCAGCACAAAAAAGCTTCTCTTTTCCAATAATAGTTTCTGCTTTGACAGATTTGTATGCAGGGAAATTTAGCTATTGTTGAATAAAACATTTCCAGCAGCAAAATTGATTAAGTCCCTTTTGTAGAGGACAAAAAAATCAATTCCTTCCATTAGAAGTATCTAAAAGATGTTGATCATCTAGAAATGTAAATAAAGTCCTTTAATCACTATTCTCCTGCTGCAGTGTATCCATCTAATGGAGATTGGGTTTTGTCTCTTTACAGCTTAAAATAAATTTCGTTCAATTCTGACATAAAGCAACTTCTGACAAAATAGCCAGAGTAACTGCACATCAATGTGAGTAATATCAGGTAGCTATACTGACATTTTTGTATTACTTTTCTGAAGGATTAACTGTTCGTGAAATAAGTGTATGTTTGATAACAATATATTCAAGCTGGAAACAACTATATATTCACAGAGGAACAGAGTAGTAGAAAGTATGTGACTATTTTCAATTTCTGCATGTTACCTTTCTGATTTCATGTAAAAAGAGAGCACTTTCAAGATCTCTTGATCAGTAATTGGGAAGTGCTATTAAGGGTCATGGAGGACTGACTATCAGCAGACAGATGCAGCATCTCTAGCTCTGTAAATCTCTAAGCTTCTGATCGCTAAAGAGGTGGGAGACGATGCCAGTGCGTGCTTGCCTGTTTTAGATACAGCAGGACCTGCTGCCAGCTACAGTTCTGTGATAGATGGAGCTTTGGTTTGATCCAGGCTGACCCAGTGTTCCCAAAACTTCATGCTCCTCCTATAGGAAGAATACCAAGTAGTTGCTTTGCCTTTGTGGCTTCCCGGATAAGGAACTTTGAATCAATGTCATAGTCTCTTCCCTTTGTTTCTTTCTTCCCTACAGGAAGGCAAATATGGCTGGGAGAGATCCTAAGAGGTCATTTTCCAGTCTTGTGGAACTGCGTTCACCTTCCATCAGTCCTCAAAGATAATGATGCCTGGCTGTGAAATTCCTAGGCAATACAAGGTGAATTTTATGAGGCTTGCATGATTTGAAACCAATCTGTAGTCTCTTTTTTTCCTACTCTATTCTAGCCAAAGTTCTTAATAAGTTCTAAAGGCTATGTATAGTCTGAATTATTTTAGCCGTTTTAATGAAGTGAGGGAAAAAGTGCTGTAAGCTATTCTGCCTTCTGAGCATCGCTTTCCAGTGGAATTCCTCCTTCCCCACAGAGCAGAGGACCAGTTCTTCCCTTGCCTTCTTTCTTTGTGACCTAAGTATAGACCACTTCCTCACGACCTTTTTTCACTCTAGTGATATCTCATTTGATGTCCTTGCCTGTTGCCCACACAAACATTGTGCAATACTTCCCTACCTGTTATTAATTTTTTAACCTAATTTCCATAGTGGGGATTTTTTTTTCCTTAACTTTCAAGTCACTGGCTCATGATTAGCTAAAATCGATGTTTATTGTGTTTATTATTTTTTCATGTTTTCACATTTCATGTGTGTTTGCTCTTGTGTCCTTAATTTTGATTAAAAATTTACTAAATTTCCCAAATGTCTTTTTCCTTTAGATTTCCATTTCATGGGAGTGTACGAACCAGTTCTTTGAATTTACTGATTTTTTTTGAGTCTCCTTGTCTCCAGGCCAAAGTAATCTACTTTACTGGCTCTGTTCCGTGTTCATTTTACATTTTCTTGAACAAGTTCGGCGTGGTGTCCTGCCTGGTAACTGGGTTCTGCTCACCACCCCACCTCTCTTCATTCCTTACCTAGCCTTTCTGTCTTTCACACAGGTAGCAATGGTCCCTCTTGGAGATTTTGTGGTGTTTTTACTCTTTGAACTTCCAAACCATGATACTAAGAAAAGTATTTCTAGCTTACTTACGGTGTTAAGTGTTAATGCAGAGCTATTGAGATTGGGAATGTCTTTAGTTCAATTTCACAACATATTGAAACGAGTTTTAACAAGGCAAGTTAGAGACCAAAATCAATATTGGATGGTGCTGAAAAGCCTCTGTTCAACTGCCGTTTTAAGTGGCTTGTACAAACCTTTCAAATTATGTTGCCAACAAATGGAGGGAATACAGCTTTTAAAAAGTCAGAGAATTATTAATAGTGTGTTTGACCTGCAGACCTGCACAGTCTACAAGAACATCATTTGTCATATGCTGCTGCCTTATGTCTAACTCTGCAGCCTCTGCAGAGATGCCTTTGCTCGTAGCAGTGTATGTCAAAGAGTGAGGGTCAGAGACTTACAAGCACGGTGAGCTGGAGGAGGGAAGGAGAGAAGGGATGGCTCACCACCAACCCCTGGACAAAAAGGGAGGGCCACAGAGACCACTCACCTCATGCATCATTCACATGCTATTGCTATCTCTTGCCCTGGCACATGAGAGAAGAGCATTGACTGTGCTGAGTTTACACTTTTAGCTACCTAGCAGGGATAGGAGAGTATGGAGAGACACAAATGTCAGATGTCTTCATGAGGAAATAAAAAAATGCTGCTGCAGCAGCTGTCCTCAGCATCTCAGGAGCTTGCTGGTACCCAGCACCTTCTACTAGGCTGTTGTGCAGCATCTGCACCATCAAGAAGCAACCTCAACCTTTAGTGACTTCAACAAATGTCTGACTAAAAGTTATTGCTGTTATTAAGTCAGTTCTGGACAATGTCCTATCATCTGTGGGGAAAAAAAAAAAAAAAGAAGTGGATATACCACAGACAGCAAGCTTCTGATTAATTAATCTGTCTCAGAAGGGCAGAAAAGTGTCACTTACTGGGCTGGACAAGTCATTGAACAGATTTCTGGACTCAGGGTTCTGGAAGCACCACAAATGTGTATCTTTACTTACCTCTCTGATTCAAAGAGGTATTAAACTTTCTGTACCCATCCAATTCCATTTTGACTTTACATATGGTGTTGCTCAGGATCATAAATTATTTCTAGTACCTAGATTTGACTGCTCTACATATTGTTTAGTGCCGGATCCAATGCATAGGAATATAAAAGCATGTATTTTATGAATTGCATACTGTTCAGATGGGATTAAGACTACCTTTCTGCTGTATGGCTGAGGTAGCCTCAGATAAAATTTGAGGCAAGTTTACTGCTCCTGCATTCAGCAAGATGAAAGGAGCTGTGACCCAGAGAGATAAAGAGCTCCTGGGGGATGCGCTACAGCACAGCCTTTATAGCCCAGGCTCTAGCTAAAAGCACAGGCTAAACCATAGTGAATAATTTTTAAGGAAGATTTTTGTTTTATTTTGTTCTGTTTTGTTTTTAATAAGTATACATATAAGTGAAGGGCAGAACCCATGCTGTGGAGGGTTTCTATAGAAAGTTTGTACAATATTTAAGAACTTTTCACAGAATATGTCTCTCATTCTGTTCAAAAATGCTGCAACACTCAAGAAGAAAAGTAGCTTAAATAAACCTAGCAGTTTATTTACATGCTGTATGAGCCAGTGCATTACAAGTTAGGGGTTCTGAATCCAAGCTGTGGGATGTGAATCTGTCACAGCTCCTAGGAAGAGAGCAGCTTTTCCATTGGTTCCCCGAGCTAATAATTATTTTCATCCAAGGTTTCCAACTATCATTCATGTAAAAGATTGTTTGGGCTAGTTCCTCTTTTAATCAGGCTATTTTAAGCATATATAATTACCTTATTATTTTTACCTCCAGGAGGTGGAAATCAAAGAATAAGAAAAATACTTTTCATCATTCTGTCAGAAGAAAGTAGATGGAACTAACAAGAAGAAATTGTGAGGGAGGATGAATTTCTTGTCAGCAAATTATCAAGCGGGGAACATGAATTTCATAATGTAGGTAGCTACAGTCAATAATTGTTGGGTGAATAGATTTCACATTTCATACAGAATTGGATTTAGTCAGCTTGACTGACGCTGCTGTAATAAACAGGCCAGTAAAGAGTATAAGTCAAAAAACAAAAAACAAAGGCAAAACCAGACCTCTACACACCAGCACAAAAGCAAAAGTTCGCAAATGTTTTCGGGGTATACAAATTCTTTCAAGTCACAATATGTCTATTTAGTAAAATCATGGATTGGCCATTCTTTATACAAATAAACTAAATCAAAAATGATAATAAAAATCCTGATTTTGAAAGCAATGGCACCTTTTCATGAAATATTTCCTCTAGGTAGGTGCAATGTGTTCAAAGCTCTCTATCCATTTCTATTTTAACAAAGAATACAGTGATTTGTCAGCAGTTTCTTAGGCTACAAAATATGGGCCCAATTATGTTTCTAGTGAGGCTAAGGGCAAAGATTTCTTTCAACTTAATTGCTTGGGACAGGCCTTAAATTTTCTCTCTCATCATTCTGTCATCTTTCAGAATCTAAGTTGTTTTTTCAATTAATTTGAGGATACTCTACATTTTTCCTAAGGCCATAAATCACCCCAAAAACTTTGGTAATGGCTGCATGAACAACTGAACCAACCTAACAGTTTTCTCGTAGTCTGAAGGGTAGACCTTGTCTCTCCTCCGCTCCCTCCCCACCTCTCCTGGCTCTGCAGCCCTTCTCTTTGACAATTACCAGCCTCCTTCACAAGCCAGTTCTAGATGCAGCAGAGGACTACCTGATGAAGACTAGGACAATTTTGATTTCTCTTTTCCATTTTGCTATGTCCTGCTTGCTCTACTTTATAATCTCCTCTCTCTGTGTGCTTCAGAACCACTAAGAGACTCCTGAGGACCTTGGCAAGTAACCAAGACGGCTCCTTCAGCCTTCAGCACGCCGGAAACTCGCTCTTCGGGACCTGGCTCTAGGGTTAGGCGCAGACCAACCCTTGCTTGGGCTGCGCGCACCCTTGAGCTAACAGGACACGGAGCCAGCTCTGGTCCCAAGACCACAGAGCGGGGCACCATGTCCAAGCAGCATGCTTTGCCTCTCACCACACTGACACAGCTCCGTCGTTTTAGGAGGGGAAATGTCTCATGCATGGTTAATCCATGCTTGGATTAACCATGGGAATTCAGCGCGATTGCCTCTGTAGCCTGACATCCTTAGCCTCATCCATCTTCCCTTTGGTGGTCCTGATGTTCTCACCTCTCTTCCATCAGCCTCTCCTCTCTTGTTAATTCTGTACATCTTTTGTTTCTTGCAATTCTCTGCTATCATGAGCTGCATGCAAATGCTCTGCTATTATTCTGGTAACAAATTTCTGCTATCTTGATGAAATATGGGTATTTTGTTCCATTTATTAGCTAGTTAATCTAATCTCTTGAAAAACTTTGAAATATTTTATGGTTTCTTCAGTGAGGCTAATTTATCTTTTCGCTGCTGGTGGTAGGAAAAGGGTCTGCATAACCTGCAGAAAAGTTTGATTTTCAGATGTTTTTAGAAGATCCAACAGGTTTCAAAGTAATAGCCTGATACGCAAGAACCTTTGGCTGAATGGTTTGCAGTAAAAGCATTCGGGCAGTACAGGACAGTAAGTCCTCAAGGTGACAGATGAATAATTTGTCAAAAAGATTGTGTAGAAATTAGAAAATGACTTTCGTTGCTCAGAAACATATTCTGATGGCTATTTATTTCCTTTAAATACTGGATGGCCCTCAGTGTGACTGTCTGCTTTTCAGGTTGGATAAATCTTTTGGTAGAGAAGAAGCCACTTCATATGATCGCCTAACAGTTGAGGCTGGAAGGCAGCTCTGGAGATGGAGTCCTTCTGCTCAAGCAGGGTCACCTAAGGCATGTTGCCCAGAACCATATCCAGGCAAGTTTTGAATATCTTGAAGGATGGAGACTCTGTAATTTCTCTGAGCAATGTGTTTCAGTGTTCAATTACCATCACAGTAAGAAGGCTCTTTAAGATATTTGAATGGGATTTCACATATTTCACTTTGTGTTCATTTTGTGCTGACTTTTAACTGGACACAACAGAAAAAAAAAAAAAAAAGTCTGGCTCATTCTTTATTTCCCCCTGTGAGGTGTTTAATATAAATTGATAAGACCCCCTTTGAGTCTTCTCTTCTCAAGGCTGAACAAGCCCAGACCTCTCAGCCTCTCCTCATATGACATTTGATAATGAGAAAGCCAGAGCACCATACTTAAGGCATCCATGCCCCATGGAGGACAGACTAGGAAACCTTCCAGCAATTTTAACTTGTGGCACCTTCTGGCTAGGTCTAGAGATCTTTGTCTACAAACCCAAGCAGTATTTCATTAGCAGGCATTTCCTTCTAGGGAAATTTTAAATATACAGTATCCATATTTCAGAGTAGAAACAGATCTTAGAACTGACCTATTTTTTTCACAGAACTATACTATTTTACAGTCTCCTCCCTAATTTAAAATGCTTTCAAAATTTGTATATGCAACCAAATTTAAATGGTGAATTCTCCCACTGCAGTTCATCTAAAACTGGTTATGAACTCCAGTCTGATATATTCATATCTCATCACAGTATTATTGACCATCATGACCTCAGTTTTATATCTATCTGGCAATTTTTTCTCTCCTTATTTTTGCTTGCGTTTGATGCAAGAACAGGAGAAATAAAATGCAGACACAGGACATTCTGACTTTTTTTTTTTCAGGTGAAGAAAGCAGATCTAAATTAACAGAGCCAGATATATAGCGCATATATCAATTCACACTTGCCATCAGCAAATTTCATAATTTTTTCACTTCTTTAGCTCATAAACGATGTCATGCACTTATTTACTTTTTACAGAGCAGGAGGTGAATGCATAACAAAATACTGTTCTCCTCTGGAAGTTTTAAGCTTGTTTTTGTTGTTGTTGTTGTTTACTTTTTTTTTTTTTTTTTTTTTCATTTTTCTGTCTCTTTTGCCAGAGGAGACTCTCAGACCTTTTTTGGTCTAAGATAACAAAATCAGTAAATATAAATATATTTATATATATATCTGCCAGCTGGATTGTTAGCATAAGTGACAAATTCAAAGAGCTCGTAATTAACTATGGTGCAAAGAGGTTTCTTCTTTGGCCCTGAATCAAAGGGAGTTTTGCCAAAGGCTGTAGTCCACATTCTGCAAAACTCTCCGAAAGGGAGTTTTTCTTTCATAGCTGTGAAAATAGGTATAGCACAAATGAAATTTGAGGTTTCTTTCGCAATTGATCTTATCCATATTCAGACCCAACTTACACTTGCTTAGTACCCAAATGTTTTTACTGTGGTGTGATTTCTGCGAGTCTCTGCTATTTCCTGTCCCCCTACAGCAAAGCCCTGAGGGATTTGCTGCAATAAGCAGTCCTCTGAACACCCAGGCGAAACAAGAGCAGCTTCCAGCAGATTGATGTCTCATCATTAATTGAAGCTTTTCCAAAGATGTGGTTGCTCTTTCTGGTTTGAGTTGTCTGGTGTCTGATAAGGTGAGAGCTGTTGCTACACTTTTCCTGCAGCTGAAGAATTGAAAAGCTCCCTGTGTCCTACTCAGTTGCCAATTTTCACAGAATGTAGCAATTTATAATACATTTATCCTTCCCTCAAATTATAAGGAGTTTGGATAATAAGGTCAACATGTGCAGAACAAAGGCTGACAATAGACAAGTGTATGTGTACATACACATACATATAAACGGATACACATATAGTATAAGTCTACAAGCTTCACTTTGTTACATGGAAGGGCCACTATCTGTCTCCAGGACAAATCAGGCTTTTTTTTTTAATGTTTTTGTAGCTTTGTTGTATTCATAGTAATAACAATTCTGGGTTTCAAAGATGTTTTAGTAACAATTTGGTCATTGAATATGAGCGTAATATTTAAGAACTTGATTTTTAATGTGCATGTTTTCAGCATTTCCCATTCTGATAGGATTTGTTAATAAATCTTGTAGAGAGGTGAAGATACATCTCTCCATAGCAATTATCTATTAAAATTATATAATTGCAGGAAAGAAGAAAATAAAAACTAAAAAAATCTAAACCAAAGGTGCTTTTAAGATCAAATTGCTTACATTACTCTCTCCTGGGAAATGTATATGCCTGTTAATTATTGTATTTCCCTTTATGTTCTTTTGCATTCTGCTGCATTCTACATATATCTATATACAAAGACAGACAGCACCTTTATACTGTCTCATGCTGTCTAGGCAAGCAAGGTATATTGATATCCACCATTCAACAAAAAATGATGCATCTGTCTTTGATACGCAAAGGACAAAAAGAAGGTTTATGATGTGTCTTCTCAAGAAGCACCAGCTGTCGGTAGAGTGGGTCCTTACAAATCAGACCATATCAGCTCAAACTCCTGATCAAGGCAAAATGAAGGTCTTCCTTCTATACTGTTAAACCACAGATATACACGCAGAAGTATGGGATGCTCTGCCGCTACCCTATAAATATGGGAATTTGATATCAAAGGGCTTCAGAATAGATTTATAGCAAATAGATTTATAGCATGATCCAGAGTTGCACAATTAAGCAAGTTAGAGCAATTAACCACAGAAAAAATTTAGTAAGGCTTTTGCATCCCTACAAGTTTTTTTTAAAAACAGAATGTTTTCCTAAAATAATACTAATATCAATAATTACAATTATAAACAGATGTACCACGTAATACTGAAAATCAGATAGATGATTGCAGTCCCTTGTGACTCTAGTCACAGTAATTGATTGTAACAACTCTTCTTTGAAGCTCTAGAGTGCTTTGCTGGCCTGAATTAGAGCTGGGAGCCACTGGACCATCTTGTGCAAGTCATGTAATAAAAACCACTTTACTTCAATTCTCCACCCACATAACCTGGTTCAGCTGATTTCCCTGCCTCACAGAGCAAGCATGTGGATAGGAATGGCTTGAGCAGCCTTTCTCTACTCCTGTGCATCCGCCAGAAAAGCTATTGCACACAAGGAATGGAGAAAGCCTTTCCCTTCAAAATGGAGAAGTACATTATACATATCATTACTTCCCAGAGGAAAAGGGCAGAAAATGACATTCTCCAAAGAGTCGCCCCTGAATAACAGTGTCTGCAGAATAACTTGGAGCCAAAAATCCTACCTATCACACTTCCTTGGATATATGTCTAGCGTGGCAAATTAGCCCTACATGAATAAAATGTCTGTTGGGCAAAACAGAGCCGCGTACATTCCCTCTGAAACGCTTGCATGTGAGAGTGCCAAGAAGGGCAATCTACTGCTACCGAACATGCTCTGAGTGGGGTTACAAAAGGCCGATTCTTCGCTTGAGGAGGGCCAGAGGGTGCCCTGTCCCATAAAACAAATTGCTACTGTTCGAATTCCTGAGAACAGGCAGAAGGAGAGGCTGCTATAGAGTGCACTAACTATCCTACACTTTCTGAAAATAAATGACTGTTATAGAAAAGGCTATTCCAGCATTTCTGGAATGCAGCAACATAGTACACTCGTTTAGTGGGAACAGGTAAATGAACCTTATTTACTAGTATCAGAAAGACCCTGCATTGTTAGATTTTGTTTTTCTTCCAGTGGGTGATCAGATTTTCACAAGGTCAAGTAGCTTTTAACTCCAAGCACCCAATCTATTAAGAATGGGTAGGAGTGACTTAGCCTAATGTCAGCTCAGAAAAAAATGCTTTTAATACAGACATCTTTATTACAGAAAGAAGACTTCCATTCTGCTTCTGCTGTTGTTCCATATTGGTTATTTCTTAGCTCCTACTACACTGCCCACCTTGTCTGCTTCCAAGGTTAAACCAGATTTGTCTGCACACGTTCACACAGAAACATCAAAAGTGACCTCTGAGATCCCTCTTTTTTTTTTTTTTTTTTTTTTTTTTTTTTTTTGGAGCATTAAGGAAGTTCTTACTATTGGGTATGTGTAGGACTGAATCATTTGCTATGAGAAATGAGAAGCTGAAAGGTACTACTTAGAGTAGCCTGAGAGACAAATTAGGAGTTGAGGATAGAAATTAGTGTGAAGGAATTCTCAGTAGACTGGTAGGGAGTCATGAAATGCAGATGTCTCTTAAAGAAGAACAGTCCCCCAAGGCAGTTACGAGGAGTCTCAGCACTTAACCCACATGATATTAGACTAGAGACCCAAGAGAATGTTTTTTCATAGGCAGGGAGAGAAGACAATCAAATTCATCTTTTCAGCTCAAGTAGTTCTAATACTGTACATCATCTATATGTCAAAGGAATCATTTTCACTTATTCAGGATACCATATTGGCCAGATATATGACAAAGCCTTTATAAAGCCCCTTGTCCTGTTTGTGAAATATAAATAGGAAGAGCATCACAGAGAGCTCTGCACTAAGCACCTCAAAAAAAAAAAAATAAAGTGCACTCATAATAAAACAAAAATATTGGTCTAACAAAAGGAAGTTGTAGTGGTGAGTAGGGAGTTAGGTGTTAAAGCACCTAGCTAAATTAAAATCTTATTAAATTGTACATTCTCTGTTTAACTCGCACTGTTTTTTTTTCTTGTTAATTAAAATCCAGTTGAAGCATGATTTTTCTAAAGGAATAAATAAAGGAATAAACTAAAAGGAAATGTTCCAATAAAGAGTTAATCAAAATGAAAAAAAACCTAAATCTCACAGCTAGCTTTATTACTCTTGCCTTTGTATCAGGTAAGGAAGAAGTCAGGGTCATAATGAACTGCAGTCTTGCACTTTGAACATTGAGAATGAATCAAATTAGTGTTTTGAAGTGTTAGAAAAGGAAATAAATAATCATGTATTCATAAAGCAGTGATCCTAGTAATGTGGGGAAAAAAAAAAAAACGCAAGAAAGGAAAAAAGGGTTTTAAGTAACTTGTGAAGGAGAGAATTCTCTGTGAACACTGTAATTTTTACAGCTTTGCAGTTTTCTGTATGGCACCTATTAATTCACAAAATGAGGTTCATAATTTCTGCAATGCACAAATGTGCTCACACATTTCTGAAGCCTGTTATTTTGTTCCCTATACAACTCTCTCTTTGCTCTTATAATAGAACAAATATCTAAGATCATCTGCTATACCTCCTTGAAAATGTAGGATGTGCTTGTGTTACTTTTGCAGGTGTCATGTCCAATGATATTCTCAGTTGTTTAACAAATCTCGTAACAGAGGGAGTTTGCTCCTGGTCTTCACTCTCATCTAGCAAACCCTGTCTTTGTCTTGCTATTGTTAATTTTGTCTCCAAAAATAATTCAAAATTATTTCCCTCTCTCCCTGATGTCTATCTATCTCCTTTTAATATCTCTGGGTTCTTTTTCTCTCTCTCTGATCTCATGGTTTGCCCAGAGCTCAGTCAGCAGTTTCCAAAGAAGCCAGTTCATAGGTCCTTCTCTCTCTCATCCTCTGCCAGTATTTCTGTAGTTTATAAAAATATCAAAGGACCAGACATACAAGGGTAAGGAAGCTCCTGTTTGATCAACGTAATCTACAGCCTGTAAAATATAACCTGGAGAGGAAAGAACTGAGCATCCTAGGAATAGGACTCTTGGAAACTCCTCTTCTGATTCTCTTAAAACTGTCCTGTCATCCTTTCCCAAGACACCACAAGACTGTCCTTCTACTAAAGCAAAGAATATCTCCAAGTCTCCATCTCCCTCAGAGATTCGGAGGTTCTACAAAGAGGAGAATCCAGGCAACTTCAGGTAGAGACATTGATGTAGAGCCCATCTACTTAATAGCCAGGAGAGTCATTATCTGGTACTCCATGGAAGTTGGACTTAGACCCTCACTTCTGAAATACCTACCGTGGTACTTCAGCCATAATGCACTACCCCTGCTTGCTACTTCACACAGGACGCAGGGTCCCTACCTTCCCCTTGAGACCATTGCCATCAGCAGACAGCAAACAGATCCAGACAGAGACAAAATCCAAATTCAGAACCTACAAGACTTTCAGCAACATATACAGGTAGGGGTTTTTGTTTGAAACATGTTCTCTGATATCACTCAAAGTTAGGATCTTTAGTCTGAGACTTTATTTTGAGTGTATCTTCCTCTGAGTCATGTTTCACTTAAGGAATCCAATGCCCTTATATCCCAACACCAATGTTTCTGTGACAGGAAACTGTTTTGAGCACAAATTTCAAAGGCATCCTTCCTTATTATTTATGACTGCTGTGGTCAGAAAGTATTTGCACTGCTGTAATATATGGCATTCTGAAGTCAGTTCTTGATATCTTCTATTCTTAGAAATAAAAGAAGGTCACTTCAGTGCCCCAAACATGGTCATTTCCTTCACTTTCCATTTTAATCTGATTGCTTTTTTCCTTACTTTTATACCCAATAGATCCATCAAGTAGAGATGTCTACCTAGAAAGCCTGGGTTATGTTAAATCTATCAGAGAATGACATAGAATTATAGAATTTGGGTTAGTAGGGATATCTTGAGGTCATCTGGGACAAGACTGTCCTGAAAGCACAGCTGACCTAGAAGTTAAATTGGGCTTATCAGGATATTGTTCAGTTGAATTTAGACATCTCCAGAGATGGAGATCCCGTAACATCTACAGGCAGCCAGTTCTAGTGTTTGACAACTGGTCCATATATGAAGAATGTTTTCTTTGTATCTAATCAGAATTTCTCATTTTGCAAATTGTGTCAGCTCTCTTTCTCCCTTTGCCTTCCCTATAATCACCCATCAGATACATGCAGACAGCAATTAGGTCCCTCCTCAGCCTTCTTTTACACAAGTTGAACAAATCATCTCCCTCAAGCCTCTCCTCTTCATCAGATACTCCAGGCCCTTAAGCATCATGAACACTCTCCTCCACGGTCCTCAAAGACAGCCGTGGGCAGATCCTGAAAAGCACATAATAGAGGCAGTGCTAGGATTCAGACCATCTGGGGAGCAGCTGTGAGATGCAGAACTCATCTCTGCTCCTCGGAGCTTGGCAGGAGCTGCTGCATCTCTCAGGGGAACAATGTGGTCAGAAAAGCCATCAGTAACACCTTGCCCTCTTTAAGGAGCATCATCTCTCATGTCTACAATGCCTCAAGCTCTAACCCAGAATGGAAAAACGCAGTTTACATCCTACTTATGGACAGTTGCTGATGTTGACTGAGCGTGTCTAGCTGTTCAGTGGCAAAATCTAAAACATACCAAAAATTTTGGCATAGCCATTAACATGACCGTATCTTTCTATTGTCTCAAGTCCTACTAAAGCACAGAAGCAGCAACCTTGCCTCACTGGTAATGCCTTATTTTATTGCTTCAGAAAATCCCATCCTGTGCCACCTCTCATACTTTGATTCTTGAACATTTAATATTGAGTAACGCTTGTGAGCCTTCTCATTGCTATTGTGAACATCAGCTCTGGATCTTTTCTATGCATCCCCACTGCTCTTCAAGAGAAAAAAAATCTGTGCTTCACTTGTACTTTCCCTGAATTCTTTTTCTATTTAGGTCTACTTTTATTATCTCAAAAGAAACCAGGAAACTGTTCAGAAGGAGAGTCATTGGCACCATATGAATAATTATCTACTGGGCATATTGAGCATAAAGATTTTATTGGGTAATTTTATTTAACACTGAGTTTTTAACATTTTACTTGGCATTGTGTGTTGTAAAACTGATTAAAATTGTAATTATTTTTCTGTAAAAAAGTTACAGGTTAGGCACGACAAAGAGAAAAAGCAGGTCCTTGCTGATATTTCTGTCCTCAATTATAGTGAGATCATTTCTGCATGGGCCAGGCAGTCATCACTTAATACCTTTTCATCTAGAATTAGCATTCACTAAGATAAATTAGATGTTATTATACACTAACAAGGAAAACATTAAAATATTCAGAGACTGCACTGAGGTGAATTACACTAAGGACAAAAAAAAAACCAAAATAAAAACAAAGAAATGAAATACGTAACATAATTGCTTGCCAGATGCATTCCTATATGTTCCATAGTCCTTGCTCCCTCTAATGGAAAGTTAGTATTAAAGTTGCATGTGGAATCTGTCTAATATAATCTGTAAACATTTGCAAATATGTTTGACACCCCTTTCTGCAGGATTTCTAGTTTTGTTTACTCTCACACTTGGAAAAGAAGATAAACAGAACCAGAAGGTATTCATGGAGTCAGAAGATGAAGGCCACAGCAGGGAAAATGTGCTTGACAGAGCAGGATTCAGTGGGACATGGTTCAGAGAAGAGAATCATTACAAGTAACACGAGCAGCAGACACAAGTACGGGCAGCATCCGCAGGTAAGGGGAGCCTACGGAAGAGGACACAGTAGTTGTAAAGAATCACACAAGTGCTTGTAGAGGGGTAAAGCTGAATTTCAGAGAGAATCAAGAGACAGAAGGTGAAGAGAGAGAGAAAAGGAACATGCTAAGGCTCAGTGTTTTGGAGTTTAGGGGTGCCTTATCATGGCGATACATTGTATTTCAAGTTACAGACCAAATGGGATCCTGATGTATTCATCTGAAGCCTTAGGTTTTTCTTGGACTTCAGGAAAGAACATTAACTGAGGGGATTTGGTTTTGCTTGTTCCTCTAATTCTGTTTTGCTGGGAAAGATCTTAATGCATCATTGGATCTCACCTCTGATTCATCCTTTCCAACCTGACCTCAGAGGAACTAGGGACTGAGACCCAATGAGAGGGAACTATAACTCTGGCCTGAAATGAACAATTACCACAATTACCATCCATTTCCCGCAAAACTGGAAAAACAGAACTTCAACTTTCTTCCATATTGCCTTGGCTGTCTTCCCTCGTCCAGGTTCTGTTGCGGGAATTGTCAAGACAAAGCTTGCAGTTGGGAACATGTTGGCTGCCACGCGGATATTCCATCACTTAAGAAAAGGGTTAAGTAATGAAACCAGCGTTGTAGATCGCAGAAAAAGTGTTTCCCAGAGTTCTCTGCAGTCAGTGGAATGAGTCCCACCAACGTCACTGAGTACTGGCTTAAGGCCTTAATAAATACAGTGTTTATAAAGGAATCCTTGTACATAGTGGGTGCAAAAAGGACGTCTCAATGATTCAGAAACCACAACCGAGGAAGGATTAGAGGCAAAGATTGAGGAAGTGATTGCTAAAGGTGAAGGCTAAAAAACCATAAATGTCAGACCAGAGTGAGGTATGGAAGGGAAGTCAAGAGACATGAAAGTTAGACTGAAGTTGGTCCAGCATCCTCTATTGTTAGAAGAAGGCAAATAAGTTGACATATTCTGATGAGCCTTTTACTCCTTGAAGCCCTGTTGCCTTTGCAAGTTTCTTTATCCTGGGCTAATTCTGTTCCTGACTGCAGCTGTATTGTATACACTGGCAAATTAAGACCTTAGCACATGTAATCCACATGCAAATAGTTTGCCCAGTCCTATGAGTCCTTCACAGATGGAGACAGATCTAAATACCCTGGTACCACAGTCCTTCTCCTGTATGGAGGGCCTGGCCATGAGGAGAGAAGGCAAGAGCACTGTGTGAGCTCTAGGAAGTAGCATCTCCTAGAGCTGAGGGCTCTTTGGCTCAGTTTAGTATGGATTTCTCTGTACTTTGTAAAGGTATCCCAATATAACCTTAAAGGAAGATGCCCCTGTCATCTTAAGGAAAGCTTAGCCAAGTGAGTTGGAACGGGTGTTCAGAATTTGTCTAGTCCAGGATAGATCTGCTTGTATCCTCTCCTTAAATCAACCTAAGTAGAGTGCTTTTGCTTGACAGCTTGTCAGGTGAGCTGACCTCTTGTGGGTCATCTCACATTATGCATGTGAGATGCATGATCTTGTTATGATCAGGCAGGTGTCCACCCAGTGAGATGCAACATGCAGGCCTTCAAACATCTATGAGCACACTTCAGATGTCGTAATTTTAAGGACCCAAATTCAGAATTGCTGGCAATGATCATCAGTCATAGAAAAAGAAAACAAACAAACAAACAAGCAAACAAACAAAAACACTTCCTCTCTCTACTTCTTTGTGTGTTTATCCCTCATATATGAAATGCTCAGTGAAGGTTTAGTACATTTGCTTGCTAGACGTGGGTCTTTATACTGCAAGCTGATAGGAACAGCTCTGCTTTTTCAGGCATGTAAATGCAACAGGCTTTGTGTGAGGTTGAGGAATGGCTAGCTGGTCTCTGTACAGCTTCTCTCATTCCTGTGTGGCCAAGAGAGAAGCAACACTTAGTAGAAGGAGTGCGCCAACACTTGTGGACATGTCTCAGGCACTGCAGAATGGTGGCCTTGCAGGGCACAGTAAGAAATACATCAGCATTGCACTGACGTTACTCAGCAGTAAGATCACTCTTCAGGGGACAACACTTGCGATATTTAATAGCTATTTAGACTTACTACTTCATTTTAATGCGAAAAACACCAGTAAACTGCAATGTACCCAGAGGTTCCAGCAGGGAGCAGCATTTATTCATTTGTGAAGCACAGGAGGCTCAAGGCTGGAAGGATCAGGCAACTGAACTAGAGAGTCTGAAATCCCTTGCTTAAAGAAAAAATGCATGCAGATGAGTGGAGGGCCAGCGGTGTGAGGGGTGTAGAAAGGATGAAAGGCTAAAGAATTGGCATTAGGCCTTCCTTGTCCTCTTCATCAGTGTGATGCCTCTCTAAGCACAGGGTGGTACTTGGGGCTGGAAGGATCAGGTACTCGGAGGCAGTGCTAGCAAATGAGATCAAGCAAAATATGCCCATTTAGGGAAGCATTTTCATCAGACAATCCAGTGTTCTCCCTGGTTCACAATTATTATTCCAAGGACTGGAAGTCCAGAGGAGGTTCTCACTAATAAAGTGTGTATAATTTTACCCCCACCTAATAAGGCAGCAACATTATTAGTGCATTTAGCATTAGCATATTAACAGCATATTTTGCATCTAGAAGTCTAATAAGATTCTCTATTCATCTAGGACACTGTCTGTTTTGGAAGTTTTCCATTTTAAAAAAGCCTTTATAAGGAAATGTTCCTTTATGAGGGAAGTTTCTTACAATGAGATCTTAAATTTAAATCCAAGGTCTCTGACAGTTGGATACTTCAGAACCTTTTATCTTGTTGTAATCTAACCTTCTACCAGGGCAAAATTTAAAACCAGAGATAACTATGAGGTGAACAAGTGCAAAGGACAATATGTTCTTGTAAAGTATAGTAAAATTGCCTCCTCATTCAAAAGGAGAAAAAAAAAACCTGTTAAAATACACCTTCACAATATTTTTGCCAAGCATGAGTTCAAGAAGTTACTTTCCACCTATTTCTTCCTACGATAGGGTCTAACACATTTTATTTTTTTCCTTGCCTACATTTTAAAACAGTCCTGGTTGAAATCTCGAGAGTATATAGCGACAGCCATTCTTTTCTCATGTTACAAAAAATATGTACGCCATCAGACAGTACTTGTGGTAACGTTACATTGATCCCTATGCATCGTGATGCCCTGTCAGTGCATCCTTGCTCTGCACCGCAGTCTCCTGTTGCTGCCATTCCCTGGAGAAGCAGCTGCTCCCCAGACGTGGAATTGCAAAGTCGGTGGATCTGTCCGTACAGATACTGTAGATATTTACTCTGATCTACGTAGACAGACGCAAATTGGCTTTAATCCATCAAGCTGGATCACATGAGCAGTGAAGATAAAGCTGCATGTGCTTGAGTGAGGGCTCTGCAAGTTCCTGGGACCCTCAGTATATATTCAGTAGGTAAAGCACGTGCAGCTGATACCCCAGGCATTCAGCCCCCAACTGGATGAAAGCAAGCCCAAAGCTAACTCTAACTATAACATTATATAACATTTCAGCACTTGGGCCTTGCCCGCAGTGAGAAGTGTGCACAATCACAAAACAGATTACATCATTGACATTTACAGACATGCTTCACTTTCCTCAAACTTTTTCTCTTCATGTTGGAGATAAAGGTTTGGTTCAAGATTGTTATGATCATTCAGTTATCTTAAATATGCATTCCCATATCTTAATTTGTCTAGAATTGCTTTTTTTAAGTACAAACTTACTTTGTGCAACCCTAACTTTGAATGTCCTGGATTCATAATGCTTTGTTCTCAGATAAAAACAACATTCCTTAATATCTTTAATCCTCAAATAATTATACTTCGTTAGTTGTAGCATTGTTTCCTAGCATTTCTTGAAAATTTTAAAATAATTATAACTGCACATATACTCTGTGTATATGTGGTGCAAGTAGGGTGCAAAGACTACACCAACAGTGTTTTTTCCACTGATTTGAAAATTGCTAATCTTAGTATTAAATCTCTTTTAAAGTTTCAACTTTAAGGAGTAGATTCATCAGTACAGAAGAGTCTCATGAGGCATCAGTCCACACAACTCAAATGGCCACTGTCCAATACTGGCATTATGCAGTGAGCAATGTTTTCCTTTGGTGAAATTATTTCTTAATGTGCAGTTTGGAGACCATATGCATATACATAAATTGACTTAGGAGTCTTTTTGTGATCAATAAAAGTATCATGTGGCTCAAAAGAGTGTAGGAGCAAGGGGCCCATGCAGAAGAATTGGGGAATAATCACTCTATAGGAGAGTCTATCTCTGTGACTTGTTTCTGTCAGCCACCAAAAGCAAATGCTTAGGGAAGAGCGCAGGAGCAGAATGAGGATCTGAGGATACATCCCTGAACATTCTCATTGCACCCAGCGCCTTATGACTTTGGGACTTTTTGGTAAAGAAGCACTTCTCTTCATATCTTGTAATTTTAGTGAATCTCCATGACACTTCAAGTTCTCCTTGCACACATGTGACTTGTGCTCCTGCAGCATCCTGTGACAGGGAGTCTCCAGCTCACTTAGACCCTGAGCAATGAATGGCCTCCCTTCATTTGTTCTGAACTCATCCCATGCCAGCTTCACTTGACCCTCAATTCTTGTACTGAGAAAGATGACAGATCTTTCACTAATGTTTACCACATTCACCTCAACTTTCTCCTTCCCATGATGAAGACCCTGAGCTCTTCCTTCATGGGAGTCACTCCAGACACTGACCTCTGAAAATAGCCACCAAGGGTATTGCAGCTAAGGGCAGCAGCTTCACGTGGGGCTACTGAAGCCACCAGCCATGCACAGCACCTAAGGATCTCCCACATGTGAAGTGGAGCCAAACCATCATCTCTCGAGGAACCTTTCAAGCAGAGCTGCACCAAACCCCAAGTTCCTTTGTCCATAGCACATGCTGCAGTGTGGTGTAGTAATAGCTGAACTTGATTTAAATGAACCACAGCTTAGCCACAGCAGCACGGAGCTCTGCAGAGAGTAATTTACCCTGCCTCTTAGCAGGAATCCTTGAAGATTCTTGACGGGTCCAAGCAATCTATCAGAGAGACGCCTGACAAGCCAGCGCGCTCTCTGCGGATGCTGACACGTTACGAACAACGGGCTCATTATATGCAAATTAGCTGGAGAGGGGGCCACTGGCTGCTACACCTACTACTACTCAACAGCCACTCTGTTGAGAAGTTAGCTGAGATGTTTTCTTGAACTATCCTGGAATCTACAAGTCTGAAAAGCTTAGACACCCCAGTCTGCATCATTGTTTAAAAACCTGATTTCCGCAGACAGTCTCTGCACAGATTTCATGAATGCTGCCTATATGGAAAGTTGGAAATAGTGTTTAGTGACTGAATTCCATAGGGAAAATAGCAATAACAAATTGATCCAGACACTCAATTTCTTAAACAGTCCTGTTTTTAATTAATTTTAATTCCCAACTCCATTACAGATTTACTAGTGAAATGTCAGAACATCCATTTGAATCCAAGGAATAAGTTCTGTATTTCTCAACAGATACACTGGAAATTTTTATATGTTCCACAGAACCTTTTCTTATGTATGTATTAAAACTGACCCTTAAGGCTGCAGCTAGATACTTCATGACAAACTGAAGCAGGTTCCCACCTTGGTTCAAAGTTAAACACAGATCTATAGTCAACTGCTGACTGTTTTATCCAGTGATATTTGATTGTGGGAAGATTGTGAGTTTTCTGATGCCAGTGTGTAAAGCTGATCTTAATTAAAATATTCCATTGAAAATGTTTCATAAGATAGGAATACAAGACTGACGCCAGACTGTCACAATTCACTAGACCACTTGAAAACTGGAGTCAGCCTGGCAGGTCAGGAGCTGCTGTTGCTGTACTGGGGCCAAATGGAGTCCCGTACTGAAGTTTGGGCCTCTAGAGGTTCTTTTTGTTGTTGTTTTTTAATGCACACCATGTCAGAAGTAATTGTGGTGTTTTTAGGTAGACAGAAGTTTGTGGGTTCTTGAGGACCCCTGATTTGCTCATAGTAACAACTGATAGCGTATTAACTTCCACAGACACTGCAGTAGGTAGAGCTTTTTTTTTTTTTTTTAGTTATTCTTTTACATATGGATCTAGGTATGCAGATTTACCCCTCTATTTCTGAAAATCTCATCTAGAATTCAGTAGAAGTCAACTCTCCAACTTACCTCTCTTCCTTTAAAGCTCAAAATCCCATTCTCAGTTTCAGCTTCAGTTCATAGAAGCAATCAATCTGACATGTTTGATCCCACGAAGGCACAGTTAGTTTCCTATGCACGTAAATGGCTAAAGCCAAAGCAACTGAAGCTCATGTGAAGCTGTGGTTGTCTGTGCTAGCAGTTATAGCGTGTTTCAGGAGTGCAAGGGAGCTGCTCGTTTTAGTTCTGTATCCTACATCAGATGTGATTGCAACTGGTATCTTTTAAATGTCATCAGCTTAAAGAGGAAAAAAAAAAAACACATCTGTGAAATAATCTATATGATGGGCAAGCTCAAGGCCTCTACACCAGATGTATGTCCTGGTAAACATGAGGTTCACCTGTGTTCCTGTTGCATTCCCATTTTTGAGGTTTGTTCATGAAAGAGCAATTGGTGCACAACACCTCAGCACAAGGGCTCTTACATCAATGATGATCATACCGTACAGCACACAGAGCGCTTTGCAGGCTTTTCCTAATTAAACCTAATCCTAAACAGCTACTACAGCTGTACACATGGCATAGGAGAATGTGACTCAGTCCACATTGAAAAAAAATATTTCACACTTACATTGTGCTCTCCATCCATTTATTTTAGTGTGCTTTCCAAAAAACACTAAGTTAGCCTCATGGTATCCTTGAATGAAGGAACAGTTTCCCCACATTTATTGATGGGAACATTGGCAAATAGGTTGTAGGCCAGATTGTCAGATGTTTTAAGTGCAGAAATATGCCTGCAAAATGCAGGCATATTGTTGAAAACAGTTCTTAATTTCACTAAGTGCACACGCAGATGACCAGCCAAACACATGATTGTTCACTTTTATCCACATCCAGCTGTTGTCTGCCCAAGATAGGCATAAAAATGTATATATACATGTAACCCCTAAACTCCTCAACTCCAGACTTTAAAACCTTGAAGTAAATTTGTAGGTTTACTGGGTGCTGCCTTGAATATAACTTCACTCTCTCTGCCTGTTTTATTACTAAAATATGTCTCTCTCTTGACTAAAGCCATGAATGTTCTCGAGTCTAAAGCAAACCTTTAACAGACACCTTTTGTCATGGTGCTACTGATGAGTGCAGCAAGGATCTTTGTAAAGAGCAGGGAGCATATGCATGGAGATGCTCTGGAGGACCCACTTCAAACTGAAAGGAAAGCAGGAGTTGGAAAGACAAATAGTTTTCCTCTTTGCAAAGTTTTGCAGAAGAAAGTATTTTTCCCATGATGCAAATGGCTCTCTCTCTTTTTTTTTCCCCTCATTGCTCATTTTTATGATATTCTGAGTAATTTCCCATCTAAAATGCTTTTTCTTCCCTCCACAGGCCACCATCCCCAAAAGTATCATATTCAGTCTTCCTCTGACTGGATTTTTGAATGATTGTTTTGGAGTCTGGCTTTATCTCCCCTGAGTCTCATATCTAGGGATCAGCAAACTGGCTCATATAACTTACAGACTGATCTGAACCATAATTCAGAATGGAGGAAAAGTTTTGAGGTTTTAAAAAAAAAATAACAGTCTACATTTCACATTCACACACCTCTCTGCTTCCTGGTCCTAGAATCAGCTGAAATGCCAACTGATGGCAGGTTAGCTGATGCTTCATTTGTGTAGATATGGTCTTGAAAGTCCTAAGGTTTTATAAAGTATCTGATTTCATGGATCCTTGTATCAACACTGAACTGCCAATTATTAATAGTTGTGAAGGGATTTTTCCCCCTTTTCTCTTTTTCTTTCATTCAGTTGTGCAATAAGGTCTAATTCCATCTGTGTTTGGGACCTTATGAATCAGGGGCTGGTTAAAAGAGGCCAATCAGAAAGGAATATGAAACCCTGAACAAAATAAATGAATAGAAGAATTCTGTGCTAGTTCTTGACCTTCAAACCAAAAAAAAAAAAAAAAAAAAAACACCAAAACCCCCTTACAGCCTTCACTGTGTTCACTGTGTCTTTCATCCCAGACAAGAGGAATTTTGCATTGCTTTCTGTTGTGGCCTCCTAATGCAAACATGTGAAGATATGCAATCTACTGCATCTTCTATTGAGACAGCACCTACAAATAAATACAATCAAAATGCTTTCTGTACGTGCATTCTACCTTCATTCTCATGCTAGGTGGAACTAAGCTCGCCACATGCCAGCTGAAGCACCAGTGCACCAAGACGCATCACAGTGTCAGTGGCGGGGTTTTGTCATACTGCTGCTTGCTTTGCCTGATTTAGCTGGCACATAATTGACATTGCTCATTTCACTAGAGTAAGACTCTGTAAACATATTATCTCCTTCTCCAAAGGCAAAATGAGATACTGGAGAACCAGCAAAGTTGTTTTCTGGATTTTGTTAGTTTAGAAAATAGCAGGTGGCATTTCATTCTTTAATTATACTCCAGATCTCCATGACACCACTAAAATTCTGCCATTAAATTATGTATATGTCTTTCTGATGTGGAGTGTTGTTTCTTAAATAGGGGACATTTGCAGACATGGTTTCATCACGATAAAAACCCCTAACTGATACTGTAAATTCCTAGCATGCAACTTATTTCTTCTTTCACTGAAAGGAATAGGATTTTTGCCACTGATTTTCAGAGAAGTACCTGAGCTACAACAATACTTTTATTGTCTATTGGCATGAGTATTTTTTTAATGGAAATGCATCTGTTTGCATGTTAGAGAGCTTATACCCAAGCTAAAAACGTTTATTTGAAATAAATTGCCTGATTGATATGAAAATGTTGAAATTCTTGTGCTTGAATTAGACATAGAAGGCAAAATAAACAAGGCTTGCTTGCCAGCTGCAACTTGATGCAAACATGGCAGTCTGAGTGTATTGCTGCCTCTCCTTCCCCAGTGTTGACTATAAAATCACTATAAAAAACTCTGAAAAAATCAACTGATGTCCAAAAACTACAAAATATTCTTTGAAAAATCTCTCCTGCTTTAGCTACTCATCCAGCTCAACATGCTGTTGTCGTTGTTGTTGTTGTTGTTGTACCCATCAGCTCCATTAAAATGTTTTGCTTTCTATACTATCTGCCCTCACATAACTATTCTGAAGTCTTTAGTACCACCTGGATGGTTACCAGTCAAACCTATCAGGTGTGACCTTGCCACAAGGTGTAAGACTAATAATAAAAGACACTTAAGCAGAGGTACTCACAATTGCAACATTTTTCAAGAATTACAGGTTCAAGATCAGGATCTACGGAATATTCATTCAACATGACAGTTTTATTATCATTTTAGCTCCACATATTGTAGGTGAAGCATCTTTTTTACATATTAAAATGTACTGTTTGGTTTTGGCTTTGATATCTGAGGAAAAATAGGGAAGGTCACATATTTAATTGCAACTGTAAGACTGAAGTGTTTTCCAGGGAAACTCACCCACATGTCCTCCTACATTTCACCAGTGTTAATTCAATTAGTCTGAAAATAATTCCAAAAGAGCATTTTTGTCCACAATGGTGGAACTTCTAGGATCTTCCTTTGAAAGCATTTTTATCCCCACAAAAGCAGAATGCCAAAAGCTAACTTAAATTTTCCTGCTGCACTTTAAAGAACTTGATCCAATCCCCATTGAAGTTAACAGAGCCATTTCAATTACTCCTCCAGTAAGCATAATTTATTATGACAGTCTCAGTCTTTGTTGACCTCCGTTCAATTTATCTTCAATGATTATGCCCACACTCCCAATTTCTGAGTCGAGCTACACAACTACTACTGAATCAATTTCCCTTTCTCCTCCTGTTCTCATCTATTTCATGATTTCATGAATTCTTCTCTTTCAGACCACTTCATACGGGCTCTCACTGGATCTCCCTGATTTATTTCACCCCTGCTTGCCAAGATTCAGTTCTACAGTTGATTGGATTTTCAGTTCTCCTAGATTTCCTTCATCCACAAACTAAAGACTGTTATTGTCAGCAAGGCAAATATTGGGACTTTATGTTGCTGGCAAATGAAGTAGAAAAATGTGCACACTCTTGGATTATTGGAACATTGGGAGCTTATTTTCTATCATCTTTGCTTTGTGGATGGCAGGAATCATGTAAGAAGAAACTTGGAGCCACCTTGTCGTTCACATTATTGGCATTTCATTGCTTTAGAAAAACAGCTGATACTGCCCAATAATTCTATTGCCAGCAAGTATCACTAAGAGAATTACAGGAGGGTCAGCATGTAGGGGTAGAATAGGTACTCTATTTCTGTTTGGTAAGTGGTACAGTTTTATTGGCAATTAACTAACAACTACCAAAGAAAATACCTTGGAATGATTATTTGGTAATCAGTTAGATTAGGTGTCACAGAAGACATTCAGCATTAATTCTACCACGAATTGGTGGGAGTTATAATGGCTAGAAGCCTATTATGACTAGTTTTAACACAGAATTCTATATACTGATAGTGCTGGGCAAACAAATCAACTAGCTTAGAGTTGCCCTTAAGTCTAATTCAAGATGGTTACATGGATATCACTCTCAGCGAAATGGTCTGCTGTGAAATGATAGCCTGCGTTCATTTTGAGAATACAGAAGGTTCACACTCACCATTAACATGTTGCAACTGAAGGTGTTTACAGAGATCAGAGGGACAGGGCTAACAGTGCTGCTGGTCTCTGTGTGGTGGTCTAAGAAGAGCTGTACGGAGTCAGACAGAAGATCTGTTCTCCAGACTCTGACAACAGCCAGTGACTGACGCCTACAAGAACAGTCTAAGGATAGGTCAAGCATATAGTGATGATTCCCCAATTTCCCTTTCCAGTTTTTAGTAATCTGCAGTTCAGGGACTTCCTTTCCAGAAGTGGGATTTGTGTATAAAATAGCCTTTGAGTGATTTCTTTCCCACAAATCTGGCTACTCTTGTTTGAAGCCATGAAAACCTTTTGGGATCTCCTCGACCACATGACAATGTGTTCCACAGCCTCAGTAGCAATGTATAAAGAAATACCAACTTCTCTTTAAACTTTCACACATTCATTTAATTTGATGTTCTCTGCTTCTAGTGTTGAGAGAGGCAGTGAATAACCATTTCCTACTCACATTCTTTATGCCACTAGTGGTTTTCTAAACCGCTATCCTATCTGCCCTCATTTTTCTCTTTTCCAAGCTGCAGATAGACTGTTTCTGATGCTGAAGTTATTCCATTATTTGTTTTCTTTCCGTAATTTTTTGTTTGTTTGTTTTTTTGGTAATATTATAGCCTTTTGAGGCCTTTTGAGATAGGGCACCTGAACTGCATATTCCATTTGTGGATGTACCACAGATTAGCATGCTTTTTCCTTTTCCTTTCTTTCTTTCTCTCTCTCTCTCTTTCTGTTGGTTTTTTTTTTTGTTTTTTTTTNTTTTTTTTTTTTTTTTTTTTTTTTTTTTTGTTTCCAAACATTTGATTTGGTTTTGAAAGCACCCAGGCCTTGGGTCTCTTGCTTCCAGTTGAAGCCCTTCTCTTCTTACTCAACATTTTAAATTTTATTTACATTTGAAATTATTTTATTAATTTTGACTAGCTGGCTTTAAAATAGCAGTGAGAATAAGGTTTCAACTCCTACTGACAGCTGGAGTTTGTCCTCAGGCATTCCTGTAGTCCTTAACTCAAGTCCCTGACCTAAATTGCCTTTCTTCAGTCTCATTTTAACCTTATGTAGCCAAAAGTTTGCCACTGCAAATAAAGACTGTGTGCTTCTCACCATGCGTACTCCGCCGGCTTCAAACATTTTTTGTTTCCTCACTTCCAAAGCCAGCAATACCAATCAAGAACTTTTTTTAAAATAAGGCGTTTTAAATCAACAGCTGAAACCATGCACTGGAGGCATAAAGATGTTAAAATAACAAGCAGTTGACAAACCTAATTAGTCTCATTATTTGTGCTCCACAGTGTAAATTAAATGTTTTATATCCCCAACATTTTAGCTAGGAAGAACACTTTTTTTTTTTTCAGCAGTATTTGGCTAGTAGACAATCTACTATAGACTTTGCTAAACTATTCAATCCTGGAATAAATTATGCTAACTATTTCAAGGCTGAATTAAATTATACCAAAACAAGCGTTCCTGTACACTTCCATCCTCACTGGAAGGATTTTGCTTTCACTAGACCATACTTGTCACTCAGATCAAGAACAAAAATAAATTGTATTGGTGAAAGAACCCAAGTATAATGTGTTCAAAGTAAGGATGTCACTAAGCTAATGAAAACAACCCTCAGACTGTTGTGGATTCTGAATGATGCTCAGTTCCAGTAGTGTTCAAACCTACGTATGGTCTGTACAATAAAGATAACACAGAACAGTGTTTCTCAACAACCTGAATGTGAAAAAAAATCAACAGGCTGAACAAAGTGTTGTTGCATGGCAGTGAACTTTTGAAGTTGATGGAAAATTTTAAAATAGAAGTATCTCATCATCTTGCTGAGAAAAGAATTTAGTCATTCCATTTCTGCTCCATGCAGAAATGGTTTTGAAATGGACTGATGACATGAAGAAAGGAGAGGAGATGCTTAACCATCATTTTGTCCAGGTTCTCTCTGAAAGGGCGATTTTATTCAGGCTACCACATTTTCAGGTTCAACTTTATTAACCAATTGAGATATGTTTCTATTCTCAGCTAGTGGCTGGGATCTCCCAAAGGACACAGAACTTCAGCAGGCCAACATTATTTGGAAGTCCTCACTTTTGTAATCGGCAAAGGAAGTAGGCAGTGCTCTATATTTGAAAGTTGCTCACCTCAACACAAAATGAATATTCCCTGCTAGCAACAAATATTCAACACTTCCTCCAAGTAAGAAGCCTCATAAATAAATATATAGAAACCTTTGGTGGAGATATGACTATGAACATCCCTTTTAAAAAGAGAACGAAAATGAAATATCTGAACGCAAAGGCAAAGTTACTCTATCACAACTACTGTTTCCTTGTCTGGTATCAGGCTGCTCTGGGCAGCTATCAGTCTTGATGGCAGCCATCTGCACTGGTCAGCCAAAAGATCCCTGATGTTTCAGCAAGCAGGAACACAAAGCCAACATCTCCCCAGTGCTAAGTCGTTCTCTTGGGGTATGTCTTCTTGCTCAGACTTGGCATCAATTCTTTGTTTTTCTACTACAAGAATTACATGAGTGAAACAGAGTGGAAAACATCAGATCACCAAGGTCATGTGATGAATGAGGCAATTACAGCAATTAGATGAACAGTTGCTGAGTTTTATCTGTTTTCCTTGGTAAAATACAATTTTAAGTAGGCTCATCTATCTCACCACATCTGATTACTCTGGAGGTCACACTTGCAGAAAATGTTTAGAATATTAACTGCATGAAAACTTTATGTATGGACATTGGATTACTTGAAAACACATTTTGCCTAATCTATATAAGCGAACATTTCAAGGACAGGACCTAACTGCAGTAACAGTAAGATTCGTTTTACCAAGGAAAATCTATTAAACGATTAGGAACTCAGTTTAAGCCAACTTTCTAGGCTCATTCTGTAACCAAGGGAGAGAGCCAGACCTCTCCAATAAGACGTCATTCCCTCATAAAATAGGGCTCTAAAATAGGTGAGAAGAATCACTCTCTATAGATTTCTCTCTCTTGGTTGCATATAGAGCAGCCACAGATGTTTAGCTCAGACTAGATGCCTCGCTTTTTGATGGGAGAAATTATCCCACCCTCGGTGACTGAGCAATGGCACTTGGAATTTCATGTTTATTCACATAAAACAATTCATACTGGATAACATGAAAACAACCATATCAAATGAGTTCTACATTAACTACATCCACCCTAAGAAAATATCCAGGCTTCATGTTGCACAACTCTATAATTTTTTTGCTTACAGTAAAGCTCTTGAAGTGAGAAAAGCCAAGCTCATACGAGGCTCTATTAGCAAGAGTGCAGCCAGCAGGTCGAGTGAGGTGTTTATTCCCCTCTATTCTGGAGGGGAAACTCATCTTAAGTGTTGTGTCAGTTCTGGGTTCCCCAGGACAAGAAACACATTGACAAACTGGAGCAAGTTCATCAAATCTAGCAGAGGGCTGTGAAGGTGATTAAGGTCAGAGCAAGGAGGGACATACAAGGAAAGGCTGAGAGGACTGGGATTTTTCAGTCTTGAGAAGGCTAAGAGGAGGTCGCATTGCTGTTTGTAACTATCTAACATAAGGATGTAAAGAAGATGAGCCAAACTGTTCTCAGCGGTGCACAGTGAAAGGATGAGACACAATGGCCACAAATTACAACAAGGGAAATTCAAAACAATATAAGGAAAAAGAAACATCTTCATAGTAAGAGCAGTCAAGTACTAGCACAGGCTGTCCAGAGATGCTGAGGAGTCTGCACCCTTGGAGGTATTCAGAAGATGACCGGGCCAAACTCTGAGCAATCTGACCTAAGCTGTCCCTGCTTTGAGTAGGAGGCTAGACTAGACAATCTTCACATGAAAAAAATGGATGATACTGATTCATTTTTCTTCACATGGATAGGATAGATCTCATCTAACTTTAGTTCTCAAAAATGTAGGTGTGCAGTCTTATATAGGAGACTATAAACTCTATTAGGCTATTCCCTCTATAATTAAAAAACAGGCAGACAGAAAGACCTTTAGTATGTGAATTGTCAGAAAAAAACACCTCTTAGAGTGCATTGAGGCTGTGGATGTCACTCCTCCTATCGAGATGATCTTGGATGATCTTCAATAGCTCTTGGACTAGACACTAGTTTTTAGGTCGTTATTGAAGAAGATCACCTATTCTTGTGTTAAATAGCAGAAATATCAATATATTAGAACAAATAAAGAAATGAGTAGCAAGAATTACTGAGAAGAACAGTAATTTTAGAAGAAAGGAGAGTCAAAGTAACAAACACAACAAACACAACAGGATATAAATAAATATCCCAGGTCTTTCCACATTGTGCAACAGATTTTCAGCAAAATCAAAACACAAGATTCAAGACTGAAGAGAAACACCATCTGCCCAGAGTGTCTAACACAGTGGAATTCACTGCCAACAGGCCCCAACTAGCCAAAGAGGAAACAAATTTCAAACAGGATTAAATATTAACATCTTTTTTTTTCTATTATATGTTCTTAAAATAATCCCAAATAAATTTACTTTGGCAATATCAAAGTTAATATAAAAATAACAACTAGTCATATGCATATTGTTATAATTAACAATCTAAAGTTACTTTATGGGACAGCAACACAAAGTAATCAAACTAAGATCACGTATTTCCACTAATAAATAAAACTAGAAGAAGTCCCAGACTAGGCTCCAGAACACGGGTCCAGCCTCTTCTCAATTGCCATATCAAATCAACAGCAGACTGTCAGTTACATTGCATTAAAAATACAAAAACAAAAAACATAACCATTGCAATACAAATGACTTACTGATATGAGCTAGGAAATTCCTTACTTATTATCCCATAGCGAGTCTGCACTTCAAAATATTTTTTTTCTGACTACCATATCATTAAAGTCTATACTTGATCATACTGGGATCCACTTAATAAAACATCTTTCTTTTATATATATATTTCTGTGTCTAAGCCTTTTTGCAAAAGCTAGCTTAACTTAGTATTTTAGAACTCTTTTATTTCACTAAAAAGTCTGTTTTTGTCATATCCCCTTCCAAACTTTATTTTTTTTTAATATAATTATTTTTCCAATTTTCTATTAAAGCACAGTAGCTGGACTCTACAGAGTTTACGACATAAATCACATTGTCTCTTGGTTTTTACAGTATATTTCCTCTAAGCATCTTTGTTCTGCCTAAAGATTTTTTTTGGCAATCTTTTCACCTAAATTCCTACCTATAATCTGAAATAATATTGCTCTCAAAACAAGCTCCTGAAGGACTTCAGCAAAAGTAGCCCAAGTTGGCAGTTTCCATTAATAACTCTGTACTGCTGCAGTTATTCATACTTCAGAATAAAAAAACTAAAAGCTGCTGTTTTTTGGCATCAGTTGCTACCTACCCCAGTCTTCGGAGCTGCAATGCTGCCGGACGAGCTCTGCGTGGAGGTGCGACCCAAGGGCACAGACACGAAGCTGCCGCCCTGCACGATCTGCAGGGAGCACCAGCGAGCAAGGGCCATTGAGGGGCAGTTGCACGCACTCAGGATGCACTTTCCTGCAGCAGTCCGAGAGCACCGAGGTGAAAATCACCCCATGTATATTAGGTATCTGGTAAACGTGCCGTTCAGGTAAGTGTGAGCCTGCAAGCGGGGCAGCTCCACGGATGGGCAGGAAGGCTATGCCATGCGCACCCCTTTTTCTGTGAACAAACCAGATGCAAGGCAGACTTCTGCGTCACCTATTTCCACTGGATTTGTGGCTATTTTCCCCAGCATCTCCGGGACCCTTGGTATGAAGCCCCGTGTTGCTCAGTAGCATGTTGCCATACTCTGGTAACTTTTCACTATAAGAAAATATTTCAAAGTTAGACAAAGACAAACAAAGTTTCTATACTCACGATTTTCTGGACAAAGCAAGCTTAATAGGGGTGGGCACATCATTCTTTATTATTAAATCTAGGATAAAGCCCTCCTGGATGTGAGACTGTTTTAGGTAACACTAATAACTGGGGCAATCTTCTCACTCACTGCAACCCTTATGTTCAGCACTTCTTTTTTTTTTTTTTTGTAGCTGATTCTGGTATCTCTTCCTGGTTTGTACTAAATGAAGAGGCAACAAAGACTGAAAAAATAAGTTATGCCCAGGATGACACATAGTCTGACATTATATTTACCCAATTTTGATTTTTATTTAAAAAAAAAATTCTGTGAGTCAATCGTTGCATCTTCACATCAGAGAAAGTAAAAGAATTTCTTATAAAGAACCCAAATAATAGTTCCTGATTTTACCAGTTGCTGCAATAAGCACAACAGGTTGATTGCTCTAAGATTTTCTTTGATACTTTTAAATATATTGCCCTATGTTCTTTTAAGCCTGATGATAAGCTTCCTTTCTGGTGGAGGAATTTTGCAAAGCCAAACTGGTAGACTGGATCACAGCTGAATATATTGTATCTGGCATATAATGCATAGGTACAATTGTTTCTCTTCCCCTATCACCAGGTACTTCAAAAATATACATAATATATAAAAAAATACCTATATACATATACACATATACATAGTTTATGGAACCTTAAAGATTGTCCCCAGACAAGTATCATTTTGATGCAGATTTCTGTAGCCTGCATGGATTCAGTTGCCCAGATGTCACTGACTATACACAAGTTTCTACTTAGACAAAGCTCTATGAGGCTGTAGCACTGTTCATATTTGTCAACATTTGTCAGCCATTTCAACTGGCATTATTTACTTGCATATTTATTCAAATTAATTTATTCAAATTGACATTTCAAACTTTTAGAAAAATTAGGGGGAATTTTGCTAATATTTTGGGAAGAAAAAAAAAAGCTATACAAAAAAATAATTTTCCATAGCATTAATTGACAATGGCCAGCTAGGAGCATTAATCATTTGAGATGTAGAAAGCAACATGTGTGACTTGGGGATGCGTTGAGAGAAATGCACCCAAGTAATACAGAAAAACCTCAATGTCATCATACCCCTGTGAGACCGTACTTTAAGCCAAGCCATATTCTACCCTCCATGCTCAGAAATGATCCGCTGAAGCCATAGCAAGCAATAAATGTATGGAGGATACATGTAGGATGATGAAAAGAATGGAGAATTTTTTTTAAAAAAAGTGTTTTTGTAGGATAAGTAAAAAGCAAGAATATGGCTTGTTTATAGAGATACATTTGCTGTTTAGAAACTCTTTAAGAAAGGGAAGACCAAACAGGGAAACTATTTATGACACAACGTAACACTGATTTGAAAGCAAGAAATGCAAACTTGCCATGAATACATTCTAAAGGAAATTAGAAAAAGGTTTTTTACTACTGGGGAAAGAAATTTGGAGTTACGGCCTATTAAGAAACCCTGAGGAAAAAAAAATACCCATTTTTTAAGTGGGAGATTCAGCAGTTTAAAGTGAATGTTGCCTCTGACTTCAAAAAGTTGTGGAAAAAAAGGTTCATTGCTTCTGCATTATTTTGAAAACTAAGTACCTTTTAATTATTTCTCATGCCTTTGCAAGAGATGACATCATTTTAATTCGAAAAATACAGTGCACAATAAATACAATAATTGCAGAGTCCATCCTGAATAAAACATGCTTTTTGTTATCATTTTGTGCTGCAGTTGTTCACTCAGTGTCACTCTGTAAAGTAGTATATTTCTAGGTTAAACCTTTGGTTTGGTACTCTCCAGACATTTTTCTGTAGGCAAAAAGTCTCATGGACTTTGCATCATTGCAGAAGACATAATAATTAGGTGTAATTGCAGCTTCAGAGAACAACTATTCAAAAATCACTCAATGAGATACTGATACTGCTGCTTATTAATAATTCTTGAATATGAATCAATTGAAATTATTGCTCTAAAGTCTCATATTAGCACAATATGGCCATCATCTTTCACTCAACCAAGTATTATAAAATTCCTTTAGAGAGTTATGGTCTGAATGTGGAAAAGTGTGAAAATGTCACCAGGGAGTGTGTATAGTTCTTCTGGAAAAGGCCAACATTTCAAATATATGCAGGTAGAGCCATTAGGTGCAATTAAAGGGTCTGCATGGGAACCCTGAGCACTAGTACAAACACGTTACACCCAAAGTATTTGGAAATGCTTTCTGGGCAGTTCTGTGCCTGACAACGGTAGAGGACATAAAAGAAGAGATCAAGAATGACATTGAAATAATATTTATAGCAAAGAGGAAAAAAAAAAATCAGCTCATTCCTTCACGGCTTGAGAAATAGTTGAATAAACCCTGACAGGACTAATGCAAGGCAACATCTGGGGAAGGAACGAAAGCCTTTTGCTAGAGCATGAGAGGCTTCATTAGATCTGAGACAGGAGAGAAAGCTTCGAGTTGAGTATTGGCTGAAGACCTGACAGGAGAAACAGACCCATGTCCACTAGTAGCAAGACTTCAAAAACAAAGCACACACATATAGTCATATATCTGGCAAACAAACAAAGGGACCAGCCTTTCAACAGCAGTATCTAGTGGAGGCTGGGTCTTCGGGGAACATGGTTTTAAATTATTTGTTTAAATAAGACAAGAGTCCGATCTCATTAGATTGGGGAAAATCCAAAGGCATTCCAATAAGTTCTAGACTGGGGTTCAAAAATCATATCAAGAAAAAAAAGAAAAGATCTCCTCTTTCAATAATATTGACATAAGAATTCTGTTTGATCTTTGTGGTATATGCTTCAAATATTGTTTCCTTTTATTAAATAGGAAGCATTTTATTTTTTCTGTTTTCTTTAAAGGATTGTCTTTATTACTTCTTCGCTATAACTGTCTCACAATTATTTGGAGTTTTATACTTTTCAGCTCCACCCTTGTCAATACGTCTATAGCAAAGTCCATTGTGTACAAAGATCAAAGCATTCATTCTTAATGTAGCATTATTTTTCTTTCAGACAAGAAAAACAATATAGAAAAACAAATACAAAGGCTTCTTGAAATGGGAGGTTGGTGCAGAAGGTGGAGACCAATTTTCTGGTTTGAAGTAAGACACTGGCTGGCAGCTGCCTTTGCGTTAGGGAATAACAGGCTCCACTGAGTTACATAAAGGGGATGCTCTTCCAAAACCTCAGAAGATGTCACAAGCAGTGCTCCAGATCCCGCTCCTCCATCCCTTCAGCCACTTCTTTCCAAGCCTGCCCCGAAAGCCCAGAGGGTGCAAACTTTATGCCCAGAAGCAATTACATTGACCTCCCTGAAATTATTCACACAGTTGAAGGTGGATACCACATGCATGGAGAGGTCGGACCCAGCCTCCACTTGCTCTCCACCTACGTGCACAGGTACAAGGAGTGTTCTGCCAGAGAGCCTGCGTGACCCAGCACTGTCCCTGGCAGCGCGTGCCAGGCTGGACCACCGCACCTCCCCTCTCCTGGCTGCCTTCACGGCCCAGAAAATTCCAGCCAAGCTCTGGGCACCAAGACCTTTCTGCAGGCAGAAATGCCACTGGTGCCTGTGACTACCTCCTTCAGAACGAGAGAGCCGCCTCTAAGAGCTTGCCCTCCAGCTCTAATGGATGATTGATTGTTTTTAAACTAGTGCATTGTATATTTTGGGAAAGAATTTACGATTTACCAAAAAATTTCCTGCTGAAATAAAGCCAAACAGAGACTCATTTGGGCCAAATTGCTCAATGTTCATGAGCAAGAACATGTTTTTCTTTTTCTTCCTTTCTTGTTTTATGCATGTTTCTGGATTCATTTCATCAGCTGTCAGTAGTTAAATACCATTTCAGAAAAGGGTTTATTATTGTAATTTCCTCAATTATTCTGTTTGTTTCTGCTATGGTTTCTTGAAACAAAATCAGTCAGCTAATGTAGTAATAAAATACTTTCCCTTGCTGCATCCTCCTTGCTTAGGGCCCAGGCCTTCAAGGTGCTGCATTTCCTGCGCTGTTTTGCACCTCAGAGAGCTTGGCCTTTTCTCTGCCCACGTATTAGTGAGCCCGGGGGGTGTCACGGACCTCAGGTCACAGTCAGCTCTTGTCTTCAGATTAGACTCAGTGACCTGACAGTGCATGACAACCAGGAAAGGAAACATATGGGAAGCTAAAGCGAAAGTAAGAGCCCGTTTTCATCACTTTGGTGAAGAAGAAAAACAAGAACAGATAGGGCAAGTGGTGAAAGCAATCTAGCTTAAGTATCTGGCTACATAATGAGTTGTCTGGGGGAAATTTATGTGCTCATTTAACAGCATGTCTTTCCAATTGTTAAATTAAATGTGAAGTTGAAGTGTCTGTTTTATTTGCTATAGGAGAGCAAAGCAATTATTTTCCATGTAAAGACTAAGGAAAGAAGCACTCAGTCTCTGGGAAGTGGGGTATGCTCTGCATTTAAGACTTGCTCTAACATCATAGAAAGCAGTGGAAGGTTCTCCCCAGGTTTCAGTGGGCTTCAGATGAGGAACCTGGTGATAAATAAAGAGGGAACATTGCAGCTTCAGCTACCCAGGAGAGCCCTGCTGTTCCCAGCCATGCTCCCCAAGCCAAAAGTGGAACAATGTGTGACAAAGACGCAGAAAGAGGGAGCCAACAAATCATGAGCCTCAGATGCTTAGACCATTACATCTGCTCCTGGCTCGAGCAGTCCTTATGCTGAATTCAGCTTCCCTCCCTCCAAGACACCCAGCAGCAGATAACCTCAGTCTATCAGTTCCCATATCCAGTATCATTTGTCTTAAATAAAAGCAGAGATTATTTGGCACGCAGGGGAGATGCAACTATTTAAAAATAAAAACTAAGCTAAATAAGTAGACTAAGGTCTATTGACAGCTTTATAATTTCCCTGTGAATCATGAATAACTAGGCCAATTCTTCCAGTGTCAGACATTTAAAATCATGAATCAAGCCTTGACAATAAGCAACTGGTTTTAAGACTTCAGATTTTTAAAAATAATAAATGCTGATTTTTTTTTCTTTTTTATGCATTTTTAGCTTTTAGCATTCATATCTCTGCAATTACTAGAACTGCAAATCTGCACGATGGTACTGAGAGTCTCCCATATTCACATGACTTCAGGGGATGGAACTTAAAAGGAGTCTAACAATAAATTCCTGAGACTACTTAGTGTGTTCACTACTACACATGGGCAGATTAAGCAGGTATCAAATATAATGAGTTGTATTAGAAACGGGTTGTGTTGTCTCAGCTCAGTTTTCCAGTGTTTCAACATACACATTTCACATACAAAGTTTTGCTGTCATCCAGAGACAAACTAATCAAGTGTCTATCAAATCCTCAGGAATCTTTCACAGTTTCTCAGGACTTCGCGTCATTCACATACTCTTCTTGAACTTAACATTTAAAAATTAATATAAAAATTAAATACATTTTGCACTTTCACTGGAAAAATAAATTGCTGAATAATTAACAGACCATTTGTAAATCAACACCTATTTTGCGCTATTTGCACAGTGCAATCCTCCCTCGTTTCCTTTGTAGATGGTAAATTCACTGAGGTGGGCAAAGCTGCCTGTGCCGTTATGTTCGTGCCGTGTCTAGCACCGAGCTGCTCCAGTGTGGCTCTGCTTGGTCCGCAAGCTTTGAATTTGAGCTGACCTCTGTACTCCACAGTTGTAGCAGGGAGTAAAGCAGAAGTGCCAAAATATTGCAAGTATGCTTATTTTCACTTAATTTCTTGCCTACCTGGAAGCAGAGGTACCAGGGAATTTGTGAATTCTTGGGAGGCTTCCAAGAGCCCTGCATAGTCCAGACTAGATAAGCTGCAGATAAACATCTGGACACTGGGATGTTTATCTAAATGAAATCAGACCTTTTGAAGTTCTTCTGTTATTACTCTAACTGCTATTATCTGTTGCTTTGAGATCCAGCATCCATCCCTATCAAAGTTATGTAAGCTCCCTGTGATGCTCATAAACAGCCTTCCTATCAGTTCTAAAAATGCCTCCTCCCGCTAAATGCACATGGCTTCGGCATTTGCTGCATATAGTGTTTTATTGGCTTTTTCTCAGAAATACACATTTATTTTATCATCCAATACATCAAATAACTATTGTAAATAAATAAAGAAAAAATGTGTGTACTACAGAAAAAAGTAATACCATACAAAAAAGTAATACCATACAAAAGCTTTAGCTATGCCAAGATTGCTTAATTCTGATTAGCAATGACCATTAAGCAATCATTTATGGATTTACTGTGAGTGTTCATAGATACTAATGGGTTTTAGAATTCTTTGGGAATCCTCAAAGGTCAAAGGAAGAAAATGAACTATGAAGTGATAAAAAATGTATTAGGTGACTAATGGACAGGTTGTATATAGAATGATTCCAGCAGAAAATGTTGAATTTTACCGCTCAGATTTAAGCAAAAGTAAATCTTGGGAGCAGTGGCCCTTCTGCACTGAAGTAATGAAGAGGAAGTAGAAAAGCATTCTGCTTTATTGGCAGCTGCACACACTCTGTTTTATCCTGTCACTAAGATTATATAGAATATGTCAAGTTCACTGATAATATGTTAAAACTTATTAGATTTTTTTTTGAGAAATAATTTACTGCTATTTATTTAGCATTTTTTTTTAACCCTATATTTAGATTTTTCTGAATGCATTTGCACTACTGTATTCAGTGCAATTCAGGATTCAAAGATCTAGCCATCTTTACTGAATTTATCTTTAATCCACCTTGGTTAATAGCTTCATCCCTACTTCAAAGAGCACAAAAGGGAGCAGAAAAAGCCAGGGAACACATATGTCTCGCTGTTATAGGAACTAAGCCCAAGCTTGTGCTTCAGCCCTGGACACCTCCCTCACCTTCCTAAGCCATGGACCTGAGCAGAGTCTGCCCACTGAACCCAATTCTAGGGGCACTCTGACCAGCTTAAAACTGTTGAGGCCGCATGATGCGAAGCGTTCAACCAACACAAACTCATTTTGCCTGGTCGAATATGCTCAGTATTTTTTTGAAAGGGTGAATTTGTCTCCGCAGACTTTGGGCCAGATCAGATAGCGTCTGCTAAGGCTGCGGGAGCGAGCGCCAGCGCCGGCGGTACCGCGGCCTCGCGCAGCTGGCGCAAAGCCAGGGGCCGGCACCGAGCCCGCGTAAGCACTCGAGCCTGCGCTCTGGCTGGTTTGACGGAAACACAGGCCTGGGCCACGGCAAACTTCTACGGGTGGCTGATTCAGCAGTGCACAGATAGGTTATTAATGAGCGTGGAACCAGAGCTTGCAAGCGGCCCACAGCGTTTGTTCTGCCCTCCCCCTGGCCTAAGTCACCTCAACCACGCGGTGTTCTTCCCGGTACCATCGTTCAAATAGTGATGACAAATCCAAAGGGGTTTTTTTTTTTTTTTTTTTTTTTTTTTTTTTGGAGAAAATTCTAATGCATTTTTGCTTAGTGAGATGCAGTTTCACTATGCAATAAAACATATTTGGATTCTCGTTTGAGATATTTTCAGTCAGTATAGAAAAAAATCAGAAATAAATACAATCTGTAATATGATTTATGCTTAAATTAGCCATGTGAATTCTCAGGATAGATACTGAACTACTTAATTTTAAAGTAATGGTAGTAAAATGAATTAATTCCCATTCTAATATTTCAAGCCCTGATTTAATCAGGTGCCTAAATAGGGGTCTAACTCAGCAAAGTTACTAAACTAAATAAGTTTGACCATGTGAAAAGACAATGATTAATTTTTAGATTACAGATGTTTATTTTCCACAAAAACACTTTTCTGCTGGGCCAGATTAATTTCTAAATTACAGATACATGTATACATATGCAAATATATGAATATGTGGGAGTGGGTGGGGGCAAGAAGGGAGAGGAGAAAGGAGAGGAGAGGAGAGGAGAAAGGAGAGGAGAGGAGAAAGGAGAGGAGAGGAGAAAGGAGAGGAGAGGAGAAAGGAGAGGAGAGGAGAAAGGAGAGGAG
>VZSV01000007.1:12669480-12712326 GCA_013398735.1 Nothocercus julius | reverse complement strand
AGGAGAGGAGAGGAGAGGAGAGGAGAGGAGAGGAGAGGAAAATGTTGACATCAACTTTTCCAGATCAGCTATTTTGATTTCAGAGGCTGAATTCACAAAAACAGTGGAAGCATGTGGTGCTGCCAGCTTCCCCTTTCCCTCTGCTCGTACTCTCCAGCCCAGTAGTTAATGACATGCACATGGGTTGTGAGAGATCCAAGTTCCTCTCCTCCTGCTGCCTGATTCAGCGCTATGCTCAGGACTGATCCAACATCTCCCTAGTCCATGTGGGCGTCCTACCTGCTGCTCCAAGAGATATGCAGAGGAGGAGGTCGTCTTCTGAATTTCTTCTGCTCTAAACTACTTATACGTTGTATGAATAAGAAAGAAAATACATGGTAGATAGTGACTGAGGAGGGTGATGAGATATTCAAAATTTTAAATGGCTACAAAAATGCTGAATTATTTATGTAGATAAGAATATCTTACTCTAGATGGATTAAGACAGCCGGTCCATAAAACCTGGTAGTGCAGTATCAAGGTCTAGTCCTAGAAAACAGAGAAAAGGTTATGATTCTTTCGATTCTATGGAGCAAGCCTAAAAAGTACTTGAATATATTTATTTCATGAACAAAAATAAATTATATTTCAATTCTGTGGTGAAAAAATGAATGAATAATGAGTGATTAGCTCACTAGTTTTGAATTATAACTATTCATACTAAGGAAAAGGAAAGAAATATGGGCCAAGTGAATAGCTCTAACACAGACCAAAGCAACTGGGCATGAATAATATTGTAGGTATAAGAAGTCCGTCTTTTGCAGGAGAAAGATCCTGCTAGAGAAGCCAATTTGCTGGACTTCAGTGTAGACTTCAGGAAGGGAAAAATTTTAACCAGTTCTAATGGTTATGAAAATAAGACAGGTGTTTATTTTATTTAATCTCTGTCAAGAGCAATTAATAAAGTATCATTGCAAATGGTTCAAGGAGTCATCATGCTGGATGTTCCTATTTGGAAGGAGAATAGAGTGCAACTGATCAATGGTCATCTCCATCAAGATTCATTTGGCTGTTTCTTTTCCTTCCCAAATCATAGTGTCTGAAGCTAGTAAAAGTTGAAAGGAGGATGGATATCTCCAAAGATAATCTTTAAGGTGTGTGTACTGTTTTCACAGCTATTAGATCAAAGCCTTTTACTGAACTATTTTATTATCAGACTTATAAATCAGACTCAGTTCATTTTACAAACATTAGTACTGCCATCAATTACATGCATTTAGGACTAATGGTTTTACAGGAATGTTAATAGTGCAACATTATTTCCTGAAAACCAGCACTGACGGCTATTAAAAGGGTATTAATTGCTGTATGTAACATGCAGTATTATTTGTTTCTGGTTTTAAGCAACCAGTGAGTTGGCGTGTATTTCTAACCAGTTAAACTTCATGGGTAGGAAAATTTGTAAAAGCATAAACTGTCTTTGTCCAGCTTCCCCTCCTTGCTTTGGGTTTTGGCATAATTTGGTCAGAGCATGGGCATTGCTGCTTCTGCCCCTTAAAGCTAAGGTCCAGACCCTGTCACTCTTCCTGCAAGGCGGCAGTCAGGGGACACCAGCCCCAAGCTCAAGACATTTTATCAGGAGGGGAAAAGCGTCTGTGGGCAGCCTGCTTGTTCAGGCACCAAAGTGACTGGTGCAATACTGCGCCCTTAGCAAAACGCTAACAGCACAAGCAGACACCTGAGGGCTGAGGGGTTTACAGGAAAGAGATCCTTTTCCAGCTAGCCCTCTGGCTTTTGTTCATCCCATACCTCGGAAGTTATGGAACATCTTCTACTTTTCCACATTCCTGTTCCACAACTGTGTCCTGTCCCTTGCTAGTGTAGGATACCTCAGACGTCTTCCTTAGGTGCACAGATTTTGCTTTAGAGGTACAAAACACAAATTCCTAAACAAGACGTTACACACTTTGCACTGAAATCTGCTCCACTCCCCATCCCAGCCCACCTCTACTGCCTTCTAATTGCTCTAGCTCTCTTCCTGATACACTAAATAATAAACAAAACAAACAAACAAAATGGTTAAAAATGTGACTATTACATGAGTCCACCTTATCTCCTCTCCCTTTCTAACTGTGTCATGAGCATGAGAGCTCTGCTCATTAGTTTAAGAGACTCTTTACACATATCAAGAGGAGAAGAAGACCAACCCTTTGAAGCATGTGAAGCTACAGCAATTTCCACCAGCTGAGGAGACAGCCCTAAAGCAGCAGTCAAGCAAGTTTTAATGAACTACCAAGCAAAGCGAAAGTCTAACTTCATATCTCAAATATTGGTCTCTACTAAGTTTCCATTACATCAAGTATTTATGATTACCTGAAACACTAGGGACTAGAAAATTTCCAGGAAAAATAACGACCTTTCATAATGCATTTACAAGGTATTCTCTCCATTTTTTTAAAACTGATGTAGACTGTTTCATTCAGGGCTCTTAGTAAACTGTGCTGCCTAAAGGAATTTCAGTCAGTCGTAGCTACCATTTTATGGCTAAATCTTAATGTCAATCCTTCATTCCAGAGTGGTTCAACATTGCAGTGACCTTCACATCCCCCTTCAAATTGAATCTGTTACCCTCAGTGAATATAAAGGCTATAAAGAAGCACCTGATCATAAAATCCATTTGGAATGCTTTCTTAAACCTCCAGCAATTATCCATTAAAAATTCTGCTTTTTTACAGGCTTACTCTCCTAATGAAAACTGAATAATAGTATGTTTTTTTAAAACTCTTTCTAGTTGTCTGGAGAAAAGTCTTGACAACTTGAAATAATCATTGATTGATGTAACTAAATAAAATCATCTGAGTACTCATATAGATAATAAGAGACATTAACTATCACTTTATAAGCAAAATCTGATCTAAAAGAAAAGATGTCGATAGCCTGAGAATTACTGCTCTAAAGCCAGCATCAGATAGACTTGGAAAAGGAACATAGTTGATCTGATATTGGTAACATAGAGAAAGACAGAAATAAAAAAAAAAAAAAAAAACAGATTTCATTCAGGGGAGAATGAGATGCATCGGGATTAGTCCCTCAATGGTAAGTCTTTTAATTTGCAAGGAAAGGCCCTGGACAAGCTTTTACACTGTAAGAGAAAACACAGTTGCAGCAGAATTTCCAGTGACTCATGCTGAGAAAGCCCAGCATAACCAGGGGTGGTAAGACCTTGGCAGACTTAAACAAGCCCAAGGCAGGAAGCTGGACCATGAGGAAAAAACAGTAGCTAAGGAGAAAGATTTTAATGCAATACTCTAGCCTTCCTTTAAAATGGACAAAAATGCACATTTTTCTTCTTAATTTGCCAATTTCAAGTGCTTTTTTCTCCCTCACAATAAAGTGTGCGTTAATCTCTTTGAAAAAAAAATACTCTTTGACTTCACTTGATTCTGCAGTTATCACCTCGTCACCTTTTCATGTCAACGTTCACTGACAGCTCTGTCTGCAGTCACTCTCTGCAGTTCTTTTCCAATTTTGCTGTAACTGCCTTGAGTGCAGCTTCTGTCCTTGTTATCTACTGACACCCCTCTGGCAAAGGTCTGTAATGACTTCTTTCAGAGGAATCTCTGACCTTTTCCCATCTTCTTCAACTTATCTCAAACTTTAGTGCAGCTGACCATGATCCTTTTCTCCTAATGTTTGCCTCTTCCACATGTCCATTTGGTTTAACCTCTCAACCCTAGTGTAGAGAGAAAAAAATGCCAAGGCAGGATGGGCAGATTCATCCCCTGTGGTTTTCTCAGCTTGCTCCAAGGTGAGAGTGCTGCAGACCACGCTCTTTGGCCTGTAAGTCCTGTCTGCTTGCTAATACCTCATGTGTGGATCTTCCCCTCAAAGCTCTCTCTCCTTTAGCTTTAGACAGGTAACAAAAACGCTCATAACCAACTAAAAATATAGAGAGTTTGACAAGACAAGCAACACAACACTTAGTTGCAATCTTTTTTTCTGGTCCTTTCACACAATTAGCTATTTCTCCCTAATTAATACATTAGCTTATCCACTAATAATTTAATCTGTGCTATAGAAATTTATGTTTTTTGAAAGGAAATCTCAGGGTGCAATGACATCTTCAGAATGCACACATTTGCACTTCATCCTTTGTTATCCAAAGAGGGCCGGATTCATGTAAAGACTCTCCAATACTGCGTGACCAGCATCACACCTGTATTTGATAACAGATGAAGTTCCTACAGATCAGATGAACAGAGAATTAATTATGCCTGATGTTTTCAGAAAAGACAAGAAAAGACAACCTGAGGAATCTGAATTAATCGTTAAGAGAACAGTTCCACACAGATCGCATGACTTAAATCACAGGCTAAATGTTCAATAACTTCATACGTTATTAAATATGGGTGTGATGCTAGTGATGCTAGGGCAGTCAAAGGCTCTGTGCAGGAGATTAGTGTATTTTTCATACCACGGGGTGAAGTGAGTGATCCGGGATATGCTCTTGTCCTTAACATGTTCTACTGAAAGGGAGAGCTGTCTTCCCAAAGCAACACTGTCATTTTGCTACATGTCTATCCTTATTCCAAACATTATATGGAAAGTTTGTGGATAAGATTTGGGGATCTTATTATGATGCCCTGGGTTTCTAAATGGAGGTTAGAGCAAAAATAATCAAGTTCAGAAGCCTCACGGAGTCCATGCAGGGCCAAATACTTTCCTTAGCTAGCAGCACCAACACTTTAAGGTTTGCTTCTCCAAGTCACCACAGTAAACAGAAATGGTTATTATTTTGGTCTAGGAGTTTTTAAAAGGAAAGTTGACAGCTGAGAGACAAAAGATACTAATTTAGAGAGTATTTTTTGGCAAGACTAGGAGGAGATTGCCTGAACAGGCTCTGAAATGTTGGTGCTGCCCTAGAAACCCTGAGAATGACACTAGAGAGAGCAGATACAGGCTCTATCCAGACCACAAACCCCACATGTGTGCATCCCCAGGTCCACTGGGCTCTCTTAAAGCAGCTGACATTATTTTCCAGCTTTTTAAATCATCCCAGTTTTTCTGAGCTGACACAAATCTAGACAGTGAGCTAAGCATGGAGACAGGAGAAAAATATCCAGTTCTCCAATTCCCTGCTGAATGTCGTGATGGGACTGGAATTGGCCAGAGGTTTGAAGTGTAGCTGCTCCAGACTTTTGCAAAGCCAGCATACCAGAAGACCTCCAATCCCTAAAGCGTGTTTTATTACAGAACAAAATAATGAACTAAACATTAAATTCCATAAATACAGGAATATTTGGAACTTCTGGATGAGCCAGAACAAGCAACAGGCTTTAAAGAAAATCCCCCTGGTGTCCTTGGAGGATGGGGCTTGTCCTTCAGCCCTGCCTTGGAGCCCAGCGACCCTCCATAGTTTCCAGAGCTGCCACAGCTCCCCTTGCACCTCTGAGACAGTTCCTCTTGTTCAGGATCCCTCGGGATCCTCCGACACCAGCAGGGCAGGGTCATCCCGGCCATCGGACCAGGAGGCCTTGGCTTCACGGACAAACAGCAGCTCATGCCTGCACCCCGTGTTAGCTTCTCTGGCAAACAGATGACTTTGCAGATAGATGACAAGGAGATGGCAAAATGCAGTCACTGTTATTCCTGTGTCCCAGCCCCAGGGCCTCCAGCACAACTTCGCGCGCCGGCAGAGCAGCCCCGCTGCGGGCTGGCGCAGCACAGGGCTCACCAGTGCCTTCTGTGGAGCCGTGTCCTGCTCGGACATCCTGTCCTGGGCCTCGGTCCCTACGGCCACTAAGGGTTTGCAGCAGCAAATGGGGAGGCTTCGGGTTTCACAGCATCAGGTCTCATCCTAGTGCCAGCATCTGCATAAGCCACAAGAAGAAAATGTGGAGTTTGAGGCTGCAGATTAACCATCACCGCACAAAGAAATTGTGGATGGCATCCACATGTGTTCACAGGAATGAAGAAAATCCTTGCAATATTTTCTTTCTCCCACAAAAGGCAGTAAGGAAGTCGAGGAGTCCTGTGCCTTGGTAGTGTTGCTAGAGCTCTCCCTCTGAAATCAGGAGAGGACTTCAAATCCATCTTCTGATTTTATCTGTATTCTGGGAAGAGTCTGGGTCAGATAAAGCTGGAGGGAGGAAACCAGAAAAAGACGGACTCATTTTAATTTCAACAGGGAGACTTCTACAGGAATATAAAGTTGCCAGCACTTAAGCTGATGACTATTCAGTAATATAATAGAAAGTAGAACAACATGGAGAGGAAACAGTGGAAAAGAGGTGCCCCAGAATACCAGATACATGAGATAGGAAAGTCTAATCTAAAGAGATAGGAAAGTCTGGATACATCCAGTCAAGCAGACAGATCTGCGCTTCAGACGCCCATGTCCCAGGTGGTATTCTGTCCATGAGAGGCAACAGATGGGACTGGAGGGAAGGACCTTGGGGGTGGTGGGAGAATGAAGTCTGCACAGGGAAGTGCCGGTGGGAGAGGTGCTAAAATGCCCAGCACGTGAATCTCACCAGGGCCTGGATGTAAGAGAGGCTTCATGCAACTTGGCACAGCACATACAAAGCAGGAAAACTGTAGACACCTACCAGATACATCTGGCAGAGGTGACAGCGAGATCAGACAACTCCCTAACAGGATCTTAAAGAGTGAAATTTTGGCCTTTGGGTCTGAAGTATCTAGTGTGGACTTTAGCTGAAAGGCTACAGAGAGCTACTATCTACTACTATAACCACATTTGTCCTGGCAAGCTCTTTGTGAAAAGATCCCTCCTGGGATCTCTTCAGCCTGGTTCAGTACAGTGTAGGACTGCACTGAATTACAGATCCGTACTCTCCTGTTGGATGATGGTGACTGAGGAAGATAAATACGTGTCTATTCTTCTGGCCCCCACGTGTTTATGTGTCATAGTGAGCAAACTTAATTCAGCTCCTGTGAGCTTCTAATGCAGATAGCACAAAGGCCAGAACCAAAGCAAATCCTCTGTAACGAGTGGAAACACTTCAAGAATTTGGTCTGGTGACGTTAATTAATGACTGAAGAGTAAGTATTTTGGAACACATTTCAGGATTACCTGAAGGAGGATTAGTCAGTTCCATAGCTCACACACATCAAACATTTGGCTTCTTGTGGATCCCTTAGCAAAGTAATTTTCATGACCTTAATTTCTACTTTCAGTATGAATGTGCTACCTCACTAGAATACTTAATTTAATTCCAAACATTATCCAGAGCATAATCCACCCCTAAAATAGGGATTCACACATTTTCAGTATTTCAATATTTTGGGAAAGCTTTGTGCTGTTTATTGTTTGTTTGTTTGTTTGTTTTAATAGAAAAGGTTCAAGAAGAATAAGCTGTAAATATTCACCATGTGACTTGACTCAATTGGGTACAATAGACCTTCACAGTGTAGCTCAGAATTGCCTAATGCCATGAGGTGTCCTGGCTTGATGAGATCTTGCTACTACTCAGGCAATATCTATATTGACTGAAGAATACAGTGTCTTTCAGAGAAGGAGAAGCTGTATTTATCATGCCAAAGAAGAGACCTCCAAGTAATTTCATCTTTATTTCTCATTAGATTTTTATCGAAATCAGCTGTTTTGCATGCAATCCAAAGGAATTATTCCTGGAATATGTAGATGTGGGGACCACAATCAAACCCCTCAGCTCCAAGGTCATATGAATGATTTCTTCTTTAAGGAAGATTGATACTTAGTGACAATAGTGTGAGGGTCCAGCTTCCAGGGTGATCGCTTTCAACTGCAGAATATGTCATAATTCATGACTGATTACGTGTGCCATTGGTTAAGTGCTGTGCAAATGCATAGACACCATTCACTGCAGGATGGAGAGCAGAGGTTGAACATCAGATCCTCCTTTGACCTTTTCCTTGTGAATGGTGATAAAATACAAAGAAGAATATTAATTTGAATGTTTGTAGTTTAGGCACTGCTAGCATACTTCCATTACTGTCACATCAAAGCTATAGCTCTGCTAAAATGAACTGCAGTAATGAATTAATTATCTTTTGCTATGCGAAGAACTGGGAGTCACATCTGTGCAGGATGTTTATGAGAGATTCCAAGAGAGAAAGATTCCAAGAGTTTGGGACCGCTTACCACATCCTAACAATGACACTTAAGAGAGAGGCAAGCCCGTCGTTTTCCATGGGCTCAGTTGAGATTCTCCGGCTTGCACCTGTGTCACCAGAAAAGGGGGACACCAAGGAGTGACAGCTTCAATGTAGCATCTCCAATGCTCCAACCGCCACAGTGGGCCAGGTGGGAAAAGGTCATCAACCGAGCCAGGAAAATAGGTGGTGGCAACCTCATTCCTCCCTGCAGGAGCTACAGGGAGGAGGAACTGAACTGTGATTTTCACTGGCAATTTGATCTTTGCTATGTTCCTGAGGCAGTGAGACCATGCCCTGCCCCTCACCTTAGTGTGGATTGCAAGTTCAGTACTAAAGGAGATAACCAGCTGTAGGTCTTTCAGAGGGCCTGAATTTAATCCCCCCAGTGAGAGCATTCAGTTATGTATTTAGAAAGGAAAAGGTTTCTACACGGTATAAATCCTTGCTTGATAATCCCAAAGCTAATGGGGAAGGCATTCAGTAGTAAACGACAGTCCTCGGACAAAGACATCTGTAACCAGACCGGAGCTCTATGATTAAACTCAAATTCACAGATTGGTTACATGCACCTAATTTTATTCACTGAGAATACGTGACCCCCCTAAGCGGATGTTTAAATTAAATAAGAATATTGATGACAAATGTTCAAAATGTAAGACAGATGCCTGCAACTTTTGGCATGAAATTTGGAACTGCCAAGAGGTTTGGGAATACTACTCTGGGGTCATTAGGAATTTGGATATCCAAAATGTTCCCCAGCTGCTGATCTCTTTAGAAGCTGCAATACTTGGTCCTGGAAAAATATAAAATCAATGCAGTAAGTGATGCCATATTCATAGCTGGACTGCTAGAATGCATAAACAATTAAAGAAACTTTTCCTCCTTTATAGGAAAAATGCACTGAAGAGATGGCTACTGATCTGAGTCTGGGTTTAAATGATCAGTATAATTTTAAAAAAATCTTTGTTTTTTTTAACGAGCAGAGGTTTTAATTGTCTGGAGCTAGTCTTTCTCATCACTTGTCAGCTCAGGCACGATCCCTTGGAGTTCACTCATTCACTCACTCACACGTTGCATTACTCCTTCCCATGGGTGCATATCATCCTTTTCTGCTACCATCAGTGTCACCATGATGCTGGATGTCAGAATGAAATGAAAATAGAAAAGGGAATAAAGGTTTAGTGATTACCTCAAAACAGACACAAGGTAGAAATTCTCAGTGTATATGTGGGGATCTAATCTGATGCCTGGGAAGGAATCTCGTGTTATCTAAATAGCTTCACACCAGGTTCCTTGCTATAAGTAAAGACACTTTACTTATGCATGGATCAGTCAGCACACCAAACTTGGGAAGAGACTCTACTTTTCCTGACCCTATTCCTAACCACCAGATGATACCATTTTTCCAGGGCTTAGTTCCATAGTTCCTTTACCTAGGGATTTGATGGGAGCTCCAGATTTTCCATAACCAAGCCAAGCTCCCATAGGTGGGGCCTTCAAGCACCACGCAACACACACTGCTGGTTGCCTAACTGACCTGGGAAAATCTTGCTTCAATTTATGAAGTTATGTGATCCAGCTATACTAGAGCTAGGAATTCTAGAAGAAGATTGAGGTGTTTGATGTCTCATTTCCCTGCCAATAGCCAGAACAATTTACCCACTCATAGCTCTTTTATAGCTAGACTGATAACTGTGGACAAAAAAAGGTGTGTGTTACTAATACAGTGTTTTTTCCTTAGGTTGTATTACTACATGCCAGGATTACAGAAAAAGCAGCTTTGAATTTCATTTTTAAAAAGAGGCAAAGTGCCTCTTCCCTAAATGACTAGGAAGTCTAATTTTCCGCAATGGCCACTGGCAGTTTTCTCAGCAATTCATTTTAATAGTACACACTTTCTGGCAATAAAAAGGAGAAAGCAACTAATACAATTAAGTCTGCAAAACAACCTCTAAACTGAAATGTGTCTCCCGACAGAACAAGCATAGGATTGTTCATTACAGTGCTCTCCAGGAATAACAAAAACAATTCCCAAAAATGCATTATTAATGGACATTCCCAGAATTAATGATAAAACAAACCAGATGTTCTCTTACATTTGTCTCATAAATGTAAAGTCAATAAGCCAAATCTAAAACCCATCTTTGGAAAGCTATAGGCAATTTACAGAGATGCTTTTACTGTATTTCACTTTGCTATAACATATAGAATTACTTATCTATAGTTTCAGACAAACGGAGTATGATTTTACATCTATTAATAAGCAATGGTTCCCTACTAAGAGGAAATGCAGGTGATATTTATTATTTTGCATAGCCTGCATTTATTATAAATTTGTTCATTTCAGATTATACACATACTTTTTTATTTGAGAGAAAAATGCAGTATTCTTATATGAAGGAAAACACTAGATATGATCACAACTCCCTAGTACAACAAATCTGCATAGAATATAGCTGAAGACTAAAGAAAACTCCACCAAACAAGTTTATAATAAACTAAATAATTATTTGGTTTAGAAGGTAATAGCTTGGTATTTATCCTTTGCAGAAAAGGATTACTCACATAGGATGGATTTTATTCCCTTGAATAAAGGTTGCAAAAGTCCAATGATACTTCTAAAAAACAATTATTACTCTTAAGAAAAGTATAACTCAAGTCAGATATATGCAAACACCTTAATGTAATAATTTCAAACATGGTGGGCCATCTGGTGTAAATCAGCATAGCTCTGATGCAGTCAGTGCACCTGGAGCAATTTACGTCAGCTGAGGGCTTGGACTGATGTACAATATTTCTTAAAAAATAAGTTAAAGAAAAAATTATTAAGAAAAAAATTCTTATGAAAATTTACAAGTATTAGCAGCATAGATTGATCAGTAACTAAACACACGAACTAACAGAAATTGAGTATCTTTAGTTAGTAAATACTGTTAGAAGAATATAAAAGATTTTCAAGAGGACAATACATTCCTGTTTTATAAAGATGCTCAAGTCAAACTACTGTTGTTATTAACTATTTAGCAGTGAGTCGGTTTGGTTTTCATTACTAAGGCTTTCTGCAGCCAGATGACATACAGAAAGAAATCACACCATTTATGCAGAAAGACCTTTTAATGACAGACCCTACAGCAATGCAGGGTGCTTAGAGAAGCAGAGGTAAAGCCACTGGGTGGAAGGTAGAGGTAATTCTTCACTTTGTATGTGACTTCACTAATGTGACATGGGCTATTGATTGACATGGGCTCCACTTGTCAGGGTCATGAGATGAATACTTGCCTCAACCTGATATCAATTTTCCCCAAGGTCTTTACCAATCCAACACTACACTATTGCTCTGCAGCAGGGCTGAACAGGCTTCCTGACCTTGCAGGGCCATATATTTGTCTAGGGAGGATACACTTGGATACTCTTGGAGAGCTGAACAGTTTGGAGGTCCAGGAGAGCTGAAGAACATGGTTTCAGCTGAAGTCTGGACATCGCATGGCCCGCTTCAGGGTCTCAGACCAAGGAGACCAGTTAATGAATACACATGTAATCTTTCTTTGTATGAGCAGGAGCAAAGATGGGAAGACACACTGCCTGGCACCTTTTATTCCCAATATCTCCAGCAGGACTTCAAATATAGAACTTCCACTAGAGCAGAAAAGACCGATTAAAAGTTTATACTATTATGATTTGTATATTTAGAATCCATCAAGAAAAACAGAAGGCAGAGGTGGATGCACATCTTACTACGTGGCTATACATTAAGTGGAAATATTAAATACATAAAAGCAATTTAAATAAAGAAATGATAAAAACTTATTTCTCCGTTTCACAGCTGTAAGGCTGGAGGGACGTGTAAAACTCACCTTATCCAAAATCCTGCTCAAAGCTGGGATGATGTAATAGGAAACACTCTCCATAGCTGGGGAAGATGGGCATTTTTTAATCAGCCTGGTAATTAAGCACACCAGGAGGCTGTGTTCTGTTGGAAGAATCTGGATCTCTGGATCTCAAGCATCAAGAATAAAGCAAACTTTAAGAACTCACCTTCAGTTCTACCTAAAACTACAGGGAAATAGTCTGGTATTTGTTTTGCAAACTAGTCCTGTTAACTTCCACTTACCATTTCTTTCCCAGAGATTTTGCATTCTGCTTCTCATGTATTAAAAATTATTTAGGAAAATCATACAGAATACATTCAAATAAATTTATTCCTGTAATGCTTTTGTGGTGGGAGGAGTTTTCCACAATAAACATCAAAGCAATAACTTCTGATTAGCCTCACTAGTCAAATTAGCAGAAAGAAGGCTTCTAACTCAAATGCAGAAACAAATGTTTAAATTTTAAGTGACACTTAACCAAATATTGAAAATGAAACCTTGGAATTTGAGAGTCAGTCATAACAAAGTGACACACAATTTAAATATTCAAGAGTTATCTGCAGTAATAAAGGAGTTGAAAAGGAATTGAGCAGTGAATACATATAAGGAAAGTGAGTGTCTACACAAAAGGAGAGTGAAACACAATGGTGAAACATTTGCAAACTATTGGAGCTAATATGCAACAGGTTTAAAACAAGTTAGTCTTGTCAGTTATTTACACAAATTTACTAAAATCCATTTAGCAAGATCTCTGGCAGTTTGGGTAGTGCAATGTAAGGGAATAATTGTCTGGAGGTGGTTTTTAACATGATGCTATTGGATTTCTCCCCCTTTCCCTTGCGTGCCAAGTAAGTGCTTGGGAAAGCACTTTGTTTTATATGCGTGAGCTTATAACTCGGAATTGCTTCCTAAGTGGTTTTGGTGTTTTCCTAGTGGCACCAAGACCAGGCTGCATGATTGACTGACTGTACGTTAGCCAGGTCCCACAGGTAGCTGATCCATGCAACAATCACAGGCAGCTGAAAATGTTCCTTTCTCCTTAGACTGTTGTCAGCTGTAAAACACAGCTTGGAGAATAAGTTGGCTTTGCTCAGTGGTTGGTAGTCACTGCTCTGTTATTTTATCAGTACCATCCCTACCAAAATGTTTTTACAAGAGGAAGTGCATGTCTATAAAACCATTGCAGGCATCTGAAGTCTCAAAGATTTCCGTGGCTCACAAAAAATTACCAGATACTAAATATTATTTGCTCCGTCTACTTATAAATGCAAAATTGCCAGTATGGAAGAGAATCTATAAAGCAAGGTTTTGGCTACATCAGCGACTTCAGGGAGAGAGTGTTGACACTGGTGATGTTTTTTATTTATTTGGGGGTTGGATTTTGCTTTTTTATATATATATGAATTTACCTTTACATTGTCAAGTCATCTTCCACATGGACAATTCTTACACAACACCCTGCAATATTTCAGTGTTATTGGTGTTGAAGACACCAGTATCAACAGGCCCTGTTGGAAACTTTCAGGATGAAAGTTATGGTAGGATTATAAATTTATATCTAAGCACATTAACATATTCTTCATACTGTAATAACTTAATTCTTGTTCTCTTAGCTGCATCCTGTGCAAAGTCAATCTCTGATCCTTTCTCTCACATCCTGACATTACTTCTGTATTTTTACATGAATCCCCCAGGCCTAGAGATAATTAAGAACAAATTATTTGGCAGAAGCCCAACATCTGTAATTAGATCTATTAAAGCTTTGAATGTCTCAATTATTCTTTATTGAAAAACATGCAGCCAAAACATTTTTAGCTGAAGAAATTTATTGTTATCCTCAGAAGCCTTTATGAAATATTTACCCAAATGTACAATCATCACGCGGTGAGCTGAACTCTTCCACTAAGTGTTAAATATGAAACAAATTCTTTTCTGGAGAAAGAGAGGAGCAGCAGATAAACTTCAGACAACAGGAAAATATTGTTGCAACGGCAGCAGCAGCCAGAGCCTGCCTTGATCTGCACCCCGCACAGCCCGTCGGTTTCAGCGGGAACGCACGGGGCCTAATTTAACCCATATGATCTATTAGCTTCTGTGCACTGCCGCTGGGTTGTTTGCTGCTCACTAGGCTCAGACATCTCCAGTGCCTATTAATTTTAAGATAAAGTAACACATGTAATACTTGTTTCTCTTGTGTCATTTCTACTCATAATTTACAGGCACGAGGAGCTGTAGAACAGAATAATGAGTTATTATTTGCACTGTGGTAACTCCCCAAGGCCTCGCTGCAGCGGGCCCTTTGCAAACCTGTTCCCAAAGGTGGGTCTTGCCCTCCTGCCTGCAGGTATTTCTGGCTGAGCGCCGTGTCAGGCCGTGGCCCTTCTCGCCCTGCACCGACTGTCCCCACAAAGGGCCAGGGCCCTTTGCTATCGTCTTTATGGATTTATTAGAGTTCTTATGGATGCACTTAACCTCAATAGCTTGAGTCCCAAACTAGTAGCCCAGGAATTAAAATAGGTTGTTCTGTGATCTGAATGAGAGGAATTTCCCTGCTTGCAAGCGATGCCTTAAACAAAAGGACTCAGTGAAACAGAAACCTATTGCAAGGAGGTGAAGGAGAAAGAGAAGTAAAGGTAACAGGTACGTCAAAAAAAAAATACACTTCAGAAGGTAAAAGTGCAAAGGCTGCAGCGCTGGATGTGCCCAGGCCCTCCCGTGTTCCTTGCGTGGCTGATGCTACCGCCCTTGTCGCATTTATGGTTGACCAACCGCACCAGCGTTGGGTGGCCAGTGCTCACCGTGAGCTAGAGACCTCACCCACCTCAGGGATATTTCCCCTCGCCAGCTTTGCAGGAGGCAGCTTCTTGGGCCCTGGTCACTGTGGTCACTGCCTCACACCACCGCTGGCACCTCTTCTTATCTCCTCGCCTGGTGACACACACCAGAAAGTTTTAACCGAAATGACAAACACAGATTTGCAGAAGAGATCTATAGGCTCCTGCAGGCCCAGCCAAGGCCCCTTTGCTTTCCAACAGATCCAGCTCGATGTCTTTAGTACCTGCAGCCCCAGTTACCCTGGAGATTTGAGGGGAGGCTCCTCTCCTCCCTCCAGCTTCTGCGCAAAATGCAGGCACAGTGTTCACCAAACCCAGTCTCGTGACATTTTCCTGCGGTTGGCCTAACTCCTACCCGCTGCAGCCAGACACAATCACCACTGGCTGCAGGAAGAGCTGCGTTAGAATAAGCTGAAAGTGATTTTCCCAGGATAACCTCTTATCCCTGAATGTTTTTTAAGAGAATTTTGAGAAAATATTTTGTCGTATTTTTCTTTTTTGCATGCCTCTTGCCAAAACATCACCAAAGTCCTATTGTAGGGGGATTGTTATTTAGGCAGTACTGTACATCCAGAACAGATGATTGTTATATTTAGAACCTTATTGTTAATAACTGCTTACCAAATTAAAAGGGAGGACATGGTACAATTTATTTATTTTAAAAAAGAACTATTTGTCAATAGAATTTTTAGTACTTATAATTTGTAAATAGCAATTACAAATGTATACTTTTTCTGTACCTTATACTGACTTCCCTATTTTATCACTGTTGCATATACTTAAATATAGGTCACTAGCATAACATTGACACTATCATGCATGTAAAATTTCTTCTAACACATCAGAGAGAATTTCCCGGTCCCAATCATATGAACATATTGCATAACCCTGGACTTTGCAGGCTTGATAAGAATAATCTCCAGTCCTGTCCAAGTATCTGAGAACTCGGTTATCAAGCAAAGAGCAGACCAGAACAGCTAGCAGCACCCAACCCTTAGGCATTGCCTGAGGTACAGCCTTACCTAAAGGGACAGGGCATTAGGATGACTGTATTTAACAGGTGTTCCCTGGCTCTCCATCAGCCATTCCCTCTGACCACTTAGAAAGCTTCACCTGCCTCTTTCTTCTTGCAGCGGGGACAGAAGAACCGGTGGCACCGCCAGCTAGCACCAGCCCTCTGAATCATCACTCAGACAGGCTTCGTTCAGGTCCTGTCTCCATCAGGATGACCAAATTTCACATTTCCTTCATCTCTTTTGCCCATGTGTGATGAGCCCCAGTGCTGGCTGGCATCTGTCAGGGAGATTGCTTGTGTGACACATTCCTGACAACTCCAAAAAACGCTTCCATCATGTGGGAGGACTTCCTTGCCCTGCTCCTAACTGTGTCTCTCTAGGCGGATCACTTGCTTTTTTTTTTCTATCTAGGGGCTTGCCTTTTTTTTTTTTTTTTTTTTTTCATATATATTGAAGGGAAAAAGTACTGGAGAGAGAAAATAAAGGAATTACATTTGTAATATCAGTGCTTGCCTACGCAGTTACTCATTCATGTCCAGAGTTTGTTGCTGGTCAAAAATCAGTAGAACTAGGTAACTGCTTACAAAGCAAGACTAGACATATGAGCAATGTAGAATTAAAATAAGAAAATGAATAGGCAGAGTAAAAGTGAAAACGATACTACTTTGGTGATTAGAGATATTTTTCACACTTCTGAAATAAATATATATATATATATATATTTATTCCTTTAGGGATCCCAAAATCTTTGAGTAGTTTCTGATGCAGAATTCCAGAGCACAAATGAATTACACATAATCTGCTAACCTGCATGAGGAGCTTGGTACTATACAAAATTAAGGGAAGTGGCACCATGCTGAAAACTAAACTAAACTCTACAGGAGAAGACTGTTCCTAGAGCCTCTGGAGCCCAGTGGTGATCTAGCTCCTACACTCTTAAAACTATTTTTTAACGTCTTTATTTCATACAGGTTCTTGTAATGAAATCTCACGCTGCATAAATGCTTCCTGCAGCATGCCCTGCGCTAACGAAAACCACATTTAGCAGTGAGAATTAGCACGGCAGTGATGGCAAGAAAAGCATCTGAGTGTACAAACAAGAGCTATTTCAGCGAACTGCCAAGATAAAGAGTACCAAAGATCAGCTTAAATGTTGTCCTCCCGACACAAACGGAGGTGTTTTGGAAAACCCCATTCAAATAAGGTTCATGGCAGACTTGCTTTGCTTGTGCAATTCAAGTTTATGCAGGTGAGGGTCAACTGTCATGGAGGGGAATGAAGCTGCAGGTTGTTCCTAGTGATTTGGCGGGACTGGACTAATTCCCAAGTCCCCAGAACCTGCAGCTCCACCGGCAAGGGGAGGCTGAGCAGGAGGGGAAGAGCAAAGCTGGGGAAGGGCCTCAGTGCTGGGAAGAGCAGCCCAGTTCCTTGCACGATGGCCCAGGACCCACGTGCACCGAGGGCCAGGCCGAGCAGCGCACGAGAGGCCGGGACACGGAGGTGAAGCTGGTTAGATGCTTTCCCTGCGCGTTACGTCTCTGATAACAACCGATGTGTCCAATGCTGTATCCCTACGTGGAAACCAAGGAGGGCCAGGACAGGGGTTCACGTGCTGGTGGCCACGTCCCGGCGAGGGGGCTGCAACCACCGAGCACTGCTGAGGGAAGAGCCGCAGCTCCTCCGCGTCCCACCAACCTCCCCCCCAGCCTCCTGCCATGCCTGTCCCCGGACCAGAAACCCTTCGTGTCAATGTTTACAAGGAAACAAACAAATTACCCTCATGTCTTAATGCAATTCAGCTTGGCTTTACTGCTGCATGGTGTTGATGCAAAATAACATATGTTTTCGCAAAGAAAACATTATTTTAGAACGTTAACATCAACCCAATCCTAATTAGTCATCTTACATTTGTTAAAGCTGCTTTCTGAATACTTGTATTTTAGGCAGGATAAAATGTTGGACTTCAGAGGAAAAAAAAAAAAAGAGTTTAAATGAACTAAATACCTTGCAAAACTCACCGTATGACTTTCGGGGAATGGAAACAACTAAATCCTTTTTTCTTTTTTTTTTTTTTCTCCTATTATAAGCCAAAGTTCAGCAATTGGAGAAAGGTCACTTTCAAGCACGCGCATTCCAGCCGAGCATTGTTTAGGTACAAAATGTGAAAGTCGTCACAGATTTATGCAGTAGCCACCAATGAAATTCTATTCGATATAAATCAATGAAATTGGATCTATTCAGATTGATGGGGATAGGGGTCAGGGAAGCATGCCCATTCCTCAGCAGTCAAAGTGACAGATTGTGTAGGTTTTCCACAAATCTGACGTGGTTTCTTAATTAGAAACATAAAGGAAGCGGATATACAAATCCCACTGGTATCCGGTGGAAATGAGAGGAGAATGCCAAATGATAAACCAATATTTATAGGGGATTGTTTCCAAGAATTTATTGCATTGTTTTTCCATTTAATTACATTGAAGTAGTCTTATAGAAGTACTATAAAGAATATAAATGTGCTCTTCTTTTAACAAAATAGCAGATTCCTGTTTAAAGTGGGCTAATTAGTCTTACTAAATACATTTGAGATCTGCTGTGAAATCCCAAGGCTTAGTCTGCTTACAGAATAATCACCTTAGCTGACATCTCTCAGTGGAAAAGTCTAACCTTTACGGGGCACTGGGAAAGACGATCTTATATATTATTCCAACATTCACAAATCTCCAAGGCAGCTGAATCCATTTTTAGAATAAAATCATACATATTGTATGATTTGTGTTTCATTAGTACCGCTGAAGAAATTAATTGTGTTTTTCCAAGAGGCGGAAAGCAGCAAGAAAACTATTAGCCATAAAAAATCACTTTGTTTTTTTTAAGTGACTTTTTTCTAAAAGAAACTTTTAGAAACAACCTTTTTTTTTTTTTTCTTTTTTTTTTCCCCTTAGCTGCATTGAGAATTAAATAGGGACAAATATGTCCCTTTTCCTCTCAGGTATATCCTTGAACCAGATTCTGTTATGATTTTCTTTAACTTACAAAAGACATTTTAGGAAATTGCTGGGAGCAACACTTGCTTCGTAATCAGAAATGGGAATTTAAATAGGCCAAAACAATAAAAGTGTAGCAGTATGCACAAAAAAAAAAAAAAAAAAAAAAAAAGGACCAACGCTGTGAGGCAGCAGCAGATCGGGTATATTTCCTGCAGAAAGTAGTAGTCTCAGGCATTTTTCCAAGTGCCATGATTTTTTAAAAACAATTTGTATTGCCTCACCCAGGAATCTTGCTCCTAGATCAGAGTCTCATTTCAAACAAAAACATGGTCCCTCCTTCAGAAGAATGTAAACCCAAATTCACCAAAAATATTGAAATACATAGGTGCTATTAAAAATCAGAGGTGTAAGGAGCTGAAACATATTTGGGAACCTCAGCTTTTCAGTCAAACTTGAAACAGAAGACAAGGGATAAATACAGATATCCGAGGAGGTACAAACAAGTAACACGTTAGCAGTAGCTATGCACAAGCAGCCATCCTGGTGCTTCATGTTTGCTTGGTTTTCCATAAGCAGCAGGAAAAAGAAAGATTTTAGCATGACTGTATGGGAGGTGGCTACGGGCAGGGATTCCCTGAGCAGCAAGGGAGGAAGCGCGACAACTTCTGCTTGAAAATCCCCAAAGTGTGAACGGAAGCAGGAGTCAACCCTGCCATGCTGAATAGTGGCCAAGGTGAAGAGATGTTTTGAAAGGTTTTAATGACCTTAAAACCTGACCTGACAAAGGGAGCTGGGGAGGATGATAAAGTGTCATGGTCAAAGGAACAAGGCAGGAAAACAAGCTAGGCAGCAATATGCTCGATGGCAGTGAGCAGGGCAAGATTGCTTTTTACTAGAAACCAGAAGGAAAAAAAAAGGAAAAAAAAAAAAAAAAAGACAAAAATTAGACCAAAACTAGAAAAGTTTCAAGGAGAGCTACAGCTGTAGGAAAGCAACGTAGAGCTTTCCTACATTGGTCTTAGAGATGTTCACAGACTTGAACCTCTTTTTCTGCCCACCCTCTGACTCCCTTTTCCAGCCGTGAAAACCTTGAAAGAGCTGCAAGGAGTGGACCTGTGTTTTTTTATGGAGTGACAGGTATGTGGCACTGCTATCTGTAATAAAGAAGGTAAGAGAAGGGTTAGGAGAAGTTGGGAGACTGGTAGACCATTTTTTCTAGTATGAAGAGAACAGGGTATTTTGGTTAGTGTATGGGCAAATACAGCCAGCTTCCTATTAGAGAATCAGTTTTTGTCTGCCCTTCGCCAGAAGCACACAGCTGTGCCTGTTTTGGGGAATAAAATGAGCCAGACTGTTTTCTGACTTGGCCCAAAGTGGTTCATGCCATATGACGGCAGCCTCCCCCTGCCTCCTCCAAGGGCCTCGCCTATCACAGCCTTTCGGAGGGTCCCTCGCTAGCCCCGTTCCCTGCACTGCTAGGGAAGCTCTTCCACGCGCCATCTGGAGAAATACTAGTTGTCCCAGCCAAAACCAGGCCACAAAGTCTGGTACCAACTAAAGAGCATGACTGATTGCCTGACTGCCATGTCTTGTTGAGTTCATTAGACAAAGCCAAGACTAATTCAGCTTGCTAGACTACTGTTACTTTACTAGACCCAACTTGAAAATATGCCAGTTACTGGGAGGAGAAAGAGTGAGAAATGGGCAGAGGGAAAGTCAGCAAAAGAATCCTCCAGTCAAACACCAGCCTTAACTAACTCATATAACATCTAGCAGCACCACCACCAAAAAGCCTTTGCACACTGCATATTTACTACCAGTCAGAAAAACTCTTTAAGGGGCAATTTTTCTGAATTAAGCTGTGGGCTTAATTCCACCAGTGCTGGTTTTGGGGCCAATCAGATCAATTTTAGCTGCTCTATAGCACTCCATAGGTATTAATCAATCATCCCAGCACACTGGCCGCGTTTTACAGAGGAAAATTAGGGCCAGATTGCTTTATGAATCTGTAGGCCCATTGCAAAAGTCACACCTTAAAGCTCTTCTGGTTGTTAGTATTTATTGTCTGCATCGTTGTAGAGCCTGCATACCCTGAGCCTCAGCAGTATGAGGTGCTATATATAAAAGCAGAACAAAAAGATGGTCCCTTGCTCCAATGAGCCTACTCTGATCTGGCTGCTTAGCAATATTGAAATGTTTTGTTGAATATTAAGATTGAATAAACAGACAAAGTATGTGGCTTGTGCTCAAATATTTTTTAATGAAAATTTCTGACCCAAACGACCCTTGAAAGGTAGAAGCTGTCGTTCTGAGAAGGCATCGTCTTTTACGATGCAGAATCTGACCGACTTTTAAAGCGCTGGCACCAAAGGAGAGAGAGGCTTGGGGACAATTTTCTGGCATAAATGTTAAAGAAAACTGCCTAAACACTGAACGAATGAAACTGAAAAGCTGACATCTTTTTGTGAGTTTATCCTATAGGGCTTCAGGATATTTTCCTTTAGAATGAATATTCTGTGTTTAACGTACAGTACCTACAGCAGAGATACCATTTTTGAGATGGAAAATAAGCCTTTATGATACCAGCTCTGCTCACTGCACTTATGTGAACATTCTTCATATTCAGTCCAAAAGGCCAACTTATGAAAAGTAAAGAGAAGTGAATTTGGTCCATTATGTGGCTATCAGATTTAAATTGCACCAATAACTGAGATGCATGGGGTATCAGTGACAGGAATACTGGACCCAGAGTGTATGATTACTCAATTACTCCAATGTCTGTTGGATGCTTAAAGGCTAAAACAATTTTGGGCTCTTTCCAGTCAGTGCATATCACTGTCAGCTCTTCAGACAGTTTACCTTTCCCAAGAAGCTTTTGCTTACCTTATCACCTTCCCCGATCTACTGCCTGCATTCTCCAATTACGGCATTTAACTGCAAACCACGTTACATATACTTTACACTTCATCTTTATCTGTTCCATTTTGGTGATGTGATATTATGCAAACATCTTAAACTTACAGCACTGGGCTTTAAGTCACTGACATCTTAGATTTATTTCTCCCAAAGCTTTCAGTTTTAGCAGCAGCTCAAATAGAGCCCTGAGAAAGTGGTGCAGGGAGAGTCCAGAGGTAGACGTGCCTGTGCACAAGTACGAAGCCAGTATTGGCAAGCGAAGGTGCTCTTAAAATGCAAGGCAAAAGGAGGCAGAAATTGTAATACTCTGCGTTGCTCTGAGCAGATTCATGGAGATCACAAACTGAAAAGGTAAAACAGAACACAACCTAAATCCAAAAAAGAAAAAAAAAAAAAAGAAAGTGAAGCAAAGTCTGTAATCACCAAAGCAACGGAAACCTTTAAAAGAACACATTAGCAGGAAATATTTCTTATTAGCATTGTTATTTCTACTAAAAATTCCTTAGCAAAGAAAACCAGCTTGCCATAGAGTGCGGCAGAACTAGGCATTTCTTCCATTAAACACTTCTGTCAGATTCAGGCTTATCCCTCAGTATCACCACTCGAAATTTAATGGATCGTTCAGGGAAATGACAACCAAGCTGTAGATTGCCCGTAAAAGGAATGTGGTTACTATTTAATATCCCTTATCAAACTTGTTAATTAGTTCTGATTTTTCACAAGAGTCCTAATCTTGTTTCTATTCCCTAATAAAATGAAACCATAACCAAGAGGTTTCTGCATCCACTGGTTACACACTGAGCTTCAGTCATCATTTGGTGCAAATGATCACTAGCATTTTACTCAGTTTGCTTTTTCTCTGGGCAATTTCTGCTCTAAAACTAAAGGAACAATTATATAGCAAATGTAAAATTTCAAAGACCAGTGAGACAAGTTTATCATAGCTATAGATACAGACAAACTCATATACTAAGAAAGGACATAAGGAAGAAAATCAGCAATGGCTATAAAATAACCAAAATATTAAGCTGCTTTTCTAATACTAAATTTTATTTCAAAATTCTGTTGTAATATGAGGAAGTAATGAACACATTAAAAGCATTGGCTAAGGAAAGTGAGGCTTTCAACAGAACTTTATAGTATTTTTAACTTGTGTGTTTTCAGGGTCCACAAAGCTATTCAAGAAAATCAAAATACCTTTTCGGATCTAGGGCCACCTTTAGAACAAGGTCTCTGAAAGAGACTTTTAGAAGCACTGCAAGTACTCATTTAAAGCCATCTTCGAATTAGCAAAATGAGTTCAGAAGAATATCCTTCCGCAGGGCAGGGATCCACGGGTTGCTTAGCAGCTCTGCAGATCATATGCTTACTACAGGTGAACCTATGTAAACTTAGAGACATGAAATTTAAAAATATCAGGGCCAAGTCACACACACGCACCCCACCCATCTGTGCATGAAACTAAATCACATAAATTCATGGAGTGATTTGCTCAGTAAGTTACAAAGGCCATATAAATGCACTACATTATTCATTTTTTTAAGAAATACATTCCCTAGAGAGTTATATTAATCATTGATGGGAACTTCGCAGACCTCAGAACTAGCAATTTGAAACCTGTCTCAAATTAGAAAAAAAAATGATGTGGTAGTAGTTAATGTGAAGGTGGAATTCTTCTGATTGAACTATTTATCTGGTAGCATTTCAGATAATTAAACTGAGCTCTGAGTAATATGGAAGGGTATAGTTTTGGTCAGTTTTTATCTCCTAGCACTGCAGGGCTGCTGGGACTTGAAAATTATATGCAGGCAAGCTTGGAATGGGTCCAAGGTAGACCACACCGGACTAAGAAACATCTGGTGAGTAGGGCTTAGATTTTTTTAAAGTGTGTCTTGACAGCTGTAAAATAGAAATGACATACATCTCTGACTAAAGGCTATATGTAAAGTTAATTGTATATTATTTCAAAATGGACTATTTTGATCTCCAGGCCAGGTACAACCTTTCTAGAATTCATTCAAAGGCATTCCAGTCACACTGTGAAGAATTTAATTGACATCAAGTGAATGAGAAATACATGTAAACCCCCCTTTTTTGATTAGCAATTCTTCTGCCTCTCTTTCATGTTTAATGAGTTGAAGAAAACCCCAAACTGTTCTAATACTTTAGTTCAGCCTCAGGAAGTTACTGACAGACAAGATAGAGATGACTTTCAAAATTGATCATGCAGTAGGAAATGCTGAAATACATCAATCTGATCACTGCTGAATTGGAGCACTTCTGTTTTATTACTGAAATTTTTCAAGTAGGAAAGACACTTGTAAAAGTTGCATTGTACATGGAACTTCTCAGAAATTGTTTCCAGCTTCTCCTCCGCACTGGCGTTGCCTAGTGCTAGTCCTGGCACTCTATATAAAGCCTCCTTCCAGCCCCTGCACCAGTGAAGGGGAGCAAAGGCCAGCGAGAGAGGGGCCTTCCTCCAGTCACCTCCCAGCGTGCCTCCGAGCAGGCGTCTCCCCTGCGCCCGCTGCCACACGAGACCGGAGGCCACAGCTGGTTGACAGCAGCCTCCCGGTGTCACCCGGAGCCGTCACAGCCGCCCGCACCACCAGCGTGAGCCCGGTGAGCAGAGCAGTGAAGGCAAGACGCAGTGCCGATCATCATCAGGCGCTTCCATCCACATTCAGTGCCAAAATGCATGTTTACTTGTTTCCTAAAGACAAGAGCTTCCAAGTGATTCTAATCACTCTTGGAAATAACAGCCCATTTGTGTTTTCCTCACCATCAACTGCTTTCCCATCCCTCCTCCCTCCACATGCTCACTCCATTTGCCTGTTGCTTGCTGTCTTAGATAGAAATGCCTCTGGGACAGGTAGCGTAGCATCATAAACACACACAGATCCAGCGCTTCTGTGTTTTACCGCAAGGAAAATATGTAGGCAAGAAAGAACATCCTCCTTGGCATATGGAAAATTCCATAAAAAGACTTCTGCGTAATTGAAAAGAGGTGGAGAGAAGAAGAGATTTATCTAAGAAATTAAAGAACTAATGTATTTGACTGTACGTGAGAATTGGAAAGGCAGAAAACTTCACATTTTAATTTAATAAAAAATATATTTCCATTACTTCAAAAAAAAAAAAAAGAAACATTATTTTCTATTGTTTGAAATACAAATTTCTGGTGGGAAAATATGGTGAAAAAAAGAATTATTTTGGCAGAAAAGAAATTGATCTTTTCTTCAAAAAGAGGCAGGAAGGCATTAAAACTATAAGCTGTTATTTGCTTGATTCATTTCGGATACAGAGTCTTACCATTCCTCAGGGACAGTCAATCATCTTATTTTCCCAGTTGTTCTCAGGACTGCCTACAAAGCATCCACAGTGGTAAGGAATAGCTGAGACCTCAGCTGGCTCAGGAATTAGTATCTTTCCAAGATAACTACCCGGTAGCAGTTACACATGCTGAAACCTCAGAGCAGACCACGGAGCGGTAGTTTTTGATAGAGGCCGTTGAGATGACTATCAGTCAAAATAAAATCAAAGCTGCTCTCCAGTTGAGATGGGGCTGCACACATGCAACATGCTGAGTCCTTTGGCCTTGGGACTGCAGAAGCTGAATCCCATTTCTTCGGCTTTGCAATAAATTTTTTCCAAGGAAGTCACTGCACGCTGTCACCTTCCACACCAACAGCAGGCAAGGCAAGAAGCTAAGCTGGACAGGACAGCCTGGGTGACATCCAGGACGTGGCAGCTGTACAGCTGCAACCAGCAACCGCAGCTGCCCACTTAAGCACCGGTCTTGGCTCTCTGGAAGCCGCTTTATGAAAGTTTGTGACCTTCTGCTTTCACAAATAGTCAAACTGTAAAACACTGAGAGACACCTCAGGACAAAGCACCTGCAAAACACACTTACTCCAGAAATATTTTTTTCATTTAACAGCATTTGAAACCATTAAGTCAGCAAATAATAGTGTTCCTGAAAGTGGAAAAAAAAAAAGCCAAACCGTTTTCTTTCCAAGGTCTGAAACATAATTCCTAGGCTGTGAACATCGCCAGTTTTTATTCAGCAATTGCATTTTTGCTGGGTTTAAATCTAAATATGTTAGAAACTGCAAGAGAGTTTTTGCAGTGTATCAACTGCACATTCAAAACTCAGTCATCAATTCCAATATGGTAGATTTGTTACAATAAGGAAAATGGACTTTTGACATTTTATATTATAAAAAGGTTAAGGAACTCTTCAAAATAGGAATTCCCATTGCAGTGATCACATAGGGAGAAGTTAAAAACACAGGAGGTAGAAGCAGTATGAGTTGTCTTCACTGCACAGAGTGGCCTATGAAAACATCCTGTTGCTCAGTAAAACTTTGCAGATGACCAGGATATGCGATGAGCAAAACCTTCACTAGGGAAGAAATGAGATTTTGCAACAGATCAAACAGATTCTGAAATGTCAGCCAAGCAGCACCACTTTACACGTGCCCTCTATCAAAGAGAAGAAAAGACAGAGAGATGTAAGCAAAAGGTTGAAAGATCAGGCACCTAAAACTTGGTGTACAGCAGCGCCACTTCAGGTGTTCTCTTCAGTAGTTTATCTCATTTACTTTAAGCAACATTCCTGCTTTATGAAATTGTTATGGCTATTTCAGAGTAGAAGATATTAGCATCAGAGCCATGTAGAAACATGAGCGTGTTGAGCAGCAGACTGGTAACATTACGCTCTTGCTTCACCATCTTTCACTGCACTTACCACGATAATCTAAATTAAGTCTCACAGATCAAAGTCTTCTTTGGCTTTGAGCAAAGATAGCTACGTAAAACCGCCTCAGAGCTGCCTGCCTGCACGTTTCTGCATGGGTAGTGCCATAAGCTTCGCACATCCAAGCTCCCTCTGTGATGGGATCTTACCTGGGGGGAGATAGAAACGCCCTCCTCGAGCTCCCCAATATGCTCCATCTTTTAGAAGGCCAGGCTTTAAAATACCGACAGCTTATTGCTTTTACTTCTTTTTCACCTCTATATGGAAAATACTATTCCTTGCAAAGTATTCACATATTTTCTTCTCCATCTGATATTCTTCCTAATTTGAATTATAGGGAGCATGGAAAAGGAGGTCTGGTTACAACCTGAATACAGACCAGCTCATAAGTAATACCACAACCAGGGGCAGTTTTATACTGACCTATAATTCAAAGAAATTTTCATCAATTTTCATAAGGCCCAAATCCTACATAAATGAAAGGAGCAACACAGGGTTTATGTAGATGATCAAAAGAAGAAGAAGAAAAAAAAAAGGCAAACATAAACTCTATAATAAATTTGGGGAAGGAATAAAAATAGTGACACAAAACCACATCACTGCTTGACCTGTAAGTGGATTCACTTGGGAGGTTACAGCTCCCGAGACACACGCCTGTAACACTGAACTGAGGGCAGCCTCTGGAAAGAGCCTCCTGCCTATTCCCACAGGGCGCTTCCAAGGCAGCCTGGAGTCCGCTCACAGACCTGGGCTTGCCTCACATCCATGCCTGCAGGCACAAGCAGCTCCAGCCTGAAACGTGGGCAGTAATTCTCGTTTCAGAATGAATGTCAGGAGAGAAAACGGAGGCTCTCAGCAGCGTGGGTCAACACGTACATAAATACGTACCTGCTCACGTGAACACAGCATTATAAACTGACAGTCTTTTAGTACTTTTAGGATTCCTTTCTTGGTTGTCAACAGTTAAGGATGTTTTAGCTCACATGGAGTAAACATTCGCATGTTTTGATACCATTTCTAGCCATGGTTCTGGCACTACTTCCCATCCCAGTGCTGTCCCTGCTCTCCTTTTACAGATCCAATGCATATCTCAAGTCACACACACTCTGCTTTTTAACCAAAGTCTGTTTCAAGTCAATGAAAACAGAACTGAAATCCACACAGTAGTTTACCCAGTGTAATTACAGCAGATTAGGTTTAATTTCCCATTTAGTTTACACGGGTGAGAGTTCAGCCATGCTGTATAACCCCATGCACAAGCAAAGCCCTCGCTCGCAGTGCTTTGCCCAGCACGGTTCTTGCGCAGAGCTGGAGTCAGGGGTTTCCTTGGCCAAGCTGGTTCCTACACAAACAATTTTACCACTTTTCCAGAATGGCAGGAGGTATTGAGAAGGAGGAAGGTAACACAGCCCCCAAAGTAATGTGTAGTAGAAGTGTGCAGCTGCAGGCAGAACTGCGCAGCCTTCACGGCACGTAGGTGACGAGGCTTGGACTCGTCCTAGTCGAGGAAGCACGAGGCTTTCTGCTATGCTGGGCCCCTACCCGCACTCAGTCAGTTCTCTAGGATACCATAAAAATGCCCAGAGAAGGAAACCGTGAGCCCCTTCCAGTACCAGTGACTGCTCCACAAGGGCACGGAAACGCAGGGAGGGAAGTCCCTGCAGCCCAGCATTCGGCTTAGGGGCCACCTCATGCCCCATGTCCTGAGCGGGGCAGCTCTGGGGCCGTCCTCACTGACTGGCCTTTGCGCATGGCAGGAAACCGGCATTCGACAACCTTCAGATCCTGGGGTCCCACAGTTTTATAAGCTCCAGGGGGATTTGTGCCCAAGACAGAAATCCTCTCTCCATGACTTGGAGCGAGGCAAGGCTGTCGCAGAACGGCCATGACGAACAAGGTCGGCGAGCTCTGAAGTGTGGTACCCCATCAGGGAGACCGTTTATCAGGACTTAAACCTCACCGTACCTCATAAACATGTCCCTTAAAAGGGCCACTCGTAAACTGGAAACGACACATCCTGCATGGCGAAAGTGTGGCCTACAGTTAGCTTATTTATTCCCATCTAACATACTACAGACGTCCTGATTTTTACAGCATTGTATGTTTTGAACCTTTTCAGTAAAGTGGAGGTTTCTCATTTCAGCCTAACTGCTGTTAATCTGTTCCAAATGTTAACATTGCAAATAAGGTCTGGTTACCATCTCTGCCCCAAGTCGATAATAGGAACAGAGCTGATCAGCATCTGGTTTAGTTCAGAGGACAACTTGCTGCCTAATACTGCAGAATTTGGGCTGGAAGATCGTTGCATTTCATGAACACCACAAAAAAAAAATTAAACTAACAACACTCACATACAGTCATGTGTCATTATTTATTGCTCTATAGGCTTGCTAAAGATGGAATATCACATTACTAATTTTGGCAAATTCCAGCACACATAAACAGGCCAAAACCTCTTAACATAAATTATACCAGAGCTGCCTAATGATAATTAAAAAAATTCAGTTGCTTACTTTCCAGAGTTAAGATGGAAAATAGTTTAAAAATAAGAGAAATTTTTAAATCAGTTTCTTATTTTGTCGTGCACTGTGAACACTTGAATTGTTATGCGTCTGATTCGTGGTAAGGTACTTGGCAATACTGCACTTCCAATATATAGAGAACTAAGGCTATAATTGAAAATAGTCTAAAATGGGTTTATAAAATACAAATTAGTATTTTAAGAGAACAGAATTATTTCCCTAAAACTCACAACACCCAGTTCCCATTTAGATCAAAATGAAAACTCATGCTGAAACAAATCAGAGCTGAACCAGACTCAGCACATACAGAACTACCTATCACAGGATTAGCCGTGACTCCTCTAATTTTCAGAAACACGTCTCCTTTTTCTCTTCAAGCACTTTCTATACTCCAAAATCCTTCACTGTGTGATCATTTTGCATGCATGTATAAAAACTTTGCATGCAACATATTTCAACCACATTTCTTTTGTTAATGTAGATGGCAGATTGTCCTTTATAAACTCAATGAAGACTGCAGGATCAGAAGCTCTTGACACATATAGAAAATAAACTGTGTATAATTAATGGGAGTCCTGAGTTAGTAAGACATGCTAACTTAGGCCATCAGCTATTCATAATAAAGTGGAGTTTGGGCAAAAAAAAAAAAAAAAATAGCTACCTCAAATATTAAAAGACAATTTTTTCAACAAATGCATAGAATACTTAAAACATCTGGAGTCCGTATAAAATGTATGTGAATTCTGCCAAATTTACCCTACACTTTCCTGTCACCCTAAGTACTGACTGCGGTGACCCACATGACATAAATTTCTTGTTACCTGAGAGAAATGGCAGAACACAGAAATTACTTCTTTCCCCAGACAGATGTAGCAGCTTGGGCAGCCAACTAGTAATATAATATTTATGATGTAAAGCAGAATAAAATTGATAAGCACTGTATTAATTTCATGGCAACATGTATAAGCAGCAACTTTGCGTGCACAACAGATTCTATCAATCCTATTTTACATTTGAGACATCTGAGGCAGAAAAAGCCTAATTACTAAATTGCTTTCAATTGTGAAGTCGACAACATAACTCAGAAAGCCACGGGCTCCTTCCATGCTATATGCAAAGCTATACCACCTCCCACGTGCCAGAAAGATTTCTGTCATCCTAACAGATTAACTTCACTTCCCCTCTGCAAGGTGAAAAAACAATTAACTAACAATTATTTCTGGCAAACTTACCTTTTTTTTTTTTCTACACACAAAATCAGAGAGATTTTAAACTACTTAGGGGGAAAGAGGTTACTGTCCTGCAGGGCAATGGCTCCAGAGATGACATACTTTATTAATTACACAAAAATCAGCATTTAGAGATACCTTTTTCAGATAAATCCACATAACAGAGAAACCAGTCTACCCTACGCAGTTAAAATCATATATAAAAAATGAAAAGACCGATTTCTCCAGCAGGGAAGAAAAATAATCTTTTTTTTTTTTTTTTAAGAGGTGTCGCTGCTGAACCAGCATGTGTCATCCTTATCAGCACCAGCTTCCTACATTTGCCCTCTCAGCCAAGTGAGTAGATGAAAAGCCTGTGCTAAGTTACTTGAATGTAAAGATTGAATAAGCACCCATGTGCCTGAAAGATAAGTCAGGGTTTATTCAAACTCAGCTGTCACCTCAGGAGTTTGCTGATATATGAAGCTCCGGATGATAGAAATGCAATATGCCTGGGCAATGTTTCTTTTTGCAAACTACCAAGAAAACTAAGATTTACTACGTTGGTCATACTTTATTTATTTATTTATTTTGTGCAAAAGGGTCTCTCTTTTCTCCTTTGCGCCCATTTAAACTCCTTAAAATTATTTCCAAAATATCAGTTACGCAATATGGAACTTCATTCAGGTCAACAGAATCACAGAAATCATTGCTTTTAAGTAATTTTTTTTTCTTTCTACATTCCTCCTTAAAAAAAAATTATATATAAATATATATATATATAAAAATATGTATATATATATATAAAAATATGTATATATATATCTTGTGAAGCCAACGTATTTCCAGGCTGCCCGCTTTGCAGTGCCCATTACCTGAGCCGCAGTCTGCCCGGTCAGTGTCTACACGCGTAATGAGTGTTTTGGGTGACCATCCACGGACCAAGCGAGGCCCTGGGCTCTGCGGAGGTGCCCGCGGTGCCGCGAGCGGGTTGGCCTGCGGGGGAAGCCTGGCTGGCGCTGGTCACCCCAAGGAGCCCGGCTGGCCACCCCTTCTCCTCCAGCTCCTGCGGCGGCAGGGAGCTCCGCTGGTCCTCGACCGCCGACGGCGCCAGGCACGAGCACGCAAAGAACAGGAGCGGGCACGGACACCCTTCCCAGCTTTCCTTTCCCTGCAAATTTCCAGATCTGCTAGCAGAAAGTGAAGCAAGTTACGTGATTATTTTTTAATGCCTCAGAGCCACCGTGTATTTAATAAACGGCAAATTCAATATCCTGATTGTGAAAGACCACAACTAATATTAAAGTCATTGCAACTCATAAAAGCCAGGTGCTCTTCAGAGAAATGCCTTTACTCCACCGGAGCTTTCTCAGTGTTTATTCTGGGGAAGGTACGAACCCAGCTACCCAGCTAGCCACCCACCTCTGCGCCGCGGTCCTTCCACGCTGCCGCTCTGGCGGCCGCAGCCCGGCTCGGCAGCGGCTGGGCAGCCCGCTTGCCGGGATAAGGGAAGCTCAAGCGCCAGGGCTCTCCCGCCATCCGGCGAGAGCAACAGCGGCCGGCAGCTCCTCCAGCCAGGGAGAGGGCTCAGTCGTTCGGTGACGGCTAATCCAGCGTGGATCTCAACCTAGCGGGGATCATTTTCTTTTCTAGCACTGAAGAGGTTTCTCTTTTGCTCTAATATGGAACGAATACAGAAGTCAAACCTCAGCTTTACTGTATAACAAAATTCTTGCATTCTGGCCAGTCCTCAGTAGTATCGTTTCCCATTTAAGTAACGCTCTTCATTCAGAGGGATCGAAGGGGGAACGTCCTTCCTGCTGCTACCCACCACGGCAGAGTGAGGCGCCGGCTCGGAGGCTCCCGCGGCCTGCGGGATCCCCGGAGCCACCGCCACGGCCCCAGCAGGTGAAGACAGGCCACCTCCGGCAGCTTCTGGTACTTCCTGTGCCACAGCTCCATTCCTAAGCCAGGACGGCCCAACGCAAGGACAGAAACGCTGCCCCCAAGAGCCAGGGCGCTAGCGAGAACCCGCAGCAGCTGACAGGGAGGAGGTGCTGGAGGGGAAGGGCCACGAGCAACAAAAGATCCTGCGCCCTGCCGAGCTCAGGGCTTGCTTTATCTTCTGCATTTCATGCTGACCGCTTCCCAGAGTAACTCCGGACTCCCAGGCGTCGCAGCCTTTCTTGCATTCATTTGGATCAAAAGGTTGTTCTGACTGCATTGGACACTCATCATGGCTCCTGCTTTCTTCACTGGGGCTCAACACCCAAAGAACCGTATATGAAAAGGCCTTTTTTGGTTGCTTGCTTCCTTACAAAAACACAGCCAGGGTGATCTAGAAAACTACCCACGCTGCTGCTAAGCCTAAAATTCACTTTCTGTTAGGGATCTGAAATGCCAACCAAAGTAAGTCCAAGTGGGCTTTCTTTGCAGAGGGCTTTTTATTCACCATACTTCACAGAAAGGGGCCCAAGGACAAACAAACATAAATCTCTTACCAGATGTCTTTACCTGATCCCCTACATACAAGTGATCATGTATCTACTTGTTCTCAAATTTTGTTCCCAAATGGCCACAGCTACATCTCTGCTTTATAGTGGAGAAGGTTTGTATGTGGAAAAGCCCCAATGTTCCTTCAGCCTACTCTGATAATAGGTGCAGCTGCTTCTTTCCTATAGCTAATCAGCTTAAAATTACCTGAAAATGGGAGCTTCCCAAGAGGAGTAAGATATCCATATTAGCAATGATTTCTTCTTTGGTCTGGGCAATGCCTATACTTAACTAAATCAAAGTTTATTTAAAAGCTTATTAGAAGTTCTGGTTCCATACAGACATCACATTTCTGGGAAGTTTTGATCAAAAAGCTTGGCGTGGCTACAATTACAATATTGTTACACAACTCACTAAATGTTATTGATATGTTTAAAACAAAAATTCTGTGTTCATTTTATATACAATCTATCTTGATCTCAGTCAGCAAGATCAAGGTGTTTATAGGTTTTGCAGAATTTTCATCCTCCTTTTAACTCTTCCAAATGTATTTCCAGCTTACAATAAAACCAGCTAAACAAATAATGCTCAAGCAACTCAAATAGTGAAACAAAAAACAGAAAAGGAATAGCAATGTGGATTAAAGAATTAATTAAAAGGACAATTAACTAAAAGGCGACTGACTTTCAATATGCCTATTAATAATTTTTGATGGTGTTCATTCTCGATTTTAAGTTAAAGGGAACAAACCGTAGCAGCTGCCCACAGAAAGGAGATACTGAGCTATTTCTCTGCTGAGTTGGTTTGTGAGGCTGCTGCCTGCGTTGTGAACTATCTGCATCTACACAATTTCCAAAGTCTAAACTGAAACATTCTCAGGCTGCTAGTGACAGCTTGGAGTGTCGGATCTGTGTTTAATGGACTAAAAAACACAAACCAACTTGTCAGACACACCGCTGGGTCAAGCTCAATTACCTACGTAAACAGAAGCAATAGCTGACTTCGCTCGCTGTTCCCTTCTTCTTGAAACAGTCCCGGTCTTGATTTTCCCCAGTCTTTTCCCCAGAGGACTGGATCTGCCTGGTTTAAGGTTTCATTTTCAAACACAATGTCCAAAAACTAAAAGCTTGCTATAGAAAACCTGTAGAAATTATTGTTTTGGGAGAAAAAGTAGTCTCAATCCTCAAATGAGCCTCTCTCGAAGCGGGCTCTCTGGGGCGAGACGAGCTTTGCTGCCCACGCACAGCGGTCAGTCCTGCCGTGGCGGACACGTGTCAGTGCCTCGAAGGCAGGGAGCCCTCGTTCCGATAACGCCCTTCTCCATCGTTCCGGTAACGCCCTTCTCCGCCGCCCGCCCCGGGGCAGATGCCTACATGTTGGCCAAATGGCATGACAGACCCCAGCGCCAGCAAGGTCACACGGGCAACTGTTAAGGTACAGGGGGATGAGGAAAAAGGATAATTTGCACTGCAGCTTCCGTCTTGGTTTTTGCTTTTTTGCTTTTATACACAGCCTCATGTCTCTCATTTTTTATCCAGTGCCAAAACACAGCATCCTTGGTCATCTTCTACAAGGGAAGCAAGTGTCCGGACCGGCGCCGGCCAACGTGGGCTGAAAACGCAGCTCTCCCGTAGCTGCCCCTCTGAGCTTGGCTAACCGGCCTCCCATCTGGAAATGTTTTCCCTCGTTTTTTTGCTCGATGCCCCTTGTATATTTGTGTTATAACATGATTAAATGTATATATACATTTACATTTACATTTACATTTACATTTACATATAACATGATTTAATGAAAACTCGTTACACAAACATAAGCACGCCCCGAGGAAGTCCCGGGGGATGAGAGGTGACCTTCAGCCCCCGCAGCAGCACGCGGAGCAGAGCTCCCAGAGACGCCACAGCGGCAGCGGGGCAAGGAAACCGGGAAGGGCAGGCCGGGACGGGGACAGACCTTCCAGGTGGGCCCGTGTCCGTGACGGACCCTCCCAGTGCCGGCTGCAGGCTCTGGGCAGTGCCAGGTGCGTCTTGCTCAGCTCTTCTATGGTGGAAATAACTCTGCAGGCCAGCAGCGCTCACCTACAGGAGCAGGAGGGAGCCTATGGCATCAACGTCATTCTTTTCAGAACTTGGCCTAGAAGGGCCTTCTACATATGGGTTACACGGGCCTTGCTTCTTCTTACTTGAGGGACAGGAGAAGGTTTGAACTGCTTGTTACAGCAGAGGATCTCCTCCTAACAGGACAGAATAAACTTACCTAGGAACTGCACTGATAAAGGTTTCCCATTTCACACGCAGCATCTGAAAAACAACCTTCTCTAACATTTTTTTTTCGCTGATCTAAGAGGCAGACAGACTAATGACCACTTCTTTCTGAAAACTAGTCTCTGGGTTAAATCCAGCCTCCAGCTGGTGCCTGTCAACAGGATAGAGATCTCTGAGGGTGCGGAGTCCTTTTAGATAAGACTAATGACTAATTCCAAGTACTTCACTCTCCATGTAGATTCAAATATCTGTAGTAAAACAATAGTTGGTGCTAAAATTCTCTTTTGGCACTGAATAATGCAAGCAATAAGCCGTGTTTCCAGCTGTTTTAAGCAAAATCAGTTTTCTACACAGAAGTAAACCAGAATCTCATCCTCCACTCTGATCCCAACATGAGTCAGGGAGCTGCTCTTTCCTTGAACACCAAGGTGAGGACACATTGCATACTGCTGTTTAACTGGAATCTCTATGTTTAGATTTTAATAAAATATTGGTTTTAGAGCTGAATATATGGGAACTCTTGAGTTACAAGAAGAACAGTTATTATTGCAAACCTGACTATAGCTAGTTGGTGTTCTTGGAAGATGAGGGTGCAAGTAACAAGAAGCTAACAAATTCATGCCAGTAAGTCAGGTTTAATTTGCTTTCCTTTTCCCCTCCCTTCCAAAGCTGGCGGACGTACAAGTTCCACTGTAAGTGCAGTGACCAGCAAAGGCGGATGCCATCACAAATAGAGCACGGCCAAGAGGAAGCCCTCCATTGACTAATAACAGAGTTTCCAGGAGCAACTGCAAGATATTCTGGGCACTGAACTGAAGTGATTTAGAGATATATTCTAAACAAGATGTGCTTTTTGCAACTAAAAAAATATGAATTGTATAACTTCTGGGCAAAAGTCATCAGTAACTTGTTTTATAAAGGTGGAATTGGAGATTTTGCTGCCTTGTCAATGACCTTCAATTCAACAGATGATACCAAACCCTCCCTTATCAAGTCTGTTATCAAAGCACGGCTGCCCAAAATAGGCATAAGTCATTGCTTAACTGTTTGGCACTGCAATGTGTCGGATCTTTGCTGTCAGTTGAAACAATATGAAACTATAAGCTTTTATGCAGAGGAGACTGCATGCTTGAAAACAGTATTTTTTAGGTAGCATTTGTCCCTATCAGAGCACAATACAGAATATCGTCAAGTTTCTTTGTTAACTAAATAAACCACTTTGAAGACTATTCTTTAATCCAAGACATCATCAGCAATATATTAGAAATCATTTACCAAATTTAAAAGGAAAAAAAAAAAAAAAAAAAACTCATGTCATATTTCAGGTTCTTTTCTGTACCCTTCCCTTGCTGAGATTGCAGGCTATTTTACACAGTTATTTCCCTACAGAGATAGGACTTGAAGTTTTTTTCATTTGAATATAGGGAAAAAAACACTCAATTCCCACTGGGGAATTCAATAGTGCACTCAAAAACTGCCCATGCACTTTCATAGGAGTAATACATTTTACCTTCTAAGTAAACATGAATTTATCAGAAATATTTGCTAGTTACGCAGTACCAAAAAGTGCTCAGTGAGATGAAATTTGCCATCAAATCACTGCAATGAACAGAACAGATTTACAGAGGCAGGTACACTGTAAATTCCTTGTTTTATCAAAGGTAGTGAAAAAAAGTGAATAGCTTGCTATAAATCAACCTGATACTTTTGTCTCTCTGCTTCACTATCATAAATTTTACTTAACAAAGTGAAACTTCACAATGTGCATTTCCTACCACACTACACTCAGAGGCATTTCCTACCACTCAGAGGCCAACCTAGTGCCTTTGGCCCTTCTGTGCTTGCTGCAGCATCGTAACTAGGCTACATCTTCCAGTAAAGCCCCCAGCAGCTTCCTAAAGGTAAAGAAAACATTCTACTGTCGAGAGTGAAGCTGCATTACTCAGCTCTTTAATCTGAGTAATTTTAGTCTACAGTAGAGCTTTCCACTATTTTGCTGTCTGAATAAGACCATGTTATTTGAGTTGCAGGTAAAATAAAAACAAGACTAATGAAGATTTAAAACTCTAGATGGCACACTCATACAATAAAAGACTGAAAACTGAACAGAAATACGTATGTTCACTTGTGAGATTAACTTGTTTTTCCACCTGAAATATACATCATCTATCTGCAAATAGTGTTTTGAGGCCAGTCCATGAATTAGTTAATATAATAAAGGATCTGCGATATTTCTCCATGGTCGAATTGGGTGATTCAACATAATACTTTATTTGACAAACTTTTGACAGTTTTGTATTTCAGCAACATTGAATTAAGATTCTTCATACAACTCATTTCCATAGCACAGCACCCATTCCCTCACAGCACCACACTCACTGCCTGTGACAACCTATTTTACAGAAAATGCGAATGAGAACTTCTATTTCCAGAAAGTACTGCTTCACAAAACCACCATTATACACGCTTTCAAGTTTAAGCCCATAAGGGAAGTTTTTGTTGCTGATTTTGCTTTAGCAAGAGTGCAGCTTTGTTTTACTAGATCAGGTCTGGGGTCATAAAAAGGACATCTTAATGCATAACCTTTAACCTGCGCCTTTCAGATTTTATACCTCTTACTACGTGTAAAGTCAGTTATCCTGGATGGTGGTAACAATCATCAAATGGCATGGCAATATTTTCATTAGAATTTGTCAAGCATGTTTTACTGCTGTCATGTACCCTGACTGGAGCCACAATAAAAAATTAGACCTGCACATCTGAATTCTCAGGGTATACATACAGACAGCAAGCAAAGCTGTGAGAACTGCAAAATCCATGAATTAGGGTGTTTGATTAAATATCCAAATAAATAAGCAAGTTCCTAGAGGGCAAATATGGTATGGGCTTACAATTCACTAGATACTTCATGGTAATGGCTGCATGCACACTTTTATCCTCCAGTGAGTATAAGGCTGTAGCATGAACTGCTTCAGACTTATTCCGCAGTAACAGTTACTGTGGAGGAACTAATATAATGTACCACAGCTTCCACCAGTGAGGAGGTAGAGCAGATATTAGGCACAAAATTAGCAGTGAGGAACATGCAGCTCTGTTTTCAGAAGGTCCTCAAGCTCTTCATGTGAAGCTTTATATGCACAGCAAAGGGCAGATGGAAAGAATAAAAAGTGCATATACATATATATATATACACCGATTGGAGAACCAAGGGGGCATGCAAGGATTTGCCCACAAAAGCCACAGAAAGGAACCTCTTTGGCCTTAAGCCAGTACAAAGCCCCACTAGAGCAAAGCCTACAAATAGGTTTTCTCCATCTCTCACACCAGGGAACAATACCGTATTGAAACGTTACATGCAGTCACATCTTGGTGGATGGTAAATATTGGCCAGAAAGTATCCCTGTAGCATACTTTAACTCTTAAATATATAAGCAAAAATGTACTCCATCATACAGTATTTATCTATACAGAAATTTCTAACTTTGACTGGCAGACCCAATAAATCGCTGTAACTTCTTTTTAATCATTTAACAGGTTTATTTCTACAAATTATGGCTTAAAAGCAGGTGCTGTACATACAAAATCTAAAGAGACTGATGTGCAACATATTTAATTTTTTTAAGCTGTCTTCCTGGGATAAGTTATTCATTTCAGTGTGTATTCACTTCTTATAGCAGCAATAAATAGGTATTTTACTTTTCATAAAAAAGTTATTTTAGATAGCCATATTAATCAATACAAAATTACTTTTTAACAGCACTACAGTAACTTAACCCACAGGTCCTTAAAGGTTGATCACAGAATCAGAAAATTTAACATCGTATCTCTTTGTGCCAATCTAAGACTGAGTGATTTGCAGGGTCTCCAACATGTCTTCGACTGCCTTCAGGGAGTATTTAGTCTCTTTCTTACTGCGGCCTGCAAACTTTAAAAAAAAGAAGTCATTTGTCATATATCAGAAATTCTCCAGCAAAAAGACCCTAAAAAGCATCAACTCTAACACAAAGTCAAAAGCAGTCTCTTTAATGTTTCATTAAGATTTGTCATTTTTACTCGAATCCAAAGTATACTAGCCTTCCTCTAATAAGTCATGAAAATGTTAATAGAATTCCTTAATTTCATTCATTTGCTCTGAATTTAAGATTTTAAGACTAAAAAATACATTACTTGGAAATTAACTCTTATCTAAATAAAGAGAAAATCTTAGTGCTGCTTTCTGCTGTGACTTACAACGTAGATTTTATTTCAGACTTGAATTCTTCTTATGATTTAAACTATATTCATAATTTAAAATAGATCTGATATAAAGCTAATCAAGTCTATTTTTGTTATAGCAAGAGAGAGAAGAATGAGCTACTTATCAAAATGTCTATAATGCAATTCCATCATCATATAATTACATTTTATGGTTCAAAGTAACTCTAAGTAATGACCTTTAATTTGATTGTAATCTGTTACACTGCAATTTCCAAGTTTTTGAGATAAAACCTATGTTGATAACAAGGGAAGATATAGCTTGATAAAGACTATTTTTTGACAGTATAACTTTATATTCACTATAGTGCATGGAGCCAAGTTGGGGAGACGAGAGAGATGTGCAGGAGTTGTTGACTACCCCACGCTGATCTCCAAAGGAGTTTTCTAACTGTACTGACAATTCCCATCACTCATCACCCTTACTTAGCACGGATTTATGGACTAGGCTGGTGCTTTAGTCAAGTGAAAATCCCAACCAGTTTTAATACACCTCTATTAACACAGTTTTGCATTTAGGGCTCAGGAGGATGGTAAAGAAGTTATAGAAACAGCAACTATAATTTGCTATTAGTAAAACAGCTTATTCTCTATCTATACATTAACATCTAAACACTCAATAAATTTCCAATTTAATGTTTTTTATTTCAAATACCACTGCTGTCTTGCACACTTAGTCCCTGATTTATAATGTGTCCTTCCTCTCTTGTAATTAATTTAAGAAACTCTTTGTGACCTGTTAAGAAAGACTGAGTGAACAGACACACGTAGCATCGCACTGCCAACAAGCTGCAGAACCTGCTAACCTGCTCGTGACCCTCTGCTAAAATCTCATGTCGAGATTCCCAATTAGTGCCTAGTTCTTAGGGATCCAGTTTTGGTACACCAAATGAACACCATTTCAGATGAAACACCCAGGAAAATAACATGTTACGAGGACAGGACCTAATATGCTTAAGGAACATACTAAATACATTGTATTTTTTTATTTCATTTTTCCAGAATATGAACTGTCCTGTGGTTTGACTGTAGTAGTAAGGATAAACCTATTCTTTGGGTTGTGCAGTTTTCAGAATGACCTCCAATGATCAACTTTCAAAGAAAATCAGGTATTTCCAAATACAGTCCCAGCTGAAAGATATTTGGATTTAATACAGTGTTCCCTTTTTCTTCACACTAAGCAGACAAGTGGGGAGATACAAATCTTTTAATAAAAACAGACCGACAACACCCCCCCCCCACCAAAGCCCAAATCCTTGACTGAAAATATTGTTTCCAACTAGCATTTCCAAGACTTTCATTAAAAATCGCAGACGCCTAAATATACCGTGGTCAGAAAGCTGCATGTAAGACACCCAGGAGCAGAGGACGGGTTCGAAATAAAAGATTTTTTTACTTATTTTTACTTGTCCATTGGGACCCTGAAAGCAAAGCTGACACGGGGCATTAGCTGAAGAACAGGTCTTGTTCGCTTCAAGCGCGGCGGCCTGAGCGCTGCTGACGGGCGCTCTAGGCTGAACAAATAAAACCCAACCCTGCGTCATAACAAACAGAAGTCAACCTGGAAATCTAATCACTTCAAATTTGCCTTGACGAACAATTATTTTGTCTATTCTGCCATTACGCTGCAATTTGACTGATTGAGCCGGAATCCATTTCTTAAAATCATGATTTAATTTGCTTTTTCCCAAACGGTTTGTAACAAAATCACCTCTCCAACCATCATTAACATGTGGACTGCCAGCACAGGAGATCTTAGCGCTGTACCCAAGGAGCACGTATCTGGAAAATTACCATGACCAGGATCACATTAAAGATTTTGCCGAGCATTAATCAAACTCTCCTGCCTGCGCTGAAGCGCTCGGAGCGGCGGCCATGCTAAACCAATTAGCTAAATGAAGAGCCCCAGGTAGCCCCGTTTTGTTTCCATGTTAAAGTAACCGTGTGACTCATGTCTAGGCCGGGGCAGCTCCATCTTCCCTCCCAGCACCTGCTCTGACAGAAGAGCCAGAGTTTTCCAGTGACAAAGTAATGCAAAACTACGCTTACACTAGTAACAATTCTTTCAATAATCAGTACTTCTATAACGTTTTTCAAATAAGGGTTTTATTTATTTATTTATTTATTAGCCCAATCAATTAAATATAAGTGGTCTACAGAATAATGACCTTTTTCAAGAGCCTGTGGTAGGAGCTGGAAATTCAAAATCCAAGTAGCAAGCTCTGATACGAAACCTTTCTCACTTTCTTTTTAAGTTTACATTTCTCCTTGATTAAAGCACTGCAGAGAAGTAGTACCAGCAGTTACATATTCAACAGCAAAATAAGAATATTAACCAGATGAAACAAATATCTGTGCTCTTGCAAAAAGTATTTAATTCAACTTATTCTCACTATATTTCCCTTTTAAGAAACTGCTCCCCCATCGAACAAGCATTATGAAAGTAAGGTAGTTTCTGTTTTTTTTTATTTTTTAATGCTGAAAGGATTTTTTTTTATTATTATTTAATGACAATAAACATGAAGTTCCTTAGATTTCAAACAGGAATGCACAGGAAAAGTAAAAATCCAGCGCCAAAGCACACTACTTGAAAAAGGGAATGAACAGAAAGAAGCAGACCAGTAAAAATATCTCAAGTAAGCTGCATGAAAAACAAAAATGCAACTACAGCCAGACCTGAACTTGAAAAAATAAAGGATGTTTTCCAAAATTACTGAGAAAACTGGTGGTAGTCCAAGTTCTAAATCCAAACTGAGAATGGGGAAAGATCTCATTGCAAAGCAATTGCTAAAGAGCAATTTTTCACAATTAATAACATCATATTTAAAAGCCAGAAATTCCTATAACCTGACTGGGCACCTAGGTCAGGATTGCCAATACATCTTACTCTCTGGGACATGATTACAGATCAAATTGCATTTAAGACTATGAGAAGGTCCAACTAATAAAGTCAGTCAATGCCAAATTCAACAAGCTCTTAGGGCTCTCGTTTCACTTTACAAAGAGCTTTGGATAATGCAGGGGAAGTGGGGAGGATTTATAGAGATAATGCAGGTATCCAGCTTAAAACCTGGCTAGGCGATCCTGCTCTAATGGACAAAGGCTGCAAGGGCTCCCACTGACCCAACAGATCCGTACGTCCAAAAGAGGACAACTTCCACCTGCTCAACGCTCTGCGGGGACAATGAGTCAATAGCGACTCGGAGGGGAAGAACCTGCCACCTCCTCCACCACCAGACACCCCTCGCTGCAGCAGACAGATGCTGTTAAGTGTCTCACGAGAACGCAGAGGTGGCCAAACCCTCCTGTGTCCTGTCAGAGCAACAAGCCCGGCAGGGCTGGCGCCCTCCCGTCCAGCTGTGGCCACTAGAGCTTCCTGCGCTCCTTTGCGAGGGGAAAGAAAGGGTGTTTGGTTGCTCACCAAAACCTAGCCTGGCTAGGCTTACATCTTCTACATAGCTGAATAGCCCAGGTGAGGAAGAACTTCTTTCCTGTGAGGGTGACAGAGCCCTGGCACAGGCTGCCCACAGAGGCTGTGCAGGCTCCTTCTCTGGAGATCTTCAAACCCGCCTGGCTGCCGCCCTGTGC
>VZSV01000007.1:12634883-12669200 GCA_013398735.1 Nothocercus julius | reverse complement strand
CAGGTGGCTCAGGACTGCGTCCAAGCGGGTTTGGAAGATCTCCAGAGAAGGAGACTCCACAACCTCCCTGGGCAGCCTGTGCCAGGGCTCTGTCACCCTCACTGGCAAGAAATTTTCCCTCAAGTTCCTGTGGAACTTTTGGTGCTTCAGTTTGTGGCCGTTTCCTCTAGTCCTATCAGTGGCCACCACTGAGAAGAGGCCGTCCCCATCCTCCTCACTGCCTCCCTTGAGGTACTTATAGACATTTGTTTTAAATACACAGTACCTGCGTTAAAGTGACCTGTTCTGGTAAGTATCAGCCAAAAATGCTTAACCTAAGTGCCTAAATAATTTCACAGAAAAAATAGGGAAAAAAAAAAAAAAAAAGAAAGCCTCGCAAATGAAAGTCTTATTTTCTCAGAGGTTTTCCTTTTCCTCAGGAAGGGCTGCTAACAAAAAGCCACGTTAAAAAACAACAACAAAAAAATCCATCTTATCCAGCTGTGAATCAAGTAAGTATGAACTGCCATAACCAGACTTTCATTAAACTTTCATCCTGTTTAAAACCTGTATGTATAAATTTCCAGATACTGTATCTTGGAATGACATGACAGTTAATGTTGACTTTATATTCCCATCCTAGGTGTTCCCATCATGAACACTTAGATGGTTTATTAACAAAAGGGAGGGAGTCATTTAAACAGCAAAACAGAAAAAGAAACAGAAAAAGAAACCTTTAGTTAATGAGTACATAATACAAATTAATAAATGTAAAATATCAACTTTACTTGTATTAATACATTAAGACTTCCAAGAAAATGAACAAAAGCAGAACACAAGTAATCCAAGCAAATAATGTTGATTTACATTAACTGTCATATCTAACTTTTCGAATAGCAGCTGATAAAAACACAGAAATGAAAAGAGGATGTAAAGTATATGGTAGGTAGCAAAACACAACTCTCTAACCTGGTAGGCTCTGTTTATTTGGTTGGCTGCCCAGCTGGCATATTTCATATTATCCTTCTTCATTTTTGCACTTGCTTTTGGGTTGGAGGCAATATGGCTGGCAGACTGGGAACAAAAGAGAAAAATAGTCGAACTGTAAAATATATAAATATATAAGCATGAAGTAAACAGATGGACACCTTTACTTGTGCAGCCCCAGCCTTATACATAAGTTTCCTCAGCAGACAGGGCTGCAAACCTCTATGGAGCATTTACCAGGGATATGGACTTTCTTCAGGGACTACAAGGACTTGGTATGTCTGTCAAGTGCAAAAGTAGCAGCCACAGTAAGAACAGATCTCAAACCCTGGAAATAGGGTTACAAAGAAATTGGGAGCCAAAGGGTAGATGAATGAACAGAGAAGTAAATAAAGCTGCACTTGCAGAAATCACCGAGTGCAATCTGACTGCAACCACCTGAGAGAAAGGGAAGAAATCTGGGCCAAGTCCACCTTCCCTGCAGTAGCCGTCCTGTGTTACGCGCAACCAGGGTTCTGCATACAACTCTCAGGCACCGCTAAAATATTTCTCATCAGTAACAGACTCACAATCTACTTTGCAGGCTGCAAATAACTGGCGAGAGGTAGTAATATCTGGCAGAGGACAAGAGTTAAGATTGGCCATTGTAAATCCTTACGGCTGTTCCGGAATCAGTTGTGCTCTCTACGTGTATGTGCAACTAAAAATCAACTGAGGCTAATGAACATGTTTGTTTATACAGCATTAATGCTTTCTCCAAGTACTTATTTCTTAAAAGCTAAATCTCTAAAGGAAAAGTAAGGATCTCTCCTTTTCTTTCTTAAGCATCTACTTACCAATCTATTTACCAATTGGCTAGGAAGATTAGGAAGTCCAAGTCTCACATCTTAAATATGATATCTAAGAAAAAGTGATCCTTGACAGGAATTCCTATTGTCTGGCATTTTTAGGAAGCCTTAGAGCTTCCTGCCTGACCTTTCCCTGCAAACCCCTCCCAAAAGGAAAAAAAAAAAAAAAAGTTTTGTTATTAAAAAGATCTAATTTAAAAGATCTAAGACCTCAAGAAAGACCTTCCATGGAAGCCTAAATATCTGTGCAGACCCTGAAGCACTGGTGCCAGGACATTCTTCCTTTAGATGCTGCAGTCATGGCAGCACATGCTGTGCTGCCTGCCACGCTCAAGACAACACTGCTGGACAGGATAAACCCCGATTCTGAAACTGAGATAGAAAGTTCCACTTAAAATTGCAGTGAAGAAAAAAAAAACAAAGAAACAAGTTGGGAAAAAACAAAAACGCAGGCACTGCCTTCCGCAGTCCTCCAGTCTGCAGGGAGGACTGTGACTTTAAATCCTTTTTCAAGAAGGTATCTTCATGTTGTAGTGATTACCATTCTTTGGAAAACATGAGCAAGATTTATAGCTGAAGAGCACTGGGTAGGAAGAAAGACTTCAGCAGCACAGATCAGAATTTTCTAGTGCAGAAAAGACAAATATTGAAGTATATGGGGTCTCCACAAGTACAAGAGAAAGATATTTCTACTGTAACCTAGCACTCCAGTGGCAGTCCTACAACAATATCAACTGAAAAATACACACAGGAGGTTACTGCTAAGAAAATGAATGTATGTGTATATATACATATGTGTGCGTGTGTACACATATATATGTGTGTGTGTGTATATATATATATGACACAGGTGAATTGGCCATCCGATGACTGAATACAGAAATTAAAGTGGAGCTTAACTGAAACCCCTAAATATGGGGATTGACAGCCACCGAAAATGGCTAAGATTCATTAGGTTAAGTCTTTTATAAGCATGACGACTGTGAAACCTCTGGAAGCACTGAGGTCCTCTAAAGGGCTTGAAATGAGGGGAAATTCTAACAAATAATAAAGATGACTATTAGAACATCTGAAATGAATTCATCATCGATCAAATAAACTTGAGAGAACAGAGCAACATTATTTGCAAGCAAAACTGAGAAAGCTCAAACCATTTGGAAAGCTCAAACCATTTGGCAAAAAATGAGACATGAACAAATCCTGCACATTTATGGTCCTAGGGATAGTCAACATACATGACTGTCCCAGTGGGGAACATCAAGTCAAAAAAAATCTTGTTTGGATTTACATATGGGCAAGCACCTAAGGCATTGCTTCCACAAGAGGTATAATTAACAGCAGCTGAACATCACAGTTTGAACATTTTTTGTACCATGTCCTATTTGGGATGGGGGATGTGTATCATGGGGAAACCACGATATACATTCTGGAACACAGAATTCAGACCTGACTTTTTTTTTTTTTTAAACAAATTTTAACCATTGGCATAAAATTACTCATATCCAGTATTTAGTAAGAGCATTAATAAGCTGAAGTGTTAAGTTAAAGCAAAAGAAAAAAAAGTCATCAAATTGTAAAGTATAATAATACATACATAACACACACAAAATGATAACAAAAAAAAAACTAGCTCACCATGTAAAGTCCAAACAAAGCTCTCATATTTCTGTTGTTCAGCTTCAGTGCTTGTGCAAAATACTTTCTTGATAGCTCAAGGTTTTCAAGCCCCCCTTGAGTATATTTGACCTGTAAAAATGATAGACTCCTGAAACGTGCACATATCATCAGGCATTCGCTCTTGAATCAAAGATATTATGAAATGTCTCTTCAGATTTGTATTTCACATTTCAAACTGGGTGAGTCCGGTCAAAGGCAAAACACTGAACTCAGAGTAGTCTGAGCTCCTTTCAATAAAGAATTTCTTTAAAAAATATTTAACTATAGGAAAAAGGCCAACACTAATTTAAATACCAGCTGCTATAATAAAAGAGTGATTATTTTGAGTCTATTAATGAATTACTTACAATTTTGGGATGGTCCTCTATGAAAATAATCAGCTTTAAATCTAAAGCTAAATTCTGACTGCTACAAATACACACTAGCTCTATGTTTCTTCCTTTTATGACATATTCAAATGCTGAACAAAACACAAAATCTAGAGATTTCATTACTTAGAAGATTTTCACAGATTTTCAACCACAAAGCTATTCAGACTTTCAAATTTTAATGTTAATCCAATGTTATCCCTGTTAACAAAATAAATTAAATCTTTTTCCAGCAGTTAACAGTGTAAGTTAGAGGAAAAAAAAAATTATACATCTGAAAAAATATTATAAACTGTTAAAAACCTTTAAAAATAAAATCTCCTAAGGGTCCTCTCTCAGATAAAAATTCCTACACAAAGTGTTCCAAGATCTGGCTCTGCAGTTGCAGGGAGTATGTTATTTCCTAGACATCACTATTATAAAAAAGTTTTACCTCTTCTCATACACTTCATTTGAAAAGTGCATAAACCCTTCAACAAGAATAGCTCATGTAAAAAGTGAAATTCAATAATTTTTGTCCTTGTTCTTATTTATAGTTTAGTCACTTTAGTCACATTATTGTGTTAAATAACAAAACACAGTTTTCTTAACATGTTAAATTCTACGAGATGTTTTAAACTAATGTTCTCTGTGTACTCTCTTAAATCTCCCAGGAAAAAATTAAGAACTATTTTTACTCCACTTTCATCATTTAAGTAATATAAAAACAGAATGCGTATTCAAATACAATAGATTTTTCTGAAAATACTTACTTCAGCATATTGCTGACAATATAAGTGGTTGTGTGGATTAGTCATCATAAGTTCCTCTAAGCAGAAGGCTGCTTTTGCATAGCTAAGGAATATAAAAAGTGACATAAAAATGAGAAAGTGAATAGCTTTTTGCTTCAGTTTTATTACAGTACAGGAAAAAGAATCTTAATTTTCTTTCATAAGTTCATGTGACTTATGATCAAAAGAGATTATATTTGAAACTATATTTGATACTTGAAACTACAAATTACTATTTTTATATTCTATAATGTGAAATCTTTACTAACATAAAGGTCCTGGTGTATATTGAACAGCTCAAGGAAAACTTAAAAAAATTACCCATTTCTTATAAATAAATGATTAGAGGAAACAGTATAGGCAAATTTTAACTACTAGAAGTTACTTTAATTCAGGCTTCCAAGTTCACGGCTAAAATATAATGAGAACAGCTCAAAAATTGAAAAGTTCAAATGTGTGTATGAAGATAGCATTAACCAGTCAAAATGGGCAACAACTTATTATTACCAAAGAAAAGGCTAGCACTTGGTTAAATTAAAGCTTTCAGCATGAATTATTAGCTCACAACGCTAATTTATTTGCACTAATTACCAAAATGCTAACTTCACAATCTTTCAGATAATATGTCTTTCTACAGAAGTTGCAACTACTAAAGGCAGATGCTCAGAAGGGTTTGCATGATAGGATTTCAAAAAACAGAGGCAATGTTTGTAACACAAATATCTGCAAATATTTCATATTAAAGGCAAATTAGCAAAGAAGAGACAGTAGTAAACCATAAAATTTGCATCATCTTTTTCTTAAAATAAACATGTTGTTGTTTTTCCTCTATGAACGTTATGAAAGCCTACAAATGTAGAGAGGAAAGAACGGCCAGCTCATTTGCCAGAAGTGGTAGATCAAAAGTCCTCATAACGGAACAAAACACGGACCTGGGGGCTACACAAACCCTGTAAATCCCGGCTTTTCCATAAGCAATGGTACCAGCATGGCAACTTCACAATCAAGACTAAATTTAGTATGTTGATAGAATAGGTAAGCTGGCTAATTATTTCCTTTAATGAAGAATGAACTTTTAGTTGCTTTTTGGCCCAGATTCCATTTTTTGTTTCCTATCTAAACTTCAAATAATAATAATGTTCAGAACTGTACACTAAGCACAGTCATTTTTTTTTTCAGTGACCTGGAGAAAACTCTGCACTCTATTTTTATCGGAATTCTAGACCAATGTAAGTACAAGCAAAAGCAATTTATTTCTCAAATTCCACTACAGTATTTTGTAATGAAGATCATGGCCAAAGGGAAAAAGAAAGAGTAAAAATAAGTATGTCTGCTCCACTCTATCATTCATTTTTGTACCGACAGTTCTGACAAGGTTAAATGTATTTTTATACATTAGAGTTCAATTCATGTTTTTTTTTTTTTTTTTTTAAATAGCTATTTTCTTGGAAAAGTTGCTGGCAAACTTCTCAAAGCAAATGCAACTTTGGATATGAAAATCCTAGATTATTCTTTAAATCAGCATTTGAAAGAGCTGAGTAATTATTTTTGGTGAGAATGGAGTAGGAGAAGTGAGGGGGGACCAAATTTTTCGTGACAACGAGAATGGCTATTTTTTCCTTGAGAATTTGTTTCTTTTACTACTTGCTAGAAAGGAAGGAAGCAAACAATGTGAAATAATTCAGGCCAGGCTGAAGAACTGAAGGGGAGGGGGGCAGATGCCTTTGGGCAGAGGTTAGAATTAATGCTGTGATATTAGAAAACTTGCACTAAGGCTTTGAGCTAATCCTCTCACACTGGGATTTCCTCCTGTCACTACAGCAATAAAAAAGGCTAACAAAAACATTAAATATCCAATAAGCAAGTGACTATAACCTTCAGCATTCCTGATGGCACTGGCTTTTGTACCTAGGCGACCAAATGCCCCCAGCTCTGGATCCATGTTTTGTAGGTGGGTGGGGGGATTTGTGTGGTTTTCTTTCTTTTTTTTTTCCCCCTCAGGTTTAAAAGTACAACTTATAAGTTCCTTCAGGATAGAAAAACAGAATCTTACATACAGTTAGTGTAATTAACTCCTTTTAGAAGTTGACAATTTAAAATTATTATTAGTAAAACATCACTTGAATGAGAAATTATGGCAAATGTATTCTGTTTTCCACTACATATATAACACTTTTTTATATCATATATATATATATATATTTTAAGAAACATACAAGTAATTTAGTGAGTTGATTTTGCTATAAATAAATAATTTGGTAGTCAGATAAGGTTGTTAATTATTTCCTGATGATGCTTGCTCTGTTGGAAATGAGACTGTAGACTTCCTAATACTGGCTTGTCAAAACAACCTCTGATGTCTTTGACTTCCATGGAGTAGACTTCAATTTAACAGATTTATGTGGACTTAGCAAACAACTTACTCATGTTCATTGATGTAAAGTTCTGCAAGTTCATGCCAAGCTTCTTGGTCTCCAACAAATCTGTACACAGAAAGCAGGGGAGGAAAAAGAAAAAGAATGTGCAGAGGGATTCTGTAAATGACCAGCATGGAAGCAAAGGCTTAAATCAAATGCAAATTCCTTTTTAATTAAAAAGATTTATCAGACTAGCAAAACACAATCAGCATTCTTGTAAGACACTCACTGTTCCAGATACTCATTCAGCTCTCGGATGGCCTCAAGATTTTTCCCCTGGGCTTTTCGAATGGCAATCTTACGCTTTCTTGCTGCCTGTGGGTTGACATTAATAACGGATTAGAGCCTCATAATTCCCTGGGTTTTTGTATAGAAAGCAATTTGACTGTGCAAATTATTATCTCAATACCAGTGGAATTCCACTGCAGAGCAACTGCTAGGCTGGAGTTTATAAACATACCCCATGACATCCCACTGAGAGACTGAAAACCTCTTCTTGCAATCACATTATGCGTGCTTTTCTTTGGAGGCACAAACTGTAGGCGTTATTTCAGTCAGACAAATGACTGTCCAGATTCTGGTAATTACAAAACAGCAGGAGAAGCTAATCTTCGAGCCAGGCCAAAGCTCCCCATCTTCTCATTCACCAGATGCACAATTATAGCGGCTGAGTTTGAGAGGATCGCACAGATGCACAATGGGTTGCCACTGTATAAAAATGACTTTCTGCCCTTTTCAAAGATTTCTGTCAAAGCGCTGAATGTCATTTTTCAATATTGAATAATACACCAACTTCATAAACAAGTTCTCAGCATTGTTAGAGCACAAAGCAGACCTTTTAATGCAAAGGCAATGTAAAATAGCCTCTTGCATAGCAAAACCAACCAGTATTTCAATATGTGGGTGGAAAATGTATTTCAGAATAAACAACATGAAAAGTGAAGATTTAAGTATTATACAGCAATAACATTTGGAACTCTATAAAATTTGCTGTAGACCACCAGGAAAAAAGATACACAGCATTTTAATAGTTGATTCTTCTGAATTACAATGTGACTCCAATTTCTGAAGTATGTAGGTTATAGTTCTCTAAAAGCAGTTTTCTGACCTCGAGAAATTTTGAATCAAGGTAGATTTATGTTGTAATTCAAAAAAATGGACCTTTTCCCAGCAGCCTGACAGACTCCGGAGCCCATAGCAATACATGTCGGCCAGCCTGAAAGATCTCGAAGCTGACAAAGCAAGAGGAAAAACAAATTCCCGTGTACCAGGCTCAGAGAACCACCGCTCTCGGCCCCGGCCCCTGCGTGGCAGCTCCTGGGCCACCACAAGCGCTGTAGTCAAATGTTGAGACAACCAGCGGTGTTTTGCACAGTAGATCTGTACGTGTACAAACACACACATCCTATTTCTCCATGGCGGAATAGTCATGGAAGTTTAGTGCACTTTCTTTCTGTAACACAATCCCGCTGTTTATTCCCCCTCATAACTCCATTTCATATCTAAAAAGACAGCTTGGTTAGTATCTTACAGAAGCTTTGACTGCAAAAAACACAAAGTTCTTCAGTGAAAACTTGGAGGCTTTTGGTATTTAATTCGAGTTAGTTGTGAAATTTATTTCTTCGTCACAGAGCTTCTTAAGATCTCAGTCACATACAATGTGAAAGAATTTTTGTATTTTTAACAGTATTTTAACTGTGACTATTCTCTCACTTAATCTCTTATCCTTTCATCATCATCTGACCAATTTAATCTCTTCTGGAAGAAGAGCAGCTTGTATCATTTAAGAAAATCATTTCAAGCTGGCAAAACAAACAAGTGGCATCACCACAGCTAGGAATGCGTTTAACTTCCCACAAATACACAGGCAATGCATATTCACTGAAAATGGTGCAAGTGAAGAAAATAACTTTGCTCTTCTGCTTAAGTGCAATGCACAGATAAAGGAAATTCACTGGAATTACCAGGAGACAAACTGGGATACAGGCCGCATGGGAGGTTCACTCGGAGGCATGTTGTTCACCCTTTCTTTGTCAAACCGCAACCTGTGAAATCACATTCACCTTGCTAGTTTTGAGACACTGGGCTACATCTTTAGTGGACTCCGGAAATTACAATCATTGACCATAAATCACTATAATAACAACACATAGTGCTTATTTCCCTGACTTTTTAATAAGGACAACTAATATAATTAAGCAGTTTAAATTTTCAAATATAAAAAAGAGTCGTCTCGCATGTTCATCACATAGTCACTCTGCTAAAACACAAAAAATCCCCTCCGTCTTTACGAGGGGATCCCCAGGCCTTACACAAAGCAGGCGACCCCGTGGCTCCGGAGCAACACGGACCTGCGGCCGCCCTTGCCCCGCAGCCCGGCAGGAAGGGCACGAGGCTCCGCGGGAAGGGATCCTGGTGGAGCGGCCGGCAGCGTCCGGAGCCGCGGCGGGAGGCAAAGGGCTGCGCGCCCGGCCGGCTGCGGAGCGCGGCCTGCACGGGCACAAACAGCTTAGAGAAACCTACCTTGAAGCGCACCATTTGGATTAAAAAACAAGCAAGCAAACAAAACCCAACGGTTCTTCACAAAATATTTAAAAAAAAAAAAAAAAAAAAAAAGGGAATCGAGACTAACTGCTTAACACCTGAAACGTACTGTTCAGTGTCTGAAATCAGTCAGTGGAGCTGACAACTTAATTGGCAATGACAGGCGCAGTCGGCGCGAGTGCCCCTTCTCTCCTGCCTCGGCGGCTGCAGCTGCCGCGCTGCTGAACCACCGCGCTCCGGCACTGCACACACCAGCGCGCGACGGTGACCTCTGAAAACGACAGCTACTTCTAGGCACAAATATAAGCTGACGTTTGCCTATGAGAAGCACTTTGTCTAATGCAATCAAGTAACAAGGACCAAAGGATTAGGTAAAACAAACAGGTTTCGATAGCGGCATTTGGAGTAAAACACTGGTGTGTGTATGCACCTGGTGGAGTTTCCCCTGTTCTGAACTGTGGCTTCCTTCTCCAAATCCCACAACTTTTGTGCAAACTACAATTTTGTTTCATATTTGACAAAGATAGTATTTAAAGCTTGATTTTTCATTCACCTTCTGCACCACTAAAGATAAAAGAGCCTCAGTGCTTGAAACTGGCACTCTCTTCCCCTTCAAATACACCATCAAAAATGTGGGGATACAGAGAAATCCTCGTTCAAAAAAAAGGCACAAAATTTAACATAGTGCTGATTTTTTTTTAAAGGAAAAAAATAGTAACTGGATGGACAAAATGTTTTATAATGGCAAAAAAAAATGAAAGTCAGCATTTTGCTTAATATATTAAAAACTGCTCAAAAGAATTCAATCAAGATCTGTGTATCGTTTTTAAAGAAGTTGTAACATTTACCAATCACATAAATAAAATGAAAACAAAAATATTCTGCACACATCACCATGAGATAGGTACTCAGGCATTCAATAGCTGTGATATGAAGTATTTAGATCTATGATGCCTAAAAATCCTAAGACAAACTAAATACATAAATAAACGAAAACAAAACAGCAGTGGTTTTATCTGTATTCACATACTATGCTTTCATTCTAGCTTTTTTTTAGACCACAAGGGCTATCAGTTACTTGTTAAACGAAGACTGAAATTCAGTATGACTGTAGCACTCAGTGCTTCAAGAAAAAAAATATACACACACACACACACACATATATATGTAAAAATAGATGGGTTTGCATTATAATCCAGACATTGACAAGTGTGAGTGTTGCCAGCTTTTACCCCTTACCATGATTTTTATCACCTCTGATCCCTTATCTAGATCTCTGGGTAAGTCCGTTTCCTTCTTGGTGAACTGGGAATAATTCATCACACTCCCAGGGTGCTTAATGAACAGGGTATGTAATGAAAATTTAGCCACTTAGCACCATTTTTTTTTTTTTATCTGCATCAAGTTAAGCAATTTGTTTTTACTGTGCAACAATACCTTACTAGACAAAACTAATTACTCTTATAAGAAAAGGTACATGGCACTAGTAGTGGAGAAGACTTACTTAGTAGTAGTTTTATTTCTTACATCCGATTTAGCACCTTTTTGATCACTAGCTGGTATAAAAAAGCAGGTCATATTTTACTGTGTTTCAGCCCTTATTTTAGTAAAAACCTCACATTTACAAATGTGAATTAATTTTTAGTAGATACATTGCAAGATACCAAAAAATTGCAGAACATAGAATAGTAATGTGTTCAAACTCATTAATTTCAAGTGCAGTAAAAATTACTGAGTGACCTACTTTTAACTGCAAGTTTTGTGATTATTATGAAATCTATGAAGCACAGTAAAGTAGCTGTAACAATTATGTTACAAAGATAGAAAAATAAGGCTCCTCAAGGGTTTCATTTGAATTCTCTGTATCATAAGAATAAGATTTTTTTTTTAATAACAATTCTAATACATAAAGGAACTCATTCTCCCTTCTCCCTCCACCTTAAATAGTGAAGGAAAAGAGAAAAAAAAAACTATGTTGCCACACGACACGCACTGTTTGACCACGCAGAACCTATGACATGGAATTCCCCCTATCAATTTTCCAGTGTTTAAAACAAAACACTGGAATGGTTATTGGCTGATTCTGTAAATCCCACATTCTTAATGGAAAGATATATGTCATCTTAAAGAAACACTTATACCATAATCAGTATCATATGGAGTAAGGTGCTTTAGTATGTCACATATTTATTAAACAGTGAACCTTTCCAAGCTATTTCCTTTAAAACTAATAATCCCCAATCTGGCACAAGAACTAATCCTCCATTTGTCATGATTCTTTTTAATTAGCATTAAGTACACTCTAAGTGAAGCGAGGAGTTGAACATTTATCAACTTCTGCATTTGATTAGTAAAAAACACACCAACAGAGAGCCTGAGATCGCTCTAAATTTCATGGTTGCAAAGAAAGTATTTGCTGGAAAAGCCTTTTTAGTTAGTGGCTCTCTTAAGAAAGGAACAGCTTCATGTCTGGGTAACTCCTGCAGTGTTAAATTTTATTTTTCGACTTTATAATTTTCTTCAAAATTAATTCTTTCAATTTGTTTTTAGGAAGAATTTAACACTTTAGAAAAGGTGCATTTGGTCTAAAAGTTTGATGACAAAGATTTCCTTCAAATTGCAATATACTAATCAAAACAGAAGTGTAAACAGCTAGAACAAAGATAAAGGGAAGGAGGAACACAGAAGTTATGATCTGAATGCAACCACAACAATGAATATACTGGTACCAGATTTGTTTTTTTTTTTTTTTTTCCCAAGTTAACCATGAAAGGCAGTCAGGCCAAATCTTGCAGGTGAATCTATGCAGGCAGGCACAGAGCTTCTGACCAACGTCAAGTAGCAAATGTGAATCTATTTTTAATGTATTAAAATGTCCAGAACTTCCATGAATGATAGCTCACTGAATGCTCTTAAGGAACCTAAACTGCCACAGGTTAAGAGAGGAAGGTCTTCAAACAGATGAACAAACCAGATAAAAGATGTAAAACAGGAGAGCGTTCTTCCTATCTACTAGTCACTCTTCCCTACCAAAAATCCTACAGTCACCTGTAAAAAACTACCATTCAGCATATTTACAGGTGTCCTAACATGGGAACTGCCTGTGATGAGACAAAACCAAGTGATGACAGTAAGTTATTCAAGTATAAATAAAATTAAAAAGAAATAAAAAATAATAATAATAAACAAAAACCCTCAAGTGCAAAGACCAGCATTCACAACAGAGAATGCCCCCATGATAAAATGGTCCATGAAATTTAATCCGGATACACAAAGGGTGGAACCAGCCTAATTTAATGTACTCTGCAACACTCTCTGAGTGCACCCAGTTAGGAAGACGTTGGAATTGAAGTAAAATATTCTAGAAACTGTTAGTTCAGTGTGCAGAAGTGCTCTTAGAAACACGCACAACCCAGTGGTGCTGGCATTATCAGAAAAGAACACAGACCACAGCACATTTTTTGCCATTGCACAAATCCATAATGCTCTTGCGTTTTCAACACTAACTGCACTTCTGTGCTCCCCTACCTTGTCTGAAAAGTAGAGCAACCAGAGAGGGCCCAGAACGGGCAATGACAGGTTAGGACTCTGCTTAGAGGGGAAGGAAATCTACTCTGCTATAGAATGATGAACAAGAAAATTATTACAGTGAACAGAAAATGAGTATTGCCTGTAAGAAAAGAATTAAGGTTATCAAAATTGATGGGTGGAAGGCTTGAAACATATTAAAGAATATTTGCCCAAAGCAGAAGTAAGCGATGGAAATTCGCTGTCTAATTGTGCTGTAAGTGCAGGTAGACAAGCACAAAATTTATAAAGATTCAGAAAGCGGCTCAAAATATTAATGCAGAAATTCCATCAAGAGCTAGTAGCTACTACTTCTGGCACAGGGAATCCATGAAGACTAAAAGAAACTGGAAGACTGGAGCAGAGCAAACCGTGTGTTTGCCCTGCTCTTATTCATCTCCCCTGGTAGCTGCTATAGGTCACTCTCAAAAAGAGTACAAGGAGCAAAATGGACTTTGGGCGTGACTTCCTTTAGCTCTTCTTGTATTTTCAACTACTTAATTTCAAGGGAAAAAATCTCCATCAACGTTTGAAAATGTCTGACCCAGTAACACGGTCAGAAGTCCAACACTGGGCGCAATCTCTCACTTCACCAAGTCATGGTTCAAGAAGAAGCAAAAAAAAATAAAAACACCCTAGTGAAGGTAAATGATGCTCCACCTTCCAAAGGAAGACAACACTTACTGGGGATCCATATCCGCATCTGCAACCTAATCATGTGGCCTCCTTGGGGACCACGTGAAGCAGCAGCTGCAGCTCCTCACACCACTCACTAAAGCCAGCCAGTATCAGACACAGGGCCAAACTTTTCAATTCCCTTTAAAACTACCATCCTACAAACTTCAGTTTGGGATTGGTAGTGTCCTCCCTGGCAGTGCTGGCAACATATTTTATGGACCGTATACAGTCCACCTCAGAAAACTCCCTCCACTAGCAGGTACTCGTTGAGCAAGCAACTTCCCTCTTGAAACTTAAACTATCTGTGGACTGAACAGATCTGCAAGAACTTCACAGGAGGTCCCTCTCGGCCTAAAATGAATGCACAACAACTGTGGGAGTTTTAAAGAATTGCCACTATTCAAATTTAAGTTCAATGTTCTCCTCACATTTGTTAAGGATAAGGGACTGGATGAAACTAAGTTATCTATATAGTCAAGATGACAGTAATACACAAGGACAAAACATCTGCCAGAAAACTTGAAAGAGCTGAGGTATTAACGTTACATAAATCCTGCCTATGTAAGTGACATACAGTCCTATCTTTTATTTAGATTTTTCCAATAGTGCACAGTCCCAACTTTTATTCAGATTTTTCTAATAGTGATTGGATTCCCACAGGTCCTCAACTACCTCTAGTGCCTCTTCTGGAACATGTCCAGCGTGGCCAGGAAAAAAACAAAACAAAAACTCAATATGGTACAAAAAATTTTAAGTTCAAGTGACCAAATCTATATATTTTTCCCTATTCATTCCTACAATAATTAGTGCAGAATGTGTTCAGAAGCCTGAAAGATAAGCTTCTATCACCATCTTGTTATTACATTTTTAAGTTCTTTGTTCAATGAGCCACTATTATATGACCAGACTCATAAAGTTAATAGGATTATCCGTACGTCCTTAGCCACGCAAGAACATACAGTGTCTTCTTGAATTAGAAGCTTAGTTGAGAAAGGGACAAAAGAAACAGTAGAATCAGTAACCCAATAAAAACATGAGATTTTCCACTGATTAGAATTAAAACACGTCTTATCTCATTTTCCCCTGTTTCTCACACCGTGTTCTGCCAGGCTTTTTGGCAGATGTCTTTAAGATGAAAGGGAAGCAATAGCTGGAGTGGGACGATAGTGCTTTGGTTTAGACACCAACCTAAGTCTTGGACATCTGAAATCAATTTCCTTTCTCATCATCTATCTTCTCTGCACTCTTGGACAAGTCATCTTGAGCAATTCACAGAAATATTTAGGTATCTTATTAAAATAGATGGTGTTCATTCAAATTGTTCCCCTAAAACTCTTATCCCTGTCAGCATAAAATCATGCAAAAAGGCAATCAGCTTAACCTGAGACAGTCGCATACACATTAAGAATCATTTGTGGGTCTTAAAACTTCAAGAGAAGCCCTATCCCCAGAAAAATAAAAAAGGGCTTAGAGTATCAAAGGATGAAGCATGAATACTTTATGAAGTACTACTCATGGAGGATTAGCTTATGATTTAAAATGTTTAGAGTTTGAATCTGACATTAAATTCCACACTATCAGATTTGAGGTTTTGTATCTTAATTTACAATGGATACACCTAAATAACTAAGTTCAGTTCAGGCTGTGCACATTCTGGCACTTTCTAAGCAGTATCTTTGGCCATCCCCTCCTACCCTCGGGAAGTGTGAAGTGCACCTGCCCCAGCTTTAAGGGAAGGGCACAACCTGCATCCTGCAGAACCCTAACTTTTGTTACCTGCAGCATCTGAACGGTACAGGCCTTCACATTGCAGCTCAAACAGCTACTCGCAGCACTAATCCACAACAGGTACCAGGGCGAGTAAGAGACGCATTTCACCAGCAGGTCTTAAAGCCATTTACTGACAACAGAAAACACAGTGCCTCAAGGCAAGATGTGATTTTCTTTTTCTTCTGATCTCCTACTTCTGACCTGATGTTACCTAAACATCTCACCTCTCCCTTCCTCTTTGGTCCTCACAACTCTGCTTCTTTCCCGTATCACTCAGTTCCTTCCAGACTTTTTTCCTTCTTCTTTTCCTTCTCCTGCTTGGCTGCAACTCAGAAAACAAGGAAGTCTCCCTACTTTCTGTGCCTTCCCAGAGCACTGCAGCCTTGAGGAACAACTGCAGGAAGTCCTGCTTAGGCTCTCTAGCCTGGGATCGATCACACTCAACAGAAGTGGAATTTTAAGAAGATGTGTTTAATAAGAATTCCAGCAGTGTCTACTGAACACATGAAATGAAGATTTTCAAATGTCTGTGACTTGGCCAATTTGGATGTTGTTCTCATAGTATAATAAAAGTTGCATTCTACCAAAGGCTCTTTTCCTGTTAGTATCCAAGACTTCGCTGTAAAAGAAGGGATTTCTCCATTAAACACATTAAAACAACACATTAAAAACAACAAAAGCAAACAACAACAAAAAATCCTTCTTCCAAACATGCTAAGACCACCAATGCTCCCCTGTTTTATTCTCAGAAACAGACCAAGCACTTTATCTGAAGATCTACAAACAGCGAAGCCACTGTCTGGCATCGGTATAAAGATTTTTAACTAGACATGACATTAAATTTTAATTAATAAAAGCATCCTACAATAGAAAATGTTATGCAGCCTTGATTACAGAATAATCTGCCAGCCACAGCTCTAATACTCCCGCATTTCAAGTGAAATGGTCTAGAAAGAAAAACTTTCCCACTCTTAACGTATTAACATCCACACAAGTTGTGCTCTTCACAGGCGTCAGGTTTCCCCCATTAATGACAACCTCTTTAGGGAAGGGGCAGCCTCTAACTCGCCGCCTACAGGCGCTGAGCAGCAAAACAGTATCCCCCAAGAGAGCACATGAACACTGCCCCACTGTCAAGGGGGCAGCTTTTTCAGCAAGTAAGCTTCAAGTGAGATAAAACACTGTGAGACTGGTCGTCGTCATCTGTTACAAAGAGTACTTCAAATTCTGCCTAAAGAAGTGAAATAATTGCTATTATCTTAATTTCAGAATTTTGCATGCAAAAAAAACTCATACAGCTGTGTGAATGTCCATTAGATAACATAAGTGCTAAGTTCACTTTCCATAACAGATTGCAGCATTTTAAAAATTAATGATTTTTTAAAAAAATATAAGAAAACTTCTCCCATGTTTCTCTCGATTTGATACTGTCAGCCCATGCAAAGCAGGATTTCTACATGACTCGTGTGAACACTTTCCATGTTCCACTTGCAGCACTTGCCAGAACTTTTAATATATATAAGCAACTCCATGTGTCAGCACACCAGAAGAAATTGCTGTAAGGTGAGGTGAGTGCCAAGACAAACTCAGCAATGGTTTCTTTTTTAAAATCTTGAAATATTTATTTTCCTACAGCAGCCACATGTGTGCATGGAAATAATTAACAGGTAAAAGACACAAAGAATTCTAACATATGACAATTTATCAAAACTTTCTATTTAACTTTCACTCTGCACATGCAAACTGAGCCAATCTATTCTATAGTTATATAACAAAGAACATTTGCTCTGTATTTAATAGTCTCTTCACTTCTGTTCTCAGATTTAAAAAAAGTCAATAGGTCATGCAGCTGTTCTAATATTTAGGTCTTATGCTTCTAAGTATTAACATTTTATATATCTTTATGATTTTCTAAAGGAGGAAATCCAAATTAGGTAATTGCCTTGCATGTTACTTATTTAAATATATCATTCTGTTTTATAAAACTATCCAACAAACCACTTACTCAGATGACGTTAGCCATGTTGAGACAGCTGAAGAGTAAAACTGCCAAAAACCCACACTTCAAAGATCTGTGGTCTGCAGGAGCCATGGCAATACGGTGCTCCATTTTCCACTGGCTTCAGCAGAAGGTCATTAAATGTGCACCTAGGTGACCTGTTCTTGTGGCTGCACAAGATAGTTTCCATCTTGTTTTAGCATGAATTTGAAGACAACATCTCTAGACTTCTTTGAGCCATATCTTGCTAAAATCTATCCAATTTTACTGAAGACAATGATGCACCTTGTAGTCAAACTCCTACTCAGAAATACTATATACACTTCCAAAGGACAACTACAGACCATTTACATCTGTCTTGCAGAACACAGACCAAGCAGTACAACTTTAGGGAGAACAAAGAGGGGAAAGAAAAAAAAAGAATAAAAAAAGCACCCTTGCACAAACATTTGTTCAGTTAAATCACTGCAAAAAGACACAGACTTTAACATTTTTGTCTGTGTGCTTGTTATTTACACTTTTAAATATAGCCTTAAAAATATTTTCCCGAGGTTTATTTTGTTTTTTCTCTCCATAGTTTACTTTGTTTAAGTGATGGCATTTTATCTATAGCTAATTCTGGCAGACCCTGTCCCGTTACCTGTTTCTGGAAGTTAGCAATGCTGAAGGACAAACCACACCAGGTAAGACTGCAGAAAAGTAGCAGTTCAAAATGTACTGAGGAAGGTTTGCACGAGGCTGTCAAAACATCTACGGTAATAGCTGATGTGTTGCACCTGCCTAGATGACTGCTCAATAAAGAGACACAGTTCTTTCAAACCGGTCAAGATAGACAAACAAACTCTCAAATGGGCAATGATCAATAGTAACTGTTAACTGAAACTGCACCATGTGATAAAAAAAAATGAAACTTTGTAATTTCTTCACATTTCCAGCTTTACCTTTACTGGGGAAAAAAAAAAAAAAAAAGTATGAATATATTGCTACAAGATTTTTTTTAGACTTTCATTTTGGCATCTAATATCTCAAGGACTCTTATACAACCAGTATTCAAGAAATCCCTAAAAAGTACACTCTGTCTCAGGTTTTGTTTTGTAAGGCTGGCAAGCTTTACAGCATTTTGATTCAAAAGCTAATAAAGCGTCCCAGATAATAAATCAAAATAACTAGGCAATTCAAGTACTGCCTGAGTGTACTCATACTTGAAAGTAAGATTAAGCACTAGGAAGACAGATGACACATGGCAGACTATATTGATCCTTTAATACTAAATGTTCAGGGGAAATGGAAAAGCTGAAAGGTCCAATGCAACCCCTATCAAGATCACTGAAAGTGTTACAAGTTATAACAATGTTTTCTAAATTCAGCACTTAAGCAAGCATTAAATCACACCTTCTGTTTATGAGAAGAATCTCATTTATCCTAAGTGATTATACTAAGAAAATTAAAGGAAACAAATTCAAAAATCATACAGCCAAAATGCTTTTCCACAGTGAATCCCACAAAATGTTAGGAAAATTTTAAACAGTGTAACACTGTAGTTCAGAAAAATCTTTTAAACTTACTGTGTTCGTTGAGTCTTCTTGTAAAATTCTATCATATAGCTGGATGGCATCATCGTACCTGTTGAAAGAAATCAGTCACATTTATTTCTGCTAATAACTCCTGACTTTCCAACTATCCTTCCAATACAGCTAATAGCACTGCTGCACTTTTCATACTGAACACTGAGAGCTGTATTTCTGCAAAATTCCTGTTATGCGAGTGCTAAATATGAACTGTAGTATTTTATGCTAGTATTTAAAAAAAAAAAAAAAAAGGCAACTCCTCCAGGGAATACTATTTCAGCACAATTTACACATTTTACACCCAAATTCTTTCAGTCCTTTTCCTATTCTCTTTTTTTCTGTGCCTAATAGGTACAGCTACCACTTCCCAACTCTTCTTTTTCCCAAAGGAACATAAAGCCCCAAACTTGAAAGGACTCCCAGAATGACAGCCTTTTCACTTTTTTTCAGGTAAATTTATTTTGTTATGACCTTATAAAGCATAAGGTCAATATAAAAGAGTCCAATTCCTACACCACCATAGATTATAGAAGAATTTTTTTTCCATTATCAGTACATAGGTTTTATTAACTAATTCTGTTTCTCGAAGTATACTACAAATAATTTATTGCACCTGCTGTAAATGGTTTAAATTTTATGGTAAAAAGATTTGTGCATTTAGTCAGCCACATAAAGAACCCACAGTGCGCATATAAAACAATTCAGTTCAAAACACATTTGATTATACAGCTCTTGTGCTGTCACCACACAGCAGGGACCTTCTTTTGTTCTCACTGTGCAGTCTGACAATTTTGCAGAAGTGCTGCTGACCAAACTTGTTGCCACCCAACCCCTTCTCCCCTTGGACGCCCATTTACACACTCACACTCTGCCCTCAGCTGCACTGGGACTTGTGAAACTCAACTGTCCAGTCCAGATCACCATAAGATATAAAAACAAATATGAAACAAAATTCCTGCACAAAAGCAGAAATGAGAAGACAGTGACTGCTAGAGACAACTTAAGCAGAAGTGTTGCAAAAATGTTGTGTTCATGAACTCTGTTAGTTGCTGTTTTATCCAGCATGATGACCATAATCTGTTTTACTCAGTGAAGTTCCAGAATACTCTATTCTTTCTGTTAGTGACTGACGTCCTCAGTCTACAAGGCTGTTCACTGCTCCACCTTCCTGCTGAGGAAGGCAGGATCTCATCAGCTCAGACTTCAGCAGGATGTGTCATCACATCAGCCTAGCAGGTCTCCCTAGGCTTCATTTATAGTCACTGGAGAGAAAGATGTCACAGAGTTCCTGTACCAGGACAGGTTCCTGCACAGGATAACCCAGACATGAAACCTCTCTCCCATCTCTGAATTCTGGAGGAAACCTGTGGAGATGAAACCTCATCTTTCGTCAATGCTCCCAGGATGCTGCAGTGTCATGTGAGGAACTAACCTCATTTTTTAGGCACACTTTTGGAAAACTGCAATTTAATCCCACGGCTGCTGAAACAGCACATAATGTTTGTGTAGCAGTCACCTCCACAAAGAACTCTTCACATGCAGAAACACACTTAATAAAGTCACACAAGTCCGAAGAGAATTAAGGTCTTTTGCACTCGCGGATAGGTGTGGGGGAGGGAGAAATCTGCTGTCAATCTTCCTACCCCACATCGAAAGAAGGCAGAAAGAGAGCTAAATTTAATGGGATTTTTTCAGGGATAATATTTTATTCAAAGTGAGTGTGAATGCCAAAATTTTAATTGCCCTCAGTCTGGGCCAGTGGTACTGGAGTCTGGTTATTTTGATCCAAGCAATGGACCTTCACAGCTGAGTGATACCAAATAATATTTTCAGAGTTCATTTTGCAAGAAAATGGATGAAAAATATCTGATAAATATAAAACATTTAAATAGAAAAGAAAGCACTTCTAAATTCTAATTCCTGCATATCAAGACAGCATAAAAGCTTCAAATCTCAGTTAGAGGTTCAGCAGAGAGAGTGATGCTTTCTTTCCTGCAGGCCTTAAATCTGTCCCTAGCATGACACTCTTACTAGCCTTCAGTTACCAGAAACTGAAAGTCCTTCACCAGGTTTTAACTGCTCTCTGAAATACCCAAGAAAAGTACATTAGAAGAGAAGATTGATAAAAAGAATACATTAAGAACAAAGCCAGACAATGAAGGTCAACCTCAAGGCCTGAGGTAATTTCTCTTGAAAAACCTAAAGTCCTCAGCTCATTATTTTATGTATTCCTCCTAAACTTACTAAGTTACAACTCTTCTATAGAAGGGTTATTTCAGAAAAGTCAGTGGTCTTCCAGGTTCTGCTACTCTGTCCTGGATAGCTTTTGAGTAATTTCTATAAGGAATCCTATAGATTTAATCCTTATTAAATTCTACTGGACCTACCATACTTTGGCAAAGATGTTTCCTGCTAATTAGGAGCACAGGAGAATAAGGAGAACAAGAAGGCTGTCAGTGATTTTCAAAGGCTGTTCTACATGTGTGACATTAAATGTATAGTTTAGAGACTTTGCCAAAAAAGTACCTAGTGTTTTACTGTATAATGACTTATGCTGGCACATAACAGACCCTTTTAAACTGTGCAGCCTGATGGGGAGACTTCATAGTTGTGAAGTCTGATGGGGTAACACTGCACAATCCAAACTACAATGCAATAGAAATGTCTACGCATTGTAAGATTATCATGCACCCTGTTACCCTCTGCAAGGAAACTACTTTGCTCTCCTCTTAGTATGACTGAATTCTTTTTTAAGAAATAGCAAGTACCTTTTCCAGACAGGAATTTCATTTTCTTAAATTCAGCTTTTACCTTTCCATAGCTTCAAATCTCATTCCAGTTAGTCTCTTAACCCGGTGGCTCCCAGGAAACTGCCGCCTTAGTTCTTGAAGACAAAACTACACAAATAAACAAACCAAATATATTTTTGTGAATACAATTATTCACACATAAGTTGTGAAAAAAGAGCATGAAAGCAAATATCAGTGTTTGAAATAAGCAATAAAATATATTATAAAGAGAAGCTCAGAAACTGAAACGTCTTAGTGTTAGAAGACTAATTCTAAGAAATCTTTTCCATACAAGTCGCTAGATTGTCGCGCTTCTTGGAAATAGTTATTTATCTAGAAAATTATACTCATCTACTAAAAGATCTTTGATACTATTAAAACATGAAGTCTATTTAGTTGCCTCATAATAATACAAAACAGTGAAACCCAAAATGGAGACACTAAAAGCTTATATGATACTCCTTTCTCTTACAATGGAGGAAGCTATGCTAATACTACGCGCTGTGTTTATTTTTAAAATAAAACTTTGAAATCCAAAGAAAATGTTTGTCACTGGCTTAAACTGAGCCTGCTGGCACAGAGGCAAAATGTCTGAAATCAATGAGACACCTGGGCTGGATAAAATGAATTCATCACAGGCAGATTTTGCGGGATTAGAGGAAAAGGATGTTTGTAGAGGGCCTGAGTCAGAACCTCCCCAAAGGAACCCAACTCTAAGCATATCATGAATGTGGCTAGATAGCAGAGCAACGTTTGTAGCCAGTCCATTACTTTAAAGTGGAAGGGTCCCAGGCTCTGCAAAAGAGCAATGGTATCAATCATGCTAAAAGCTTCATACAGAACCTCCTTTTCAAGGCATTTATTTATATGAATCAGTGTAAGGTCCGTTCTTCAGTTCTAAGGATCTGGTGAAGCTGAACTACACAGTCTGATCCATCTCATCACATCCATTAGCCACAAAAAAAGGAAGTACAGATAAACAATGGTAAAAATTTCCAGGTTCCCTCCCTGCTTCTGCTCTGCTCCTAGAGCACAGCACAGAAAAAGTCCTCCCATCTCCCACTTACAGAAGAATACAGAGAGGAGAGAGAGGAAGGAGACAGCAATCAGGGAGGAAATGCTTAGCCCCAAGTAAGCACAGGCTATTTTCATCATGATCTTGTTTGCACGGATCAGTCAAGATCTCAACAATGCAATTTCATGTAACAAAAGTCCCAGATTTAATACAGAAACAGTTTACAGGCACTTTTAATGATGGCCAGGTCAAACGCTGCTGCTCTGAACTACACGTTATAGAAAACTACGTGTTCTTAGTAGCATGTTACATAATCTGAACCAACCTGTGAGCATTTTCAAGAGACAGGAAAATGTAGATAAAACTCCGGAGAAGCAGTTTCATTCTAGCTTTTATTATTCAAGTGTAACCCTCTATTTTTTAAAAAGAACTTTTGCAGACCATAAACCCATTACATTGTCCAATAATCCGCCTATCCTGAAGAACAATAACTTTCAGAATAAAAGTATGTTCTGTTTTTTTCTACTATAAACTTAAAAAGTCAAAAACTGTAACGCAGATTGCTGCATCCAGAGAACTTCCATGCACATTACAGCAGAAGATGATGCAGCAGGGGGTACTGTGAGACCTGAAACGTTCGCGTACAGATCCGACTACCCGATGGTAATTGAACTTGAATTGCAGCATGTAAGACCCCATAGTGCAGGTGCCTTCCAAAAGCAGGTGATTTCACTAAAACATGTGCGTGAAAGACAAAGTTGGCTAACTGCAGTGGTTGCATGCATAACGCACACTCATTTGGGGCAAGACAAAGAGGACAGCGCTAATAAAAAAGAAAGGAAAAAAAAAAAAAAAAAAAAGGGAAAAAAGGGAAAAGAAGCCAGATGAATGATTCTGTGAAAACCATCTCAGTTTGCTCATTTGGAGCAGATGAGACCCATTCCCTTAAGCAAAATTCATCACAGCTGTCAAAAGCTCACTGCTAAAAAACAGAAGTTGCATAGCGGTTTGTCCTACTTCGGGGCTACAGATGTAGCAAAAAACCCCACATATGATGTTGGCTTGTTTGAATTAACTATTTCTTTATTATAAATCAATCACACTAAAAAGAAAAACCCAAATTTCCCTCTAGGGTTTTAGCCTACTTTCTAAGATGCACAAACTGTTGTACTCTCATCTCAAGCGATATCCCTTAGAGGGCACAGAAACTCAAAATCTCCACCAGGGTTGGTTAGGAAAAACAAATAACGTTTCACAACTGATCTTTCAACACTGGCTCCCTCAACAACTTCATGAGACTTCCTAGAAGACCCTCAAAATAAAGATCAAAAATGTTTCTGATATAAATCAGCACACAGAAATACATTCTTTAAACAGTAAGACTATTTATTTTTGTTTGAAGACAGCTCTACTAAAACAGTATTTCGAGAAAGACAAGAATTATCTAAGAAAGGGAAGCTCACTGGGTTCACCAAAAGTTCAGTATTTTGTGCTGTATTTTTCAGTGTACTCCACTTTACCATATACATACAGAATTTGAGATACAGATTTTAGAACTTTCTAGTTCCATCACCTTTCTCCCAGGTACATCCTCTAGCCTGACCCCTTGCGTATCACAGACCACTGCGTTTTGCCCAAAGGACCCAGCATGAGGCTCAAAGACTACATAGTTCCTTGCCATCTGTAGGAGAAGAAAACCCTGGGAGAGCAGTTCTCACAGATGACTTCAGCTCTATCAAGTATCTTATTTATTTGGAATAAGTCCAAGATTGTTGACTTTCAGGGCACAAATCAGCTCCATGTCTTTTTCCAGCCGTTTGTGGAAGATGGATGAAGAGTTCATTAAAATTTGGGTGCTAAGCAGGCTTTTGCTTATTCCCGTTCGTGCCTGCAAAGGAATAGCTAAGTTTGTATTTTATAGTTTTAATCTGCTGAAAAGGTGTTAACAGTTTTACATTAGCTCATTTTATTTACATTATCTGTATATATGAAAATAAATTTACAAACAAATCAACTATAACTAAATATCCATAAAAAGTATTCACATGAAAAATCACAGAATAATTTCAGTTGTCAGGGACTTTTGGATGTCACTTGGGAGCAATCCCCACTCAAAACAGAGTCAACTTCAAAGTTAGCACAGGAGGCTCGGGGCCTCCTGCCAGTCAAGTTCCGAACCCCTTCAAGGATGGAGATTCCAGAGTCTTTCTGGAAAACTTATTCCAAAGGGTTCACCATCCTTACTGCTACAAATATTTCCCCAATATCTATTCGGAATTTTCTTCTGGGCAACCTGTGTCCGTTGCTCTTGTCTTTAGCTCCATCTTTGCACCTTCCCGTTGGTATATATTTGAAGATAGCAACAAAATGCCCTCTCAGCCCTCTTAAGACTTAGTAAATCCAGATCTCTTGGCCTTTCCTTATACATTATGCCCTCCTGCTCCTTAATCATATTGATGGTTGCCCACTGGATTTGCTCCAATATATCAATGTCTTTCTTGTGTTGAGGAGCTCAAAACTGGTACACAGTACTCCAAGGCCAAATAGAAAAGCATTACTGTTTCCTTCAGCCTGCTGACTATGTTGCTACGTTGGTGCTAATAAATGCTCTCTCTTCTAATACAACATGGGGGAAAAAATAAAAAGAAGCTCACTAATGATACAGTAAAGTTGAGGAATCACCTGTAAAAGAATGTGAAATAAATATGAGTTTTACCTAATGATAAAAGATGATGAGGGAGGATTAAGTGAAAAAAAAATAAAAACAGGTAGCTAACAGAAAAAAAAAAACATTTGTAAGTTTATAATGTGGTCTTGACATTTTAGTAAGAAGAAAAATGGATATAACCACACTTTTTTTTTTCCACTATAACTCATTAGGAGAGCTGTAGCATTTGGAATTATATACACCGGCCATAAATGCATTACTCTACATTGACTGTATTAATCCTTGTCTGTGGTAATAGCCCACATGACAAATAGTATGACATGCATGACATTTTAACTCAAAACAATCAAAAATATATAATTTGAGAGGTTTTCAATAAACAAACATCCTCTGTAAAATATGGCAACTTTTAGTATTATTCTTGTCATTCAGCCCATACCAGAGTAGCTGTAAATATTTTCATGGCTATTGGAAGAGACATGATCTGTCTAAACAAAAGTTACACATTAGGGAAGGTGGGTGGAGGCAGTTTCTTCCCTGCAGTGCGTTTCTCAATATTCTACAAGTCCAAGATACAGAGTTCAGAATATCCTATAACTATCTGGAAGAGATTCACAGGAAGAAAACTTAAGGATTGAGGGAAGAGTGAACTTGAAAACTTACCAATGCCAAATCATCTCGACTGCAATCCAGGGCAGCAATCATCACCTGTTCATATATTATCCAAACTGGACACACACAAAAAAAGACAATAAATGCAGGTATAGTTTTTAAAAAAATAATGGGAAACATCTAAAATGTAAAAAAGATTAATGAAATTTGTCTGTATATTCTTCCCCTTCCGGTCCTGTGGATCATTAATGAAAAACGGGACATTTTAACAAACTGCTGGAATTAATTAAAAATACATTTAAGTACTTTTATTGCTTTTAGTAATATAAAATACCTTTCGACATCTTGAAAGGCAAAAAGTTCTAATTCTTTGCTTTTATTAACATTGTTTCTACAATTTTCTAAACAGATCTCCATTAGACCTTCTCTCTGATCAGACTTGCAGAATAGCCATTGGGACTAGAAAGAAAATAAGTTTAGTTAACTGTTTCTCTGCCAAAACCCCTATAAACATGACTTTCTTCCTGGAGTGAGACAATTTCTCTAAGTCAATGGCAGATTGTGTTATTCCTATTTAAGCTCTACTGCACTGTGAATGTAACTCAGAGAAGAAGGGAACTCAGGAGTGCAGCTGCACAGACTACAGAAAAGATGGGTTAGGACAGAGGGAAATATCCAAAGTGAACTGCAAGAACCAGGTGACTCCTGTAAGACAAATCAGGGCACTCAATATATCACAGAACCAAATCGGAAGCAAATATCTTCCAAAACAAAGAGAGCAAATAACAAAAGTCCTTATGACCTTTTTTGGAACATACATTCTATTTAATGAGTTTCCAATATTTTTAAGACAATTTTCCTTTCCATATGCATGCTGAAATTAATCACGACAACGACCAGATATTTTCTGAAAGCATCTTAATCAACAAGACCAATATCCATCATATATGATGATTCCTTTATCCTTCATGACTACCCAAGAATTCTAGGCATACTGTACCTTTCTTTTGCTTTTTTAATGGTATATGGTTTCCATTCCTGGTATTTCTTTTTCAAAAATTAAAATGAGTACAAATATTTAAATAAATTCCAGATACTTCTACGCATTACAAGAAAATTATATGGTCTGTATTAAGTTATCCAAATTATAAAAGAAACACAAAGAAAGAGAAATGAACATTAAAAAAAATCTGCCAGTGTAACTTTAATATGCAAACTTACAACTACACTCTTGACAGAGTAGTTTGTTATGCCTCATATTTTGCTTCATTCTTATAGAAAAGTATTATCGCATTGTTGTGACATGGTTCTAAACAATTCTCTTCATGTGAAACATTATATGCCAAGTTTCTGTCTACCAAGAATTAGTATAACATAGTTAAAATCCCCTGAAAATAATAATCTTATGGATAGCAGAAACCTAGACTTACCTTTAAATACAGTCTCACAAATGTAATGCCATAAGAAAAATAGTCTTAATATTAATTCTTGCACTGTGTATGACTGAAACTAAGGAATAGCTCTCTTTCCTATAAAAGGATATTTTCCAACTTTTGCCATGCTGCTGAAGAACATGACATCAGTTGAATGAAGGTAGATAACAGATTAAGGCCAAGATTTCACATAATGGTCTAACTACTAACATGCCAAACTAAGGGTTCAACTAGGTAACTTTTCCATCAATTTTCTCTGCATCCCATATTCGGTAAAGAAACCAAGGCTGGAAATTCAAGACAGCCTATTAAACTAAGGAAGTAACATATATTTAATGAACATCAGCAGATAGGAAAAACAAAGCACACAGAAGTATTATATGCAGACGGAAAGAAGAAAACAGAATAAACCAAGCCAGACATGTGCAATAAAAGCTAAAACATGGAAGTTTTAAAAATAATGTGTACTTACTGTCATCTCCAAGCTTAGATGCATATTCATTAATTAACTCTTCTCCCACATCCACTATCTGCTCACTGTTTCGGTAGTTCTCTTCCCTCCATTTCCTCATTTTATCACGCATATCTGGGGAGGAGAGTCAAAAGAAAAAAAAAAAAGAGATTTCCAGAGAGTAACAGAATTTGAATTTTATATCTTTTGAAAAAGTATCTGAGTAATGGTTTTAGAATGCAGTAGAGCTAAGAAAATGACTTCCACTTATACTAAAAAATTAACCTGTAGAGAAATGGATGTACCTGGCTTTCAAAATTGCATCGAACCTTGCTTGTGGGCTAATTTATATATATAATCAAGTCAGCTTCTGAACTTCTGGGCTATATGGTTAATAGCATATGCATTTTTCCCCTGATTTCTCTTTATCCAATAAATAATCAAATTTAACAGACATTACCCATTGTAGAGGAAAACAAGCTTCAAGAGTTCAAGTAGTTTTACACTTCTATTTGCAAACCACACCAAAATTGCTTCATCTTTTCCAAGCGAATAAATTCTCACTCAAAGCAAGCACCAGAAGAACTATGAGAACTTCTGGCTCTCCTTCTGATCAGTTTAAATAAAATGTAAAATTCCAGCCTAGAAAGACCCAGCACACTCGTAGGGGCAGGAGCACCAGGAAAGACAGTCATGGCAGTCAGGGCTTTCTTATGAGGGGAGAGCCCAAAGGCATAAAGACTCTCATTCCTTATCTAACTAAGATAGAAGAAAAAAAGAAAAAAAAAGAAAAGCTTCTTTTAGCAACAAGGATTTCTGTTTGCTTTCAATTTTAGGAGTACTTTTACTATGAAACAGATCTCCTGAGTAGCAGAGCATTCTCATCTAGAAAGCACTAACTAGATGAAGTTTTATATATCCCCTGAAATGAAAAATTATTGAGAATATAATTTTGTATCTGTTCCACATGCTAGAACAAAAGGTTGAGGAAACATAAAGAGAATAGTTTTCAATATTATGCAGTGTTTTTTACAAATATGAAGACACCGTGAAAACTTCCAACTTTTTATTTACTTTACAACAGCTGGAAAAACAAACAGAAATGTAGATCTAAAAGCTGTCAGTTTTTCCTGTACTTCAAAATGCTCATTTTAACATAACTGACAGTTAAAAATTATGCACAGAACTTCTTCCATCTAGTTGAAGTGATCTCAGATCACTCACAAAACTGTTACTGTGCTATATTTTGTATTTTGAAAATCAACCAAAACCACCACCGGGTTATGCTTCACACGCATGAGCTAAGTCAAATGGTTCTAGACACACGGGAGTCCCTGGAAATTCAAATTTAGACAGCAAGAATATGACAGAACATAAACACTCACAAAAACTGACAAGTTACATACATAAAAATATCTCATCTGATTTTTACCTACTCATTTACTCGGAAATTACCATCACCTCCTTTCCAGTGCAATTCCAAACATAATTATGTCTAAATTATTAATAGAATGTACATCTACCATTCAGCAGCTAATTGCAGAATTTCAAGTGAGGACAAAAAACACCAGGAGAGGCAAACTACACTGATGAAAAACAGAAAACAAAAACAGGTGCTGTCATTCAGGTGCATCTGTCAAAAGCAGCATTAGTTTTAGAAATACTGAATTCTCTGTAATGTGCAGAAGAAAACGCTAAAAAAAAAATATAGTAAAACTTATTTTTACAGCTTTCTCAAATTTAACCAATTTTTACTCAGCAAGATTTCACAACGGTCAACCAACAATAATGCAAGTTGTATAGACAAATCTATATATAGCATGTAATACAAGGTTTGGCAATAGAAAGCTGTGATTTCACAGAAAAAAAGATACAGTTGAAGATGAAAAAAACAGTTGACTAACTTTAATTACAATTACATCTCTATGACATATATATAGGTGAGTCTTGGGCAAGAGATACATCTGTTATAATCTTGTATTTTTTTTAAATAGCAAACTGTTCATAGGTAAATCAAAGTGTTTTAAGCACAAAGAAACAGACAAACTTGCCAAGATTTTTGTTGATCCCTAAAAACATACAAATAACATGTAGGAAGCCAGAAGAAATAACTTGTATTTTATTTTTTTGTTCCTGCTTTCAGTTAATTCAGCCTGGACAACTAGACAGTAACTAACTTTTATACTTATTTATATTTCGATTGCTTAGATGAAATACAACTTTTAATCCTCAATATCAAAAGCCACGTGGTAGTTATCCCCTATTTGCAGGGACATACGTTATACACTTCAAAACACTACCTATATGACATATGACAACAGTTACCACGGTCAGTGAGCAGCAATGCAGTAACCAGCACATTTCTAGAACTCATTTTTTATATTATTCTTCAGCTGCAGGCACCCAGCCTTCGAGACCACCTCAGCTGTACCCACTGCCAACTTACACGGGGGTAGACACGTGCGTGAATAAAACGGTCCCTCTGGAGCACCAGCTCCCCAGGCTGACCCGAGCCCAGGCCGTGTCGCGGTCTCCAGACCTGCCCTCCATCCAAAGACGTGGCCAAGCACAGCAAGAGGCAACAGAAACCCAGCTGGACAATACTGCTGCCTCCTCTACATATAACAAGCTAAAATTTCAGGATCTCACCTCTGCCTCCTATAATCACATCACTTTGCAGTTAAAATCTGGAGTAAACTGATCTGTCCCCAATTACAGCACAACAAATACTTTCATAAGCATTTAAGCATGCATGGATTTTGGAGGACAGAGTGTTGGGCTCAGTTTTATACTCAGTGAGTCCTTTCTTATAAAGTAAACGTGAATTCAGTTTTTAAGCCATAGGAAGGAAGCAATTTGTCACATGAGGTGGACTCTAATAACTAGAGATATGATAGTTAGAAATGTCCCTCTTCAAAATTCATTTGAGATTTTCTTTGCTATACATGACTTTTCCTCATGCATGTGTTTTTAAGAAAACGGCCTTGATTATACAGACTGTTTTATTTGATCTTATTAAACATTTTTATGATACATACATGAATTATAAAGAATCCTATAAAAAAGTCTGATGAGAGTATGTAACAAAAACTCCTAAAGTGCTAGTACTTAAATAGTGCAATTCTTAAAATAAATTTTTAAAAAAATAATAATACTAATTTACCAATTCAGAAAATCTGCGTAAGGTCAAGCATATAGCCATCAAGAGAGCTAGCCAAAATATTCCAAGATAATTTCCTGACTTGCATTCCATTTATGTTAAAAGAAATTCAGTTTGCATAATATGACATCTCTCTCTTTGGTTTTCATAGCCAATAAAGAATTATTGATTAGAAAAGGAGTCGCCCTGGCAGCACCTCGAGGTCTCCAGCAAACATATCTATCATTAACTGCGAGGCACTGCTTCAGTTTAACTGTATCTGGCATTTAACACGACTGTGCTTCTGTGCAAGCAGGAGAAGGAAAAGAAAACTCGGTTTATTTTGTCCAATTCTGACAAGACATCAGATGGGTTTTACAGAGAAAGCCAACTGTTACTTTATTTAGTTTCAATGGTCATGACTGCTTCTTGGTTGCCAATCAAGCTAATTCTGCACATGCAGACCAAGTTCTGCGGGAACACAACCAGTTCCTAAAATAACTTTATAGAAGTGTCTTTTTTATATTTCAACTCACGAGCCAAACTCATCTTTAATCTATCATTGAAATCATGTCAAGTGTTCATCAACAGCAAGAAAAGTTGGAAAGAAACCCAAGCAGAACAGTTGCAAGCCAAGAGTGTTGGGTTATTTGGGTTGACAGTATCTATAAAGTTCTACATGGCTAAAGGGGTTGCCAGAGCAGACGACAGCACATCCCCATTTTCTGCTGATGTGCTAAATCTGCAACATCACACCTCTTTGCCAGACAGCAATCCCTGGCTCCCTGTCATGATACAGTTTCTAATTCTTGGAAATAGAAAGAAGCCAGCAAATGTAAGGTCATTTTCTGTGGGATAATAAGCAACAACAACAAAAAACCCTCCAAAAGCAATATACCACCTTTGGCTTAAATAAATAGGCTGTAAAATATACGATGAATATCCACAAATAAGCATTTCTTTTACTACAACAGCCGACCCAAAGCCATGTTTGGATTATGTTAATCCATTGATCAAGATCCTGAATTTAGGGAACAGACATTTTCCTGCTCTACTGTTTCCAAAAAACAATTTAAAACTCAAGACACAATAGCAGTCAAAGTAAAGAAAGAAAAGAAAAAGGCAGTATCTCCAACTGCAGAAATCATAGATATTTTCAGACGTCTTTTCTAAGCACCTCCTTTTGCAGTGCACTTACCTCTTGTGCAAATTACTCACTGTTAAAAACAAAGAATGTGACTGAATAAAATCAAGCAAGGTTCATATTGTACTTAATTTGCCTTCTCCTTCTCTGAGAGGAGTTTGTTGCAGGAATTTGTTCATTTTTACTCCATTTTACATCTGTTAAAGCATGATAGAAGAACATTTGTTTCACGAAGAAGAACAAGGTTTCAAATGTGTGTTCTTTAAAGCAGAGACAGCTGAGGTACCAAAGCCAATCTTTAAGGTCTTCCCCGACATGCCCAAGTCTTTCATTTGAAGGTAAACTGGAAGATATCAACTTGGTATCTTTGGTATCAACAAAACACCCCAAACTAGTCCTCACTTTTTTTCATGTTCAGTAAACTCCTAGGCAAAAACAGGCACCTGGTACACTGCCATAAATCACAATTAAAAACTCTTGAAAACGGAATATTCCAAGAGAGCAGGGCAATCACCCAAGCCAAGTCCAAAAGCAATAAGCTTCAGCATTGTATCTTTACCCGGGTATAACCCTCAGATTACAGAATAAACTCTGCAATATTGTCAGCCAAAACAAGGGTGAGCTAATGATACAGAGAGAGCACCCACAAAACTTGCTACTGGCTCCGAAAGAAAATCTTACTTTCTTTTTCCAGTCATTAATACTTTAAATCTGAGGCAATTTTTGTAGCAATTTATATTCCAATAAAGTAAAAGTACAATCAAAAACTCCAAAGAGAATTCATTAATATTTGGTCTGGTGTTAAGGATTTGTTTTCATTATTTGTGTTAGTAAATCAAACACAGGGCCTACTGTCACTAACTGGCCAGCATCAACTTAACTTTCTCAAAACGGATAGTCCTTTTTTGAATTAAAATGCCACAACAGCGGCACTGTCATTTCTTGATTTCTTAGAAGCCTTCTTGTCTCAAGTTTTTGTTTGTTTGACAACCTTTGGGAAGGCCAAAAATAACCCTAATACAGCTCTACAGGCACACACAGGCACGCACGTGCACCGCTTTCCTTCCCATATATTGCCCTGCCTGCTCCTTATCCAAGTTCACACAACTTCTCCTTGCCAACACACTGGTCTTCCCTCCTGGATAACGTCTGTAACATATTGGGTCATTTATCTTCTATGCCCAAACTACAGGCCAGCATTAACTTATTTCTGATATGAAACTCCTACGGGCACTGCAAGAACCAGCAGCTGGGCAAGGAGACACGAGCCCAAACTACTTGTGAAAGAAGAACCACACACAGATCTTATTTAATAATAACTAATAATAATAATAAAAGCACTAAGATCAAATGAATATATAAAGATTTGAGAAGCAGGATTTTCAGAAACTTTTTGTCACTTCAGAGTTTCTGACTGTTCCTCCACAAATTCTCACAACTGTTTTAGAGAAACATCACAAAGCTGGCTATGTTACCCTAAATCTTGGCTTGTTACCCCTCCACTTTTAGTTAAAGGGATGGAGCCCCAGCCCCAGCACTGGCACAGCTTATCCCAGCAGGAACAGGCTCTCTCCAGCAAAACGCGAGATGCCCAGGGCACTCCGAGAAAAAGGCCGTCCGTGCACTACACGACCCTACCTCCCCTCAAAGTGATTTTACTGTTTCTGCTACGGAATAAACAAGAATTTGGGGGCCTATGGGAGAGAACCAAGGAAAGCACTACTGCATTTGCAGCCGAATGCCTGTCTCCCTCGGCAGCAAGGGCCGCCGTGCGCTCCTGGCCCACGGTTCCTGTGGGCACCGGCTCGGCCCTTCTGAACTGCCCGGTTATTTATTTGCTCACTCAAGGGCCTGCCCGGGGCAGCCGCAGGCCCGGCGCGCTCGCGGCTCTGCA
>VZSV01000007.1:12516232-12633533 GCA_013398735.1 Nothocercus julius | reverse complement strand
TTTTTTTTTTTTTTTTTTTTTTTTTTTAATCTTTCAAATCAGTGATTTGGAAGGACTACTCTTCTGACCTCGTAGAGCCAACCTGTCCTTCCAGCTAACGTTACAATGCCCGTATCTAATCTGAGCCCTTCAAAAGGGCCCAGGTATTCTCCTAGGAGTCCTGCAGGGTGGCTGTTACACCTGTTTCGCAGGTAAGGGACTGCCCTTGGAGTGGTTAAGTGCCAGACCCGTAAGAAGATGTAGTACACGTACTCATACCTCAGAGGTGCTTGATCCAAGCACTGGCCACTGCTGTCAGAAGTGGTTCTGACCTCTGCGTTAGCCAGGGATAGAGAGCTCCCTGGTTATTTTGGGTTGCTTCCCAAGACATGCAACCCTCCGCGCACAGTGCGAGCAGAGGGGATCCCCGGGTGCTGCGCTGCAAGTGCTGCCCACCCCCTCTTCTGCGGGAAGTCCTGGGTGGCTCTCCCGGGATCACACACACTGTGTTCTGCCCGGCTGGAAAGGGCCCTTCCTCTGCATTCCTCTCAGTGCGGAGGAGAAAACCTTCCACACTCACGTAGAGCAGGGATTTATTGTTACAATATCCAGTTATGCCAGATAATATTATAGTTGGAAACGGAGATGTTTTTGGTATTAAGCTTTTTCTTCTCGGAAATTGAAACAGTGATTTTAAAAACTGTTTTGTAATGCCAAGGAGCTCCACCACTTAATTCCAAATTGTAAGTGTTTTACTAATAAAGTTTAAAATATTCTAAAAAGACAATTGTCATGTGAAATCTGTTTTCTGGGTCTGTTGTTTGCTCCTGTCAAGTGCTACTTTTGCAGGAACCAAAAGAATAGTGATCCAAACTTCATATAGTAATTATAAACATAAGGTATTTTGAGGTGACTCTTTAAAACTGTAGAAAACTCAGCCTTTTTGGTAGCTATCACAGCTAACGCTGCATCTTGCCAAATGAAACTGAAAAAAAAATAGCAAACATCTCTTTTTGCTGTTTCCTTCTTTTTTAATGAAACACATCAGTCAGTGCAATAATAATTCAGTCAGGATTATAGTTGGCAGAAATAACACATACCAAGGAAGAAGACAAAATAATATAAATTACAAATTGCCAGTAGAGCAAAGCATGGAAGCCTATGGGTTGCCTATGAATTTGGTAATGTAGAGGTTAGTTTATTAAGATAACAACAGTGGCATTCCTGAAGCAGATGAGAAAAAGGAAAGAGGAAATAACTCTGAAACTGTTGTACAAGGAAGATTGTACAAGTACAGTATCCACGTAAGCAAGGAGTGAAGTGCTAACTTTGCCTCCTGTGTGAGCCACAGGAAGACTCATTTGCTTGTTCTTACACATTTTTTTTTTCCCACTTTTCAAGAGTATGGGCAAACCATTTCAAATGTGGAACATTTGCAGATGTCATTAACTTGTATAGTAACAGTAAAGATGAGTCCATAAAGATCAATTAGTGGGTGAAAATATAAGAATTGTGCATAGTGTAGCTTCTTTTCAGCCTGATCCTACCTGGCCTTTTGAAACTTTAGATGTTAGTTTACCTCTAGATTACTGTTTCCCAACAGAAGAGGAAAATATTTAAGGAAATAAATGAATAGATCTGCTGTAAGTGGATTGCTGTAAGGGTCAATATAGAGAGGTGAACATTTTAACATGCTTTTAAGTTTTATCACATTATAATCACAAATGAGAAGGGGTATTCTGTAAAATTTTTTCCATCTTCTAATTTAGTTTTTCCTTACTATTTTCTAAGATTGACTAGAACAAACTGTTATATATTTGAAAAATATGTAGCAAAACTTTACCATTTTGGATTTTTAAATCAGCGTTAGTATTTACAGTCAATGCAGAATGAATTCCCTTTTTGTGACTACCAAACTGAAGGACAAGAGGTGACCATAGCTGTGGCACATATTTTGTGCCTAAAATATAAATCTACCTAGCTATTTACACTCACAAACAGAGACACTGCCAGGATTACATCATTCAGCATTTCATGAAGAGGAGGCAAAAAAATGCTGCTTTAGAAAAGCTGGACAAAACAAGAAATATAAATCAGCATGACGAATCAACAGCATTAGCAAGCCTCAAGCAAGTGAAGTAAAACTTCCTCCTCCACTTGATACTTGTAGCTAGATCCTGAGAGCCTCCTGAGACTGATTTTAAAATAGCAAGAAAGTGAACATTGCAGCTCCAAGTTTTTATCACTGCATATAAGTTAATATGTGCTTAATTTTTAACATTTGCCAGCGCAGAATATACAAGCCTGAAAGAAGAATTTTTGAATAGGCTTAACTAGATCCTGTGGGCATTAATTAAATGTGAGAATCCATTAATGAATGTGCAGAAGCTTAAAATGGGAGGCAAAGGTGGCTGAGAGGAATTGTAAGCAGTTGTATAACTTCAGTTCACAAACCAGTAATAACGAGCAGCCTCTGAGCTGCTCGGTTTTCTGGAGGGCAGACGGGGAGTTACAGGGAGCTCCGGTGCCCTGGTCGGGCCTCGGGCGAGCACGGTGCGGACTGGCTGCCCTAGATTTCTTTCTCCAATTCCTGGGTGACCTGTTCTAGTGCCAGGGGCGAAGCGGGGGACAGGTTGGCTCTGTTGTAATCCCATTTCTGTTCTCCATGGGCAGCACGAAGGCGCTGCTCTCCTTACGCAGGCCTGGGGGTTCAGAGCTGTGCGAGTTAGCACAGTGCTGGCCTTCCCTGTAGCCAACAGCAATATCCTGAGATGTATAGAACAGAGGATATAATGAGAAGAAATATGAATAATACTGCACACCACCCTCTGTAGAGCTTTCCCAAACAATGGCACCCATACTAAGCTATTGCACCAGAAACGTGGATGAGAAGCAAAGGGACCAACGATGGAGCGTCTCCAGGGGCCGCAAACATTTCAGCACTACAGAGATGCCGGCTGTAATGGGAGCAGATGGGAAGAGTCACGGGGAGGGCTCCGGCTGGGGGCAGCTGCCGCGGAGCGGGGCCGCGGGATGCCCCTGGAGGAGCGCGGTGGGGAGCTGCAGGCAGATGTGTGCCTGCACACCTGGCGCCGCGTCCCCCCCTGCATCCGTCGCCCCAGCCACCAGCCCTCCGACTCCTCCGCTCGTAGCTGCAGGAGTGTGTCGTGCACATTTGGGGGCTCCTTTTGTCTGGCGTGAAATAAATTGTGTTGAAGTTAAGGGAGTTGCTGGGCTCTCCTTGGGCTGAATTCTGCTCTCAGAATGTTTTTTTAAGACCCTCCTCACATTATGTCCATTTAAAAAATCTTCTCCGTTATAAACTTCATGTCTTTCTCTAAAAGATTTCTCCTGTGCTTTCCCCAATCCTCATTTTGTTCCTTTTTCCAAGTTCTCTCCTCGTTTTCAGCTATATCTTATTATTTTTGCAATGTTTCTGAATTGTTATTGTCAGGACAGTCATTGAATTTGGAGGGGAAATGAGTTCTTTGAAGGACAGCATGTTTTATTGATGCACGGAGTGGCTTCTGTTTCTCCCCTGAAGAAGAAAGGCAAAGCGGAGGTGAAGGAGGGACTGGTTATCATACCTGCCAAGAAAATATGCTAGACAAGCAGTTGCTTTTCTGACAGCATTTTGGAGTTACTGGGCCATTTTAGCTTCAGCAGGAGCAGAAATTACTTCTCTGTAATTCCATGCAAGATGCATCCCTTTATACTGAGGAAAATGGTAACGGTGCCTAGCAGTTTCTTTCTGTGCATTTCGGCATCAGAAAGGTGTTCATCACCAAAAAGGCATCACTCAGGATTAAAGATGAGAAAATTCAAGTAGAGGGAGACAAGACATAGAGTGGACATTCTTGCACAACCTATTTGTACCACTTAAAATCCTTATTCCTATTTTTCATCTCACCACTATACAGGCTTGTCCGTATTCAGACAAATATTTGTTTCATGTGCTGCTCACAAATGCATGCTGCCTTTTTCTGCTGGGATTAAGGTACGCTTGTGAAGTATCAGACTTAATATTAACTTTTCTTTATTCCAGCTCTTCTCCTCCCTTGACTTCTTAGAAGCTTAGTGCAAATGTATTTAATGTCATTTAATACCCTGTTTTCCTCGCAAACCGTTAGAGGCTGCTTGGCCAACCTCTAATATACACTTCCAACAAGCTGCTTCATTAGCAGTCCAACCAATTGCTCTCAGCTCTCCAAGGCACTGGTTAGGAAGCATGGTCCATATTTAAAGGAAGCTCCATGTCTGGATAAGGTACAGCAAACACTTCCATTTCAGTCAAAGGAGTAGTAATACACTATTTGCAGCAGCCTCCTCAGCTGTGTTTTTATTCTACCAGACTGCAGAACCATGACCACACCAAACATATGAAACAGCTCAACAGGAAATCAGAAGAAATTCATTAGAGGTCCAAGAATGCCTTGACTACATACCCTGCTACAAAGCACTGAAGTAGGTACTTGCCAGTTCTCTGAATACTAATCTGCTGATTGCTTCATCCAGTACTTCTCCAGCTTGAAGCTTCTCTCCAGAGTTGAATGAAGAAAGGAGCCGGTTGAAGAGCAATACTGAACTATGGATACTGCAATTGCAGAGCTCCAGCCCTTCGCAAGAGCAGAGCGGTGTGCTCCAAACCTGCCCTGCTAGACAACCTGGGGAAGTTCTCTCAAAATCCTTTTGGCAACACAGCCTCAGCTGCACCCATAGCTGCTGGGTAGTCTGAACTTCAGCCCTCTTTGGATGAAAAATCTCAGGGGTGCAAGGAGTTTTCTAATGGATTGATTATGAAAACAAAGTTAAGGAGGATGCTGGCTTTTCTGGCCAGTGTGACTAGCTTTGATTTGGAATAGAAACTTTAGTGGATGATTTCCACATTTTTTTCCCACTGCCTTAACATCTCCCCTGCTTTGCCACATCCTCGTCAGTATGGCTGCCAAATGAGGGAAAGAACATTTAAAAAAGCAGAAGCCAAGGAGAAAATGCCTCACAGCAATATAAATTGTGATTCTAATTGCCATAACACTGTTACATACACACTAAATTTGTTACATAAGATTAAAATCCCTCATGCATTACAATGAGTGTTAATGCTGTGAAAAGTGCAGTCAAAGCAAGGCTGTGCTCTTGTCTGCAAAAAATACAACTCCCTTCATGGACACAGTTCACATTTAAGCCCAGCAGCAGTAGATTCATCTTATTTAACTTTAGATATGTGCAGTGTAGATGTCTATATATATGTTACTTATCTGAGGTTCCAATTATTGTTAGTGGAGCAAACAATGTTTTTGTGGAGTGCATCTCATCTTAAACTCCAACACATAAACTAAAGCAATGCCTAAACAAAAGTACTTAAAAGTTCCCAGAGCAAAGTTCATGTGAGTCTTATTTCTTCTCTCCACTGGTGATGTTATAATCTTTCCCCCCTGCTAGGAGGTGACATTTGCAAATTTTTGTACATCTACTGATCGGCATAGTAAGGAAATAATCATTCTCTTCTGTTCAAGTGTATGTTTTGCAGTCATCAGGCTTCTAAAAGTGTGCCTTTGAAGACAGAAAGTTCTTCACTAGTGTAAACTGCCACTCTTTTCGGGTCAGGAACATAACAAAATGCTCAGCTTTAATGAAAACTGTGGATCTTGGAAAAGTGAAAGAGGTCCTCTGAGTCACAGAATCACGGAATGGTTAAGGTTGGAAGGGTCCTCTAGAGATCATCTAGTCCAACCCCCCTGCACACGCAGGGTCACCTAGAGCACATGCCTCAGGACTGTGTCCAAGTGGGTTTGAAGATCTCCAGAGAAGGAGACTCCACAACCTCCCTGGGCAGCCTGTGCCAGGGCTCTGTCACCCTCACAGCAAAGAAGTTCTTCCTCATGTTCAGATGGATCTTTCTGTGTTTCATCTTGCACCCATTACCCCTTGTCCTGTCACTGGCCACCACCGAGAAGAGTTTGTCCCCATCCTCCCTACATTCTCCCCTCAGGTACTTGTACATGTTGATCAGATCCCCTCTCAATCTTCTCTTCTCCAGGCTAAACGGGCCCAGCTCCCTTAGCTTTTCCTCACAAGATAGATGGTCCCGTCCCTTAACCATCTTTGTCGCTCTGTGCTGGACCCTCTCTAGAAGCTCCATGTCCCTGTTGTCCTGGGGAGCCCAGAACTGCCCCCAGTGCTCCAGGTGCGGCCTCACCAGAGCTGAGCAGAGGGGCAGGGTCCCCTCCCTCGCCCTGCTGGCAACACTGCTCCTCATGCAGACTGGGATCCCCTTGGCCTTCCTGGCCACGAGGGCACAGTGCTGCCTCATGGTTAACTTGTTGTCAACTGGGACTTCCAAATCCCTCTCTGTGGAGCTGCTTTCCAGCAGGTCAACCCCTAATCTGTACTGGTGAATCTACTGTACAGGTGTGCTACTGACAGGAGATTTGTTGTGCACTGAGATGGGACACCAAGACAAGTGGGCAAAGATAATTAAGTGCTGCAGAAGACCCCTTGACTTTTACAAAAGACTGATTTCACAAAAGACTGTCTGGTTGTGGCATCTTTGTCACTGAAGGGTATTATGAAGAAGTAAAATGCAAATGGTTTTATTACGGGATGGATTTCATGTTTCTTAACCGTATATTCTCTCATTTCCTACTTTATTTGTGTAAAAAACACTTTCATGTGCTCTGACTGCAATTGCAGTGCATTCCAGTGTTCACTTCTGAATCATCTTTCTTAGGTGTGAGTAGAGATGACAAAATTATAAGCTGCAAAGCATGGCTTTGTAATGCTGAAGTCTAACAATACAAGAGGGAGAAAGGAGAAGTACAGTACTTAGGTAGAATTTTAAAGTTAAAATTAACTTTAATTGGTCTTTTAAAAAGGAGGGTCATTTTCGGTCCAACGCAGGGTCAGAATCTGGTCTTCATGTATGTATTGAAGGGGCAATACATTGTGAGACAAGGATGAGAAAAAATGACTAAGGATTTCCTGAAACTTGGCATGATGAATCCCTTATGTTGTGGAACTGCAGCCTGATGGTGTGAGCTTTCTTCTCTTGAACTTAATTTTATACATACAGGATAAACTATGTGTATAAAATAACTCAGTTTTGGAGTTATTTTGCATTTTAGTTTTGCTTAGTCTTGTTTGCACATTATTTTAATGTTGAAAAGAAAACACTTGTTTGCATTTGGCACAGTTGTCTATGGGCTTATTTTGCTTTCTTTATCATATATGTTTTTTCCAGCTTAATAAAATTCAGTGTTTGTTGAACAATTTATTGCTGTAAATGCAATTGCAATGAAACAGAAAGCCTCAAGACATTACTGAAATATTACAAACCACCAAGCGATATATACAAGCCTCAGAAATAGTGCTTCATGGTCTCAAAATTGCAGCGAGAAAACGTTCCTATTAAACTAATTCAGCAACAACAGAAAAGAAAATCAATGTTTTAGATAAACTGAGAAATAGGTTTTACCAGGGACAACATCTGCCCTGCAGATCATCTTCTGTGCAGCACTGCAATGAAAGTATTGAAATGATAGGAGCGCTTCCAGCTTGCAGAATAGCACTGGAGTTAGCAGGTAACTTCTTGAGAGGATAACTATGTGTGGCATGAATGTGAACACATACATACTCACAATGCCATATGGGCTATATTTATTTGTATATATACAGAGGAGAAAGAACTATATGTGTTACATTTCATATAATAAAACAGGTGGTGTTGCTTTTTGTAAAACGCTTTTTGCCCCTCTCAGGATTTTCCATGAAGGCAGAAAAAGTAAGCAAGAAAAAAATGTGAAGAATTTCAATAACCAAAGGTGCTATAAAAACGCTATTGGCCATAAAGTGATCCTGAACAATTTGTAATCATTACACACTAAAGTTCCAAAGTGAATTTCCTAATTTCCCTAGTCTCTTGAACTAGGACCTGCATTGCTTCTGGGAGTCCTTTCCAGATTTGCAGGTCAGCTGGTGTGTTCATCAGTGTACAGGTACTATTCCAATAAAAAAAAAATCCCATGTTACAAAATGTAAAGCAGGTCATCACTGTATGTATGGTATTTGTGATATTGGCATCCAAATGAATCTGGAAAATGTGCCTTCTTGCTTCCAGCCTTCACAGGGAATAATCTGTCACCATTCTGCAATCATTACAGACTGTAATATGGCTGTAATTCCCTGGGTAGATACTCTTTGTGTACACTTGGCTTCATAAGTCCTGGCAGGAGAAGCTAGATGGAATTCCTCAGAATAACAGAAGGCACCTGCACCCTATTGAGAAATGTTATTAGGAGGAAAGAATAAAGCTCCCAGCCTGTCCAAGGGTGTGTGCCCCATCTCTTCCAAACACACATGTTGCATATCTTGCCAATGCCTCCCAGGCTGGTGCTCGTAAGCCTACTCCATGGTGCTCAAAGCTTTAAAGAACCTCTTGTGGTTCACTTATTCACTGGCTCCTTGGTGAAGGTCCAGATTATGGGTAGGTATATACCATTTATGAGCATAGTGTAGTTTATGAGCTCCGTTCTCTGAAAGCCAGACTTCAGGATTTATCGCTCGGAGGTAAGCCAGGTTTATAACAGCATCACAAACCTGCACCAGTATGAGCGATGGCAGGCCTGACAAGCATGAAACTGGTTTGCCAGGGACATATACGAGCCTTGAGCAGCTCTCGGATCATGCTCTTGTGTTAGCATGAGCTCTCTTATTTGTGTGCTTTGATACAATAGCGATGGGAAAACTTTGTACATTGACTCAGGGGTAGGCGATAATTTTCCAAATCTCTCACATTTTGTCACTGTGCTCCAGATCTTCTGCCCCTGAACATCTTGGAAAATTCCCCTAAGTCTTCCAGCATCTCTCTGACCATCTGCCTGCCTCACAAACATTTGGTCAACGTTCATAAGAAGTTCCTCTAGTGGATCTGTGGTTGATTCATACCACATGACCAGTTTTTTTCCTTTGATTTATAGCACCTCTTTGAGTATTTTAGTAAGATGATACAGTCATTTTACACATACTGTAGCAAGAACCTTGCCATTGCATTTAATCCAAAATGAAGAATGGGTTGTGGGCTTTTTCTGGCCCAGTTAGGATGTTTCTGCCTGCTGGCCTACTCTTGAAACTGAACCCTCTGCCTGCCTTTCTATCCTCTGAACTCACTCAGGAGTGTATCTGTTAATCCAGTACATCCCTTAATCTTCCTTTGCTGGGGCTCCTCGGTGATGAGAACTTGCCTCTTCTTACTGGGAATATTAAGTCCCTTGTTTTCTATTCTCCCGGCTTTCTGAGTAGCATCCTGCCTTTTGCTGTTTCTTACTGTCTCCTGAATTTCCTTTCCTCATTTCTCCTTTCCATTCTCTTATACTTCACCACTAATTCTCCTTTTCTTCTGTGTTGTCCTCATGGTCATATGATGGGTTACTATCCCCATCCACAGATCTGCTTTTCAGATCCTCTGGTCAATACATATCTGCAGATCTTGTTTTTCCTCCCATGTTTTCTTTATGTCCCTGTCTGAATGTCCCTGTGGACTCTAGGCACCTTTCTGGATCTTTTGTTCCCTGAGGTCTACCAGATGACCCAGTATGGAAAAAGCTTCTGTTGGATGCTCAGGGATAACGTTCAGCCCAGAACTGCTGTGTGTAGACATCTTCATTCTCTCTGCAGTTCTTCAGAACTTCTTCACTCTAACTCTTCAGCAGTTACTCTCTTCTCTTCCTTCTTACCACAAAAACAAAAGAAAATTAATTTAAATTAAAATGAAACAGAAAACTCTCAAACCTTCCCCTCCTGCTGCCTGTCCTGTGTTCTCTTTAGTTCAGCTATCAACAAATTAAGTTCAAGTTTACTTTATTCAAAATAAATATTTCACTTTTAAAATAAGACATTTGACATTTTCAACTGTAAACTTTTCAGAGCTTTTCCTTCTAAAAAAGTGTTAGCGAGATATTCATATAAGTTGAGAATGAAAATGGATCACTGGGAAATCAGAATTTTATGCTCATTCAACTAGATGATGATGGGGCGCTGTCATTACAAGGAAAGGGCTCCCGTCTGTCCAGGTCTGCTGAATCATCCAACAGTAAATCCTGAGGGCAAGCTGATGAATCATCTGTGCGCCTGTGGAGACCATCCTATTAGTGTCCCATGTGGGGCCTGATTAGCAACTGGGTTAGCAACTTACCCTGTGTCGGAATTGTATCTTTACTCATCTTACAACTCTGTGAATAATCCAGGCTTTATTACAGCCCAGGCACCATCATATCAGGTGTATCAGGTGCTCATACAGTGCATTTCAGTGCATAATCTTTTGCCAGCTGCTATACAAATGGATATAGATTTTCTCATTTCCATTTAGAGAGTGACAAGTGTGAGCAAGTATTTCCTAAATTCCTTAACTAATTTCTTCTATTCTGAAATATATCTGCAGGTACTTCTTACTTCTTTTTTTTTTTTTTTTTTTTTTTTTGTCACATCTTACTTGCTTTAAGGTAAAGCCAGTAGCACAGAGCTGACCTGAGTTTTATGCAACTCGGACATTGTATAAAGATACGTCCAGCTTCCTCAGAAATTAACCAGATATCATCGCACATCTTCTGGTCTTGTTTTGTGTCATAAATAATAAAAAATTCGTTAGAGTAATACCATTATGAGAATATTGAGCAAATGCAGACAGATTTGTATTTTTTTTTTAAGTTAAATATTTCCCCTTCATTTTTTTTTTTATTACTCATTTGCTGTTCCATGGAACAGAGCATTTTGCAAAAGGTGGCAGTGAATATAAAAATGCACGATATGTCTGTCCTTAGAGATGCATAAATAAAACTACCGTAAGATCTGTAAAAATTAACATCTTTGAAGGACACAAAAATGAATTACACATGGTCTTTTTTTTTTTTTTTTTTTAATTCTACTTCACTCAGCTCCATCTCTTAAATCTTAAAATCTCCAGATGATTGTCAGTGGCCATGCAACCAGATTTACCAAGAAAGCTTAGCACTTCTAAAACCACATAAAATAACTGCCTTTTTTCTAACTAAATCTTTTCTCAAAAGGACCAAAGTCTGAGGAAGGGAAGCTATAATCTCAAGCTGCACGCCAGACCTGCCTCAAGCACAGTTTTGACGTCAACAGCCCTTCCTTGCAGTACAACTGCTTGTCTTCCAGCTTCTGAAAGTAAGCCACAGATGGAAATTTTGACCAGAGAGGAACACAGCTCATATGCTGAAATTGCTTCTTGTGAAACCCCAAAGAAACTCTGCATATGTGTTTAGCATAGTTCCATAGGAAAAAGAGAGAGGGCAAAAAGCAAATTGTAAAGTGAACATATACGGGTTAACAGTCGTTCTCACGCTTAAGAAACTGTACTCTGTTGTCAGGCACACATGTGACAACTCTTGAAGAACAGGCATTGCAGGGACAAGTGAGAGCAAAGGGCTAGGTCACCCCTAGGAATAATCACACTCAGAAGATCAGGAGAGAAAAATCTCCATGATATTTCTACAGTGGATTTGCCTCTTGTGAATGAACCCAGAAACCCAGATGTCAGGCTGCTAGAGCTTTCTGTTCAGAGACCCTTTTGAGTGAGAATTATAAGAGCTATTGAAACTTCCCATGTTTATCTGCTAATAAGAAAAGGCTCATGCATGTGGGCATTGTAATTCCGACTGTCATGTTCTCTAACCTGATACTCTCGGTGCAAGAACTGCATTTACCCTGGGTGAGATTTCAGGGGCTGTGCTCTCGTGGGGTACTCACTGGCTGAGTCTGTGCAAGTAAATTCATGTGCTTCGCACTGTGTGGTCTGCATCTCTTATATTAAATTCTTTTATCCTTCAAAACATGGTGGCCACATCCAAACTGCAGTGGTCTCAGGTCCACGCCACTTCCTGAGTTCCACCCAGGAGTTATTTCAGAGGATACAAGTTGGCCTAGGACAAAGCAATCTGGCAGTTTAAGAGTAGATACAAATCAGTTCCTGCTCCCGTGAACAACATTCAACACTGTTTGATTTATGAACCTAGATGCAGCCATTGGATACGGTTTAGAAGAGTGAATGAGAGCACCAGCACACGTAAACAGAGATAAGGCTAAGATCAAAGGAGTGTCAATCAGTTATGTGAGCTGAGATATGGACTGATGAGGGGCAGTGGACTTGAAACATCCTTGGTTTTAAAGGATAATAGGGGGTGTTACAGTGCTATTTTAAATGATTTTTTGATTTTGGACTACTAATAGTTTTTAATGATTATATTGCCTATACAAGCAGGTTATAAGTCTAAAACAAAACTTCACTGTGGGTATTTTTTAACTCTGTGACTGATCATACAAATTTTATTTTATTTTCAGGGCAAGTTCTCAATTGACAGAAAAGTAGAGAAACACGGCCTTCGGTGATTAGGGGAATGAATTTGCTGTGCTTGTACTCGCACTTCTTCTAGAGGCATCAAGGAGACCAGGCGAATCAGGACTAGTACATGTGCAAGAAATTATTTAATCATGAACAGTGGTTTGCAAGTAGATGGCTGCTAAAAATAATAGTTCTTACTATCTTTTTCTCAATTGCACAGTAGCTCTACAATGAGTACCAGAGATGGATTAGTACAGCGACTGAAAGTTTCAACCACAGCATTTTTCTCAAAGGTATCACTGCTAAAAACCCCAGGGTCATTAAGTGGAAAGGAACAAGAGCTTATTCCACTACATGAACCACAAACTATTTCCCGAAATAAAAATGTGTAAAAGTTGTCAAAAAGTAGCTACTGTGAACCTCACCATACATGAAGTGTTGTAACTGGATCACTTCTAGGCTGAGTAGTTCAGGCTGTTGCTTGAGAAATCTTTTTTATTTCTCAAAATCATAATAATAAAAAAAAAATCTACTGAAGAAGGAAATTTATCATCATCTTCAGTATCATCTTTCATTTTATTCAGTTTTGTATTTATTTTTGTTTACCTTTGCTGACAGTTTAGGTGAAATGTTTTACAAAATGATGACAGACCTCATAAGTATGATCTCATGAAATAGCTGATATTCACCGGTATATTGAAGAGATCCACAGTCAATATCAGTCAATATGTGGGATTTGTTTTGCCCTGAATTTACTGGACTTGATCTTTTAATAAAGTGATTTTCTGTTTCTATGAATTGCAAGTTTGCAATATACTGCAATATATTTTTGTCAATAAATCAGAAGCAAGAGATAATATGTTAACATTGCCAAAAGTGTTCATATTAAGTCATCTAGAGCTATACAGGGTGCTCTTTCTTCTCACACCATTTCTATTCTTCATTTTGGTATGAGGAGAGAACATGATATGTACAAGCATGATCAGCATTTTAGGTCATTCCATGGATCACGTTTCATTCCGATGTGATCCTGATGCATCAAAACCAGTTATGTACCAATAAAAGGAAGAAACAGTACATTTAGACATTTCATGCAATTCACACCAAATAGTTCAGCTGTATAAAACAGTTTCTAGGAAGAATGTGTTTTACTGTGTTGATACTTACAGCTAGCAATTGAAAAATTAACATTTTCTTCATTTTAGAAATGAAGGAATCTTTTTTTTTTTTTTTCTTTTTAGAAATTACAGCTTAGGGTGCTAGAGATGCTGTGAGATCTGTTTGTAACCTTTGGTTTGCAATTTCTGCGGCTTTTGCTGCTTATGTTTTTATACACGTTGTTATTGGTATGAACTCTTAGAAAATGTAACTGAAACATCACTTTGCAAGAAATATTCAATAATTTAAGTCTTTTTACTGTTTTCATTTTCCATCATTTTTCAATATGAATGTCTTTCATTTCTCTACAAGACAATTTGCCCCAAATCCTTTATAGAATCAAAGCAGTGCTAATGTCATATGGATGCCCAAAGAAGTTGTACCTTTGTAATTTCTGTAATTTCTCTAAAACCTTGGGATTAGTGCCATACTTATACCTGAACATTATGCTCATTTTGCATTGCTTTCTTCAGACAATCGTGTCTTAATTTTTTTTCCTTCTTTGGTTAAGACATACCACCTTTTTATTTTTTAAAGGTTCAAAATTTATGTTCAAGTAATTTTAAGTGGAGAAAAAAGAGCTCTTTTGTCCTTTTATAAAGTTGTAACTGAACTTCTTTAGCCAGAGCTATGAGAAAACTTGGCTGAAGTTTGGAAACTGAGATGCCATTGCTAAATTGACTAGACAGTTATAATAGTTATATTTGACTGAAAAATCGCTTCTGAAAATACTCACTGGACATCTGTCAAGAAGCACCTCCTCACTCATGATCTGACATAGGAAATGGGAAGGACATATTTAAAGGACATATTTATATGCTGAGTTTGACAAAGCCAAAACTGAAAAAGCTCTATAAAGAAGACTCCAATGCCTCTCTGCAACATTCAGAACATGTTGCTCCCCAAAACTGTTGCCTTATCCTGAGGGAGAGGAGGGGAAATCCTACAGGAACTAAACGCAATGCCTCTCAGATGCTAGACAACACAGTTCACATTTCAAAAGGACAATTTATGCTAAATCACCTTGGCCTCCTTGTCCTGTGTGTACGTTCCTTGAGGGCACCGTGTCCTCTCCTAGAGCAAATGGGAGAACTCACTGTCTATGTTGGTGTTACTTTACCACAAATCACCTTCTCATCTTCTGCAAGTTGCATTTCTGTCAAATGATAGTGATGACCCAGCCACTCTGTCTGAAGATGTCAGGGGAAGAGAAAAAACAGACTATTACAAGTGACACAAGGAACACTCCTTTCCTATTACAAATTCCACATTAAATCTAAGTAATTACTTGGCCGCAGTGATACTTAGTCCACAGGACAATACATTTACAGACATTCAGGAACAGCAGTTTACAATAATGCTTGCATATGGGTTTGATATCTCATGTTGTTAAAACAAATCAGCAAGTCTAGACTGTAATTTGCTGAAACAATTTATGGCTATTTAATGTCTTTTTTTCTCTAAGTAGAGGTGACTATATTAGACTCTTCTACAGGGAAAGATGGAAAGTGGAGATTCTTTTCATATGAGCATGCTGATTTTCATACCACATAAAAAACTGCCTTCAAATGTCAGTTCTTTATTCCATTATAATGTTTAAATATTTTGCAAACTACTAATTATTTACAAAAAAAGAAAAAAACAAACACTGCAAGCTGGTAGCTTCCATTGCTTCACAGATGAGGGCATAGTGCCAGTGCAAGAAGTCAGCAGCAGGGCAGGGAAAAAAGACCCAACTGGGAAGCCGTCAGCTGCCCTGTGTGTTCCTGCAATCCCTGCAGCAGCAGGACAGCTCCAGTAGCTGAGGATTCTCCCTTCCTCTTCGCTTCAGGCTCCCACTGCAGTCACAAAGTGAAACAAGGGCTCTCTGTCTGCTCTCTGCTCTCCCACCTGCCCTCCAAACTGGGGCCTCCGTGAAGAATTCGGGTGGTAGCTTCATGCTACTGAGCAGCAAATGACTTGGCTCTGGTGGAACAGCAAATGGGTCCATGTGGACTGCTCATATCAGCAAACCACTAGGTTAGAAGTTTATCTTTGATTTTGCCACATAATTTGCACTCCTAAGAAGCTTTATTGTTCATGAGAGATGGAAATGAGTGTGCCTATATATTACCAGTTGGCAGACAAATAGCTTGAATCTTTTTTAATAAAGTTTTGGAAAATAATACAGTAACTTACCCCACAGAGATCCTTACACTTGCATGGGTAGAACTGAGTGCCTTGTAAAGCTTACCAGATGTTGTAACAAAGATCATCATGGAGTTTCCCATAGCCTGGTGCTCTTACACTTTGGTTTATTTCTTCGCATTTTGTATTGTTCATGTAGAAGTCTAGGTATTATAGTGGACTAATCAATTTTTTTTTGTGTGCTGTGATTTTTGTACTACTGAGAAACAGTTTGAAAAAACAAACCTATTTATTCTTCCTAGCAATAGTCAGGTTTTGAATTTACAAGAAAACGTATCATTTTGCTAAAAGAGTAGAATCATCTTCTTACCGGTACAAACTGGCAAAATCCCAGAATTTAATGATTTGCTACAACACTTTGTTCTCATTGACAGTTTAAGTGTATTATCATACACATAACTGTACATTATACTGCATGTTGACCTAGTGCATGGGGTCCTAGAGTTCCTTCTTACCTTTACCAGCAACTCCTCATTTCTATGCTTCATTCTAGCATTAATATATCACTTTGTGATAAAAAAAAGAGAGACTTTTTACAAGCCGCTACATGAGAATCTCCTGGCACTGTACAAGGCACAACTACTGAAGTCTCAGAACCTCTCAGAACCTCTTGCTGCAGAGTGAGATACTAGATGAGCATTCCCTTCCAAATGGACTGCAATCTGTATCAGCCAACATCTTTTCAAATTACAGCTCTTCTGACATCATTAAACTTTTGGGTGTGTTTCATACTGGTTTTATACCATCTGCAGTTTTACCATAGCTCTTAACTCTTAATCCTTGACATTTGGATGTTCATGCACTTCACTTCTAGAAGAGGATTCTCCTTCATGTAAGACAGATGTGTATGATTATCAAGGTATCATGAATCAGACCGGAGCTTCCATAGCCTAGTACTTGGAATTAGCTAAGCTGGTAAAAAGAACCTGTTTAAATATCTAAAGAGGCTATGGAAAGAGAGTTGTGAACCTGTGTAATTACACTGGGATCCTCTATAATCAAAAGCTGAGTATCTATCCCTAAATTGTGCAGAGAGATTGAGTCAGGTTATTAAAGTAGCAAGCATAAGCAAAAAATATGCTGGGTTTATAGAAAGCCCCCATCCATTTACGATGCTCAAAGAATCAGCACAACTTTCCAGGATGTGTGCAATGGCCTCTTTGGAGAAGGATGAAGTCACTTGGCCTTTGGCCTTGTGACTTCCAGCACACCCAAGGAAAGGAATATCTCATCAGGAGCCATAGCTTGTAATGTCGTCTTCTTTAATTACTGCTTCAGCTGTGCCAAATTACGTTAACCCTTCTTTAGTGCTGTGCTCCCTGAGGTGCTTATGCTGATCTTTTAAAAGGCTCAGTGCAATATCCTTATTCAATATAACAGGTAATCCCAGCAAGAATGATTGCAGTCTGTCCTGTAAGTAGTTCTGTGCATAGAATCTGATTTATTCTTTTGTTTTTCAACATCTTATAAAACACAGCAAGTTTTAAAATGGGATAAAAATCAGCAAAAATCAGGCAACACCTGGTCCCTACAGTCAAATCAGGCACAATCTTTCACAATCTTTTCATTCTCCTTTTTCTTTTTTTTTTTTTTTTTTTTTTTTTACTTCTGACTTTTTTTGTAAAGAGTTCAGTCCTAGTGCAAAATGATCACACTGGAATGTGACCATGACATCAGTAATGCCACTGTCACTGGCAGGCGAGATCGGGGCCTATGGAGATATGCACTTAACCCTATTGTACTCAGTGCCAGAAGGGAAAGTAAAATGATTCTTTCATCATCCTAGGTCCTCCAAGCAAACACTCACATGTCCACATATGCAACGAGTGGGTGCCCAGACCTATGGAAAAGTTTACTTTTAAGCAACCAACTCTCCCTAGATATTTGCTCTTTATTATTCTATTGAAAGGGTTAAACTATTTATGTGTTGAAATAAACATTCTACCTGGTGTTTTTTCAATTCTTAAAAATGGTTCAGATTGTGTCTTTCCTGGTTTTCTGTACAAATGTTTCTCCAAACCTCTTATAAGCCAGAAAGTAGGGAAGTTCCATATGTTTCTGCTAACTCATACAAAAGTTTGAACAGAATTTGTTTTCTAAGCATTCGAAAGACTAAGCTAGTAAAAAATGACAAATACTGATTAATTGAATGTCTTCAGCTTTTTGTAGGACAATTGTGTAGCACAGGACTTCTTTATTATTCCACTTTTAATAATTACTGTGCAAAATTATTAATTAAAAAATATGTATCTGATATGTAGCTTTGTGTATAGCATTACACTCTAAGTTACAAAATCCGGAGTAACTATGCTGAAAATAAGTTACTAGTCCCTCCTAGTTTTCACTTATCCTCCCTGTCAGGTCCCTGCCTTTCATCTGGAGGTTCAGCCATTGTTCCAGACAAAAGGAGGTTTGACTCATTTGAAATCAGCGTCAGAAAAACAGCATAGAACATACACATACTGTATACATGGCAATCAATCAAGACTTCGGCATTATGGCAGCTATTATAAAGTATATAATATAAAGTAACTATTTATAAAGTATATACAAGGATTTTCTCTGGGGAGAGAGGGGAGAAAGCAGCTTTTTTTTTTTCTACAGTAGGCCTAACTGAGGAAACAATTTGTGGCAGAAAATGTTTTAAAACACTTTTCTGAGTGTACGCTCATTTCAGCTCCTGCTACTGCTTAGACTTGTCCGGAGTTTTTGGGATGAAGAAACGTCTGGCCCACGGTTCTTGGCTGAGAATGGCCTTCTCTGTTCTCAGAAACCCCATCAAAAGTTCATCAGCTGAGGCACAGCTATCTTAGGTATTTGTCTTCTTAGGATATTTTTTTTCAAAGTAAATAAAACCAGAATATTAATAAAAACAGACTCTATTTACCACTGTAATAGAACAGCATTAGATTATATATTGGATTCTGAAACTAAGCATTTGGAGAGAAAGGGTCAGACTTTCTCAGGCAGCGTAGCCGCATTGGACTGTGCTGCTGGCCTTAAACAAGCCTGTCGGATCCAAAATTGTGTAAAACAACGATGGAGAGCTGGTCAGTCTTACTCTGAGTCTGTTGCTGCTTCCATCCTAAGAATATTGCTGGCAGAAAGGACGTCTAGCAGGAAAGCTGGAACTCGTCATATGAGACATCTTCAACACTTTTTTTTTTTTTTAGGAATATGCTTTATTTAGCTGCTGCTACTCAGAGTTGGCCTGAATTCCCTGGTAAGGACATGCATGGTCCTTCAGTTGAAAACAGCATTTTCTTTGTTCCTGCATTTCTTACTGGGAAGTCATCACTCTGCCCTCCGCAGCCGTGGTGAACGGCTCAGACCGATGCAGAACTGCTCAGGCTCAGACCGATGCAGAACTGCTCAGACCCACGAGCACCGTTTGCACCTTGGGTCTGACTTTGCATATGGTGATTCCAGAAGATGACACAAGTGGCTGCACCAAATCTAATTTCCAAGCCTAAGTCACTGCTTCACAGATCATCCAGCCTAATCAAAGTACAGTAAAATGATATTGTGCACAACTGTATCTACTTCACAGGGCATGTTAACTATAGTATGAAGAGCCTACAGGGTTAAGAAAGGGGAGATGTGAGATAAGTTATGCCACGTCTTTGTAGATGAGAAATATCTGCTCCAGGCTGTGATGCAGAATAATTTTTGCATCTATTTCTGTGGCTGCAAACCAAGATATTCTCTGAATATCTTTGAATTCTTTGGCAGGGCCTTGAAGCCTGACCAGGAGAAGGCAGCCCCTGAGCCTCTGAGACAGCACCCTGCTCCTGAGTTGTTTGCTGAGGTAACCTGGAACTGGGGAAGGATGGACTGGCAGATCGGCTTCCACCTGGCACAGAAGGAGACACCATGGGGAAAGGGACAGCCGCTTGACAGCAGATTACTCACAACACAGGACAAATACAAAGAAGGAGGACTAATATCATAGAGAGTTGCTGCTCTCCGGAGAGCTTTAAACTCCAGCATTGTCACCACCAGGCGTCTGTTGATGTTCCCACAACCAGAGGCTGCTGAACAATTCTCAAGTGACATAATGCAGGATTCTCATGATATTTAGCAGGGCATCGTAGTGCCTACCTAGGCACACATATACATTATCTGCATATGTATATGCATACGCGTGTATGATATGATATAAGTGCAGCTCTGCAGTAGAGATCCTTGCTAGTAAGCCTGGCTGATCAGCTCTGTCTTGGACAAACCAAGACAGATGCTTAACAGGCATAAACGCTGCTGTGAAGACATATTCTCCCCTAAGTAACCACACCGCGGTGTAACTCCGGCACACGGCAAATACACCTTAAAGGGGCCTCCAGACCAATGCTTGCTTCTGTTATTGGACATAAATCCTGTCCAGCAGCATATAAAATCTGCATTACAACTGACTCTGTTTTTTTTTGCTCTGTTTCTCCTGCTAAGCTATTTTGGAATGTCACATCTTAGATGGTAAATATGTTCCTCCAAACACATAACGAGCAAGCTAGGTAATGTTAATGGCAACTTTTTTGTAGATGAGTGAAGAAATAATCCTACCTTGGATACAATTTCTGCAACATAAATTGAAGGAATGGGCATAATCTGACACTAGATTATGTGTGCATAGGAGTATATATCTGGCAAAAAAGATGGAAAGAGAATGGAAAAAAATATTTGTGAGGACAGAAATTTGTGGGGATAGGCTTAGAAATAAGTAATTTAGTTTGAGGTAGTAGATCTAAAAGAGCATCACAGAGACGTTTGCAAGTATGCTTCCTTTAATCCGTTAGTTATTTCTAGTGGGTTAGGCCTGGGTGCCATTAGTCCTTTAATTTGAGGTTGCCACTTGTATGTCATATAAACATTGCTTGAGTGCCAGGGCAACTGAGACTCTGGCACATGCTGCTGACAGCTGTTTTGAAATGACGGATATGCTGTGTGCTGCATCTGGTGATGCTGCTCTTGGAGCACACATGTGGAAAAGTACATTTTCTCTTTGGGATTTACAGTATTTAAGCCCTTTATTCAAAAAGGGTTCTCTATAAGGACCTACCCATACAGATACCTATGTAAAATCAGAGCCAAAGAGTGGTCTGAGTATTTCTGAAAAGATGGTTTATTCTTTGTAACTGGGGAAAATGACACAGAATCCGATGGATGTTTAAATGTACGATTAAGTAAATGATCTAGAGATATTTCTTCATTAATTTTCATGACACAGATGTAACTATGCCAAGCAAGGCATACATGTACTCACTCAAGTGTCCCAGTGTCTGATACGTCTGACTCAGTGGCAGCAATGGCAGCTGGGCCCCTGCAAGCTGCAGCGAATAATCAAGAGATGTTGGCATGAGGACAGTACAGGGTAGAAGGCAGAGCAGCCATAACTACTGTGTTTTAGAAAGTCTGGAACATTAGAGCCAGGTGAACTGTACTATCTCTGCTAGCGTCAGATCCGAGCAATCTTCTCCGCTGATTTGAGTGTGTGCATCTGTGTAAATGTGGCTGTCTAGAGTCTGTACCTAGCTGCTCTCATCCTACTCCTGTAAATTGCAGCCTGATGCTTTCCCAAGAGAAAATTCACTGCTAGACAGAGAGATAGATTAATGTCACGACAGAGAGTGACGTAGAGTGTACAAAAGATTTTAGTTTCCCTTTTCTTTACTTTTTTTATCAGAAGGAAACGTCCATCTGTGAATTACGCATGAGAATCAGACAGTGGAGGCCTTCTGCATTTCTGAATTGATATAATTCATGTTTGAGAATTTCAACACGTGTGGGTTCTCCGTTTAGATAAACTTAGGTAACACAAAGCTAAGATGTATGAAAAATATAGCTATAAGCTTAAAAACAAATAAACTAACAAAACAAAGAAAACACTGCAAGAGACCACTGATGGCAAATGACAAAGGACAAAAAATTGACTTACTTCCCTGGGGGGAAGCAGAAGGTTCATGTATATATCCATGATGAATAGCCAAGGTTTTGAGACCTTCTGGTTGCCACAAATGAATGTATATATTTATGAATGCATAATGTATAAATAATTAAAAATGTACCCAATGACATTTTAAATGTCAAAGAAATTATAACTCAAACTTTCATTATATTATTATATCATGCTGCCGCTAACAGTTTTCAGTTATTCCCTGAATAATATGTTATAATGATTTAGTGTTCAAAATAAAAAATAAAATATCCAAATTCAACCACAGAAGTTCTGGAAGCCATGTAACATCTGGGTGATGAGTAAACTCCAGACCACCCAACTATCATTTGGCCATGGGTTCTTCAAAGAACTCCACTAACTTCTAGAGATCTGAATTACTGCTTAATGTTTCGAAGTTAAGATGGAAGAAAACAAACAACTGGACATTTCATAGAGGGAAAATAGTAATTTTGAACTTTGCCTCATATTTATGAAAATAAGAAGCAAGACAATGATATATCAGCAGTACACAGGACTTATTTAATAACCAGTATCTTATTTATGATGAACAAGGCTTCTCTTTTCAAGCATGCAACTTAAAATGAAGCTGACTGAGTAGCTTTGAGATTTTCTTAGGTCATTTCATTTTTTCTACCAGCAGCTTTCACTTAATGCAAAATCACTCTGTGGCTGATACCCAAACCTTTTAAATACGTAATTTTTCCACAACTAAACTAAAATTCCATTGCTATTTCTTTAATATGGATCGATCAGACTGAGTGTCAGAATTCAATTAAGACCATGTGATGATGCAGGTTGCCTAAGGAAAGTGAGCACACCAGCAGCAATGCTAGTATTTTATTTCAAATGGAGAAAGTCTTTCTGTTGATGTTGCACATTTCTCTGTGCTGGAATGATTTGGATAGAATTTCACACAGAAAATAGGAATGCTTATATTTTGTATTTCTATGTATTACAGGGGTTTAAGAAAAAAAAATAAAAGAGTTCTAGTGCTGTGAGATTTTCCTAGGCTCTACTGAACTTTTTGAAATACGATGAGGTAGGAAGTTTATTTTGGTGACCATCTTATTCTTAGACAGCTAATTTTGACAAAGGTCTGTGTATTTCCCTGCAGCAATGCTACTGGTATTAAATAAGAATACGGTCTTGAAGCTGGAAGTGAGCAGAGCAAACGAGGCCATGCTTGAACAAGAATATGACTTGATGCAACTACAGAATGAAGTATTTGGTAGCAACCACTTTTTTAAGAACAAGGGATAAAACTCTTGCATTTTCTGTAGGAATCATCACCATGGTATCTAAGTGTATTCAAAGTAAGAAAATTCACTATTGGTTTTATCAAGTGTTCCACTGTTTCTTTCCAGAACCTGTGGAGCTTCACTCTTCTGGCCACAGATATATGGGGTAAGAGACGGACTAGTCAGTGTTCCCCTAACTCCCCTCTCTCGTCTCCCAGGGAACTGGTGAATTTTTACATCCTGCTGCTCATTCATCTTGGGCCAGAGCAAACTCCAAATCCCTCTGGGACCCTACAGAGATCCATGTGGGACTTGGGAACGACCACTTGCCTGTGAGTTCTTCCTCCACCAACACAAGATTTATGCAGGGACCAGAGTGGTGGTGCAGCCTGCTAGGGTGACAGGAAGAGCTCTGTTGGGTCTATTATTTCACTGGGAAGGCCTTTAGATGCTGGCAGATGTACGACACAAGCGTTTCAGCAAGCTTGCCTCCTAAGCAAAATATGACACCTGATTTTGAAGCTTTTTTGAGAGCCACCACAGTGCAGAAAGAGGTCCCTGAGCTCTCCTGAGCTTTCCCCAGCAGGGCAGTTTGTGGAAGCTGGTCCATGCTCCACTGGCCCCGGCTGAGGAGATGCAGTGAGGTCAAGCAGCTGTTACAGGATGCACCACAGCCATCAAGAGTGGATACATCAAGAGGGTGGACACAAGAGGGCTCAACTGCTACTGAGATGCACCTGAGGCTCCTTAGATATTTAATTTTCTTAAATATATGATGGAAATAGAGTAGAGTAACAACAATAAAAGCTGTAGCCAATCTTATCCACCCTCATTAGCTCAAGTTTGTATTATGCAGAGCCACAGCTGACAGTTTCAATCCAGATTTTAAAATACCACCTACTAACAAAATCGTTCGCGTAATATTTAAAAATATTACAATAGGTAACATTATGCACCAGCAATAAGAATGACCAAGAGAACCTGGTCAGTGCTTTGACAAACGTTTGGTGAGTAATGAACAAAGAAATTCCTCTCTAGAAAATTTATATTCCCCTTTTAACATACAAAGATGAAGAAGCAGGCCTGAACTATACACACTCATTTCAGAGCTATACCCAGTACCTGCTGATGTTCAGTTCACTGGAGGGAGTGAAAAATCTGTCTAAAAGCCAGACGCATGAAAACACTCGTGGAGTCTTAGTGAAAATCAAGAAAATGCTAATTTCCAAACCAGTCGCCTTCCCAGCCAAACCTATCGCCTTCTTATTATAAGATACCCAGAATATATTATAGGAGGAGCATTCTGGACTGATAACAAGAAATCTGAAATATTTGGAAATTCAGAAATTCAGTAATTCAGTAATTTCAGAAAAAAAAGTGTTGTCGGAGGAATGCCTACTGTTCCAATCTGCATCATGGCTTGGATATTATAGTGGTAGTAGAACTTGTCCAACTTTATTTTTTAATTATGCAAGTGTATGAGGTGAATTTATATTTTGCTTTGAAAGTAAGCAAAAGCATTTCTCTACATGACACTTCTTTATAAAAAATTCAAAGCTGGTAAAAAATGGAGATTTCTTGTAACTATAATAATGTATCATTTTTATGTGACAAAAATGTGTGAATTAAGAAGTTTTGACTGGGTAAGTCATGAAATCATTAGTAAGGAACATCATCTTCCCAGAATAAAAATGTCAACAGACCAAGCTTAAAAAAACATATAGTCAACCCCTTTCCCTCAGACCGCCACCCCCCCCCTTCTTTCATACAAACTTCCTCTTAATTAATTAGGTCTGAATTTCTTGAAACTGGTAGTATTACAGTTTTAGCAATTTGCCAGTTGTCTATAAAGTCTGCTTTGAATTCCAGACCCAGCTTTCTAATGCAATACATTCAGTAAATAAAAACATATTTTAAAAATTAGAAAAAAAATCAGAGAGGACAAGCCTACTTCCTGGCTCCCTTTTCAGGATGATTTAGGCAAGGTCTGTGAGTTCCCTAACTGAATATTTAGTTTGTTTTTATTTAACTTATTTTGTAGTATCACAAAATATGACATAGAGTCTTTGGCTTTGATTTTTGCAAAGGCATGTGCATGAGTAGATCCTTATGGAGTCCCCTTCCTGAATGAGAGCTTAGATATTGTAAATCTATCCCAGTCATCCCTGAAGAGAAAATGGACTTTTCCACTGTCTGCATTCAAACATCAGCACCTCCAGATGTAGCACGCATCACAGTCTTCTCTTCAAAACAGCTGTCAAGACTGCGTGCCAGACTCTCAACTGTCATGCCACATAGACAGGGTTCCACATGATACTCAAACAGCAAAATAAAATAAAAGTATGGCACATGATACTAGAAGAAAGATGCAGTGGAGTTGCAGAGTGGTAGCAGTCATGCTCATTGATGTTACAAAACACAAAATTTCTCTGTTGAAGTGACTTTGACACCAGGCATCTCTAAAAACTCTGATGTCAAGACTAGCAATGTTGATAAAAGAAGTTTATCTGCTTAATGTATTTCAAGAAAGTTACCTCCAAATTTTATCTAGGCTGTTAACTTCTCTAAGATACTTTAGGTATGATGTACTGTGCATAAAGTTCATCTGTTCATGAGTAATGATGCACAGCATACAACTTTGCCACCTTCATGTTGTGGTATAAAAACAAGCTCTGTCTCTATATAGCAACTTTGGACTGATTTCATCAACTACTAACACTCTTCCCTTGTATAAGGAGGATTCTCAGTTGGTAGGATACTTGACTAGGCAGATTAAGCTGCCAACTTTCATTAGTCGAGCATACAACCATTGTAAAGATACTCCAAACCAAAAGGTTTGTCTTAAGAAACTAGACACTGATGTTGGCAGGTTCATAGACACTTTTCAACTTTACAGCACAGTACATCTGTGCCATTATAAATGACTCACAGAGTTACATACTGAAACATATACTGACTGCCTGACACTGAAAGAGGCTGTATAACAAGAAAAATTAAGATGGTCCTGATTATGTGGTTCTGTGACATTTTTATACATACGTGCCAGATGCTATGACACCAAAAGCAAACAACTTGAATAGAAACTTAGTTAAATACTGCAAATTGAAATTTTCATTGGATTTTGAAATAAACATCATAAAAAGACTGTTCAATGAAAGTATTGTGAGAATTATGAAATTTAAGATCTATATGCAAAACATTTCATTTTGTGTAATTGCACTGTAGTTTATTAGTTACACAGTATCAAGTAAATTGAGGAAGAGCCTTCTTAGAGGAGTCTCTAGACATTATTTTTATACAAGATCAAGTCGGGCCAGATGATCTAATAGTCCCTTGTGACAATAACATTTATAAATATGTAAAAAAATCTAATAAAATATAAGACCAAAGATGATCTTATATTTCTAAGTCTTTTCAGCCATAACATTTTTCTTCCCACTTTGTGTTTGTCTCAGGACAATTCAGCATTTTGCCTCATAGTTTCTTTTATATTTAAGCACACTAGTTGCAGTGATTCTCTACTTTTCTGTTAGTATTCTTGAATTCTGTAATCTGCTATTCACAATTTCTACTCTAATTGTACTCTAAATAACTAATCACCTCAGAAAATATTTGCAAACTTAAATAGAACGTTAAAAATAAAGTACTGGATCACTAAAACCAATCAAAATAATATTTTAAATATTTTAAATAAACATATTTTCCTAACTCCTCACTGTACAACTTGAAATTCATCTTTGAACTTGTTCATTTTTCTTGAACAGGAATCCAAGTTAAATAAAACTCCTCATTGACATACTGGCCACTGTAAGGAATTTCAAAGTTTTCCAGGCTAGCTCCAAGTAATGAAACAATTTGATCATTACAGTATTTTAGGTATGTTCTGCTCTAAATGTAGATTTAGAGACCACAACTTGTTTTTTGTTCCCTGTTAATAGCGCCGGTTCTTTTATTCCTGCCAAATGGTGCTCATCTAGCTGTTCAGAGTGAGAACTCTCATTGTGCAAATTAACTTATTTCATGAGGACTGCTCAAGAAGTATTTCAATATTTCTGTTTTTCTTGAGTATCACTCCTCATGATCAAGTTATTCTGGACAATCTTTCCTGCTTTTGGTAACTTTTTATTGTAAGTTGCCTAAAACAAACTAACAGCTTGGTGAGAGGATATATTATGGGCTCTTTTCTCTCTTTGAAAGACTGTAGTGACTATGTGCAGCTAATACAAAAGCGTGAGTGTTTTTAAGGTTGACTGAGAAAATATTCCACAGAAGCTGTGACAAGAACATTTATGTGCTCAGATACTACTACAGAACATCAGTTTAAGAATTTACATAAAGAGAGGAACTAAATTAGTTGTCATTTGACTGCTATCTATTCTAACAACAGGAATCACTCAGAGAAACCTGTACTTACGTGACTTTTGTATATCAGTTTCACAAACCCAGAGGATTACATTTAAGTGACCTGCCAAACCCGTTTGCCTATCCAGACTAAGCATTCTCATTTGCCACCAGCTTACCCACTTCTGATGATCTTGTACTCACTTCCTTGCTACAAAATCACATTTCCTTAAGATTTCACAGTCCTTGCATCGCATTCTCCTTTGTTCGGGTGTAAATCTCAGTTAAAATACGCCTGAAAACTGCCGTAGCCTGTTGCAGCACGGCAGTGGAGGATACTGGGGCTGGCATTGGTTATGATCCCAGTAGGAAAGAGGTTCAGAGTCTGTAAGGAGTTGCTTAAAATGCCACTTACTGGCGCTAACACAAGAGGACAAAGAGGATAGAGAAGCTTATACTGGTGGTGCTGGGATCCCTGAGCTGTGCAGAATCAGGCAGAGCGCAGCAAGGCAGGTGGTGCTGTCCATGGAGACATGCACAGGTGTTTTGGTCCTTAGAGCTCCAACAGGATTTTCTTCAAAATGATGAATAGAGTTGTTTTCTTATATCCGTCAAACAGAAGAGAAAGTGCAGCTTCTCTTTCAGATGAAGATAAGCCCATGCAAGTAGGGGAATCGTTGGTACCAAGTGGGATCTGCCTACGGACTCCGTGGCTACCATTAGCCAGCTAAGTTTATCCGGTGCCCAAGGGACACGCGGACATGGCCCCAGCCTGAAGAACAAGCTCTAGGTGCAGCTCCTGCTCAGCTCGGCTCCCACATGGATCACGGATTCCCCAGTGCACGAGAGTCCTCCAGTTAGGATCTCCACACCTACACAGTGCCCAACTATTCACCTGGGCTTCCACCTGTACTGAAAATCTCCCCAGGTACTGGAATCACCAACTTGTTATGGGTATATGTCTCTAAAGTGACAGCATTGGCTGTAGCCTGAAATTATCCCAATCAGTTTCCAACAGAATCCATGCCAGTGGGCACAGTCTGGTTCTGATTTGGAGGATGGTGAAGGGAATAGGGATTGTTAAAAACACCCCATTATCATATGGTCTGCTAGCTGGCTACAGTGCTGTTCTACAGGCATGATCTGCTACAGATGTTTCATTTAAATTCTAGGTTTATAAAGGTACACATTTTTTTGGTTTACTCTGATTATAGCCACAGTCTACTCCTCCCCAGTAATCAACTGCTAGAATTTGTCAAATGTTGTCATTTAATATGTGGGTCACTTCCAGTACTGTGTTTGTTGCATGGAATGCTCCACTTCCATAGAAACAGATGTTTCAACTTAACAGCAAAAAGAGCTAAACAAGTGCATGTGAAGGCACAGTGCAAATAATGTGTTTCATTTCTGTTATTTATAGCTGTCCACAGCTATCATAATTTTTTTATTTGAAAATTATTAAATCAATTACAAGAAGTTTATTTTCACATGCTGCCAAAAACGATGCATGCTAGGCAACTGCTTCTGGGGAAAAATGTCTTCTTTTGGCCAGAGGCTGTTAAGTGAAGTCCATATATTTTTTTGAAAGGCTATAGTGTGACAAGATCTATACACAGAGTCTCTGGGTGTGTGCAAAAAAAAGTTACTATAAAAGTTACTCTTTAAATCTCCAACCCTTTGACAGATAGGCCACATGGAAAGGGTACTAGAGCTAATAGTTAATTCCCCAACTGGAATTTACCCAAGGGTAAATCCAAACGAGAGGATGGTGAGCAAGAAAACTCTAGGAGAGGGTCTTGGCTGGAAAAAGCTGAGGCGAACAGAGTGGTTTTGTTCCGTCTTTCAGTTTGACTTGATTGAAATACATTCCATCATATAGGGAATTATGGTTGTACGGGAGACTGGTAATATTATTTCTAGAACTTAAGGGGCAAATAGTTTTTTGAAACACAGAACTATTTATGTATCATACAATTAAGGTCATAATTTCTCCCTCTGTGAAGTTCTTTCCTAGCTTGAAAGTACTTGACTAGTGTGAAGCCACTGTAGGAACCACTGGTTTTCAGAACTGAAATTATGTTTGAAAACGATCCACATTGCATATTTGTCAAAGCATACAGGCCAAATAATTCATAACAGCCATATCGTATTCCACATACATGGACCGAACTTGTAAAGAAAGAGCTGTGTACGAGCAAGGTAAGGACTTGCAGCTGACGCTGCCTGCTGCCATTTCCAAACCAATTCCGTAATACCTGTGCCAGAGTTATTTCCAGATGAATCCCATAATTTCTGCACCTGAGCCGCAGGCAAGGCTGCAAGAGCAATCCAGGTTCCTCGGGAAGTTCACGGTGTTCCCCCCCGCGGCCCACCCAACCACCACGGACGTGTCCTCCACCCACCCATCCCGCGCTTTCTGTGCCGAGCACAGAGCCGGAGCAGATGAGAGAAGTATCTGTGCTTGGAAACCTCTGCAAATGTGGGACACAAAAGCAGTAAACAAATCAGATGGGATGCCAGACAAATGTGTTCCACATTTGCAAAAAGAACAACGTTCGCTGTGAAAGAAAGGTTTAAGTGTTTTCTCCTCACACAATCCCTCTCAAGGTACTTTCTTCCAATCCCCCCCACCAAATTAAACCCAGCCCGGACAGCGGCAATAGTTGTGAAATGAGAACAAACACAGAGCATCAAGGAAATGCCACGCGGCTCCACACGCCTGGATGCGAATGGAGCCGTGCAGGATGCACAAGTGCTCGGCCCGGGCCAAGTCACCCCACGAGGACCCGGCGCTCGGACACAAAACTCTCGTACCGCCCCCGCTGCCAGGAATTCCAGGGTGCACCAAATGTTCCTGGGGCACTGAACCATGCACACGGCGCAGCATGGGATGGATTGAAATGCTCAATACTAAACATGTAAATTACTAAAAATTTGTCCACTTGTTCTACTGTATGTTTTTTCCAGTGAAAATCTGGCATGACAAAATAACAGTCAGGGCTCTCCATTAAGGATATATTAAAGCCCATTTGGGAAATGCTCGGGGAAGCTTCCTAAGCTTTCTTTAGAGTGGTTAAACTGAACATGCAATGCCCTACTGTAGTAAATAGGCAGAATCTCACCTAAGTTCAAAATAAATAAAAATATTTTCTGTTGATAGTTTACAAATCCTGTTGATTACACAAAAATAAATTGTTAGGATTTTATGGCAGCAGATCAATATGGAGATATGGAGATATCTTGCATTAGTTTACTATATATTTAAGGGTGTTGTTGCATAATTCCTACAACAAACGCAGCTCTTTTCTTGATTGCAAAGTTTTTATAGAGCTAGAGCTATAAATTTGTTAAGTTCATTTTTATTTTAAGATTAAAAAGCTTAAAGATTAAGATTAAATATCGTGTAATTTACATGAACATGGCTATTCATTTCATACTTGAAATAGAAAAGCTCTCCTTAAAAGTAGGCAAAAATCATAACAAGCTTACAGCCTATTTTCTACGCTTGTCACAGCCAAGGATTTTCTACCAAGCTTTTACACATTCAACTCCTTAGCCCTTTCTTTGCAAAGGGCAAGAGAAGAAAAATTTCTCCCTCAGAAATCTGGGCCTTTACGGGGACTTCTGTGCTGACCATCCAGTCCTAGCTCATCAGAGTCTCTTGCCATGGCTCCCTTCTTCCTGGAATTCCTTTAACTCCTCTGATGTGCGTTACCATGTTTTTGCAAGGAATTTTTACAAGGCAAAACTATCCCATGACAAAGACCTGACAATAACCATTCCTGTGCAACATGTGTTATATCTGTTACATGCAGTGTTTCCACTGGGCTGATATCTTTATTTTATTTTATTTTGTCAACTTCTTTTACTCCTATTCACCACGGTAATTTTTCAGGAAGGGTACAAAAGGTACAAGAATAGGAATTATCTGTACATACACCTTTCACATCTCTCAGTGAAACCCTCTTACACACAACTACACTCTTCCCACCTTCAGCAATTTTTTGCACGCAGCAGGCACATGAAGGAACTCATCTCCTTTGGCCAACTTATCCCAGGCGAAGGAAAAGCAGCCAGTAACACATACCCGCATGCATCAGGCTAAAACCCAACAACTGCACCTTGCTTTGTGCTCCTACCACAGCTCTTTCCCTTCATGGCTCAGGAACCAGCTCTGAAGAACTCATACAAATGTAAAATAAATAAATAAATAAATAAATAAATAAATAAATAAATAAATAAATAAATAAATAAATAAAACAGGTGCACCAGGACCAACCAGTGTAGAAGGCAGTTTGATTTCTTCCATTTCTGTATTTATCAATTTGTTTACTAATTGGCTAAAATGAAGAATCCAAGGACCTCCGAAACTCTCTTTAAACCCTCTTCGCACACACCACTAACAACAGTCCTGCTGAATATTTGCCTAATTACCTTAACTGGGACACACCTGCAGTCCATCACTTAAGCTTAATAACACACTACAAGAATGTTTGGCTGTTAAATACTGACATGGAGTGAAGTATAGTTTTGCTGAAATGGGCATATCTGAGAAAATCCAATGGGACAAAAACTCCACAAAAACAATATTTCAAAATCAATTGCTGTCATCCTAGAAACCTGTCACTTAGAGGCTTTCAAAATAGTGTTTTATGGTATTATATTTGGTATTTTATTTCACATTATTATATTATGCCTTGTTAATAGTGGTGGATTTTCTTTACATATTCAAGATCTTTAAAGATACCATCATTAAGCTAACATATAACATTAATTGAAATGTCTCTCCTAAGTCAAAACGCCTGTGTTTGACAATGAAATAACCACACAAATATTACATGTACATAACTTACATTACCATTCCTATACCTCAATAAAGCTAAAGTAAAAATAATACAAAAATGAAAACTAAAATAAAACACAGTAACAATATTTTTTAACTTTACATTCAGTTTTAAACTACTTTCCGTACCTAGTTTTCATCAAAATAAAATTGAAAGGCAATATTTCAATATCACAAAACGCAGCATTTTCTTAGAAATGTATGTGAGAAATTTCTACTCCATGGTAAATGAACAGTAAATAAGTTTAACTATTGAACACAGTATAGGAGAGATAACGATCTGTTTCACTTTTTTCTTACCTAAAAATTCATTTACCTAAAATATGAATTTCTGTAAATACATGTTATTCTCTCTTACTTGTTGTGAAATACTATAACATAGTATGACACCATAAAATAGAGCAATATTTAGAAATAACATGAAGGAAATATCTCATCTTCATACACTTTTTTTTCCCAAAACCATAAAAGCTTGAATTCCTTTCTTTTTATGAGAGATGTTAGAAAGACGGATAATTTTCATTTTTAATTCCTCTGGGAAATTCCTTTTTCCTGTTTGTAATCCAAACGCGAAAAAGCAATTCAAAATGTCAAAATGCTATTTTCTCCTGTTGGAAAAGTAAAACTCCAGCTTTGATTAGGAGTTCAATGGATCTTTGGATTCTGCACCCTTGCGGAACTGCGACCTCAATACAATCTCTCTTTCTCACTTTACATAGGTGCAATGAAACATTGATTTCTTTGTACATTTCTCTTAGGATCCCACCATTCATGTTTTAATCTGATCCTCACTTTCATTTCACTGGTACCAGAGAAACATTTTATCCCTTTAAAGGAGTGCACTAAATGCTGCACTCACCCTATATTTTTTTTTTTAATCCAGCCACTTCTGATTACATCTGTAATCTTTTAATCCCCTACATAAGCTTGCCTTTATAGCATGACTGAGGCGATGGCAGGTTCTAGTGGCTGGATTGCTGTTGCAGCCCCAAACGCGTATAATATATTTTTGAACAAAAGCAACTATAAAGTATAAATCATGTAGGACTGAATTTATCAGGATGTCTGACACTCAGCTCACACTGTATATAATTGTGTATATAATTATATATAATTCACAATTATAGTGAATATATCCTTTTTGTATGTTCTGTTTGAGATTTTCCACCACAAGTATGTTAATCCATATTATCCAGGCAAGATGCATTGTCACAGCTCCCGACCAAAAAACCAAAAACTGCGGTTCAGCTGTGGATACTTTCTCCTCGATGATAGATCAGTGGTGTCCTCAGGAGGGCTGTGGTGTCCGTCAGCAGCAGGGACCGTCTGGTCCAGGGTCGGTCACCAACTCCAAAAATCAAACAGAAAGCAAATCACTTCTCACAGCCAGTTAAAGCTGACGAAAACTTCCTTCCAGGAATGCAGGTATTTCCCCATTCTGGTTTATCTCCAGTACACTTAACTTCTGTTTCCTATTTGAAATCAAATCCCTGAGCGCGCAGTTCCTATCATATAGATCGTCTTATGTGTGTTGCATTTCACCTTCCTGGGAAAATAATTCATCTGTGTCAGGAGCCTACGTAGGAGCCTACACCTCCTCCGTAACTGCAGGTTTGGTCACTGACATTACCTAACAAGCAGCTTCCTCATGAGGAAAAGCATGTAAATCTCCTTTTTGAAAATTCCAAGCACCCTCTGGCATGAAACAACAAAAAGTATTAAACTAAAAATTTTGACAAAGTTGAATTTTGGGGACTTTACATTTTTTATTGTGCACTCACCCTATGATTTAATATGAATTAAAATTTTGCAAAGGTTTCAGACCCTTTTTCACCTTGAAAGATGTTTTTATTTAGAAATAATGCTGGTTTAAAGCAAAGCTGCTGAAATATCTAACATATAAATTTTGAAAGAAAAAATTCACTGAAGGTTAGTGTTACAAATACCTCCACATCAATAAATAAAAGAATTAAAAGAAAATAAAACTAAGAAATATGAAGTACTCATGGGTGCAAGCTACTTTACAAACCATTGTCCAGAAAGGAAGCCAATGGGAGTCTAGTAGGATTCCTCTAAGCTTAATAAGATTTAGATCAGACCAGATTAAGTATGACTCTGGAGCTTTTCATGTCCATTGCATAGCTGATTTCTGCTCTCCTTTTTTCCAGGATAAAAACAATGGAATTAATTTATCTTTGTAGACGCACAGAACATCTATTGGAATCGAGCCTGCTGAGCCAGAGGAGACAGCAGGTCTGCAAGGCGAAAGCATCGTGGTGCACATGTCAGCAACGCAGGGCAAAGGAGAGAGAGCTGAGAAAAAAAATCTGTTATGCAAACAGGAGGAGTTGCTACCACCTCACTTTGCTCTTTATTGGAACGCGGCCACCATCTTTCCTATCTTTGAAAAATAAAAAGATGAGCAAAACCAGGTTGTTTGCTCTGATAATTTTAATGCCCTCTCAAAACTAAAAATTGGTCTCCTGAGGCATTCCCCTTGTACAGGTTTTCTTAATTCCTGTGCAAAAATAAATTGTGCACGTGTCCTTGCAATAACTGGGGTTGTCCTACTGTGCAGTTTGAAATGGAGGCAACTTCCAACAAGGCGCATCAAACTTCTTAAAATGGTTTTTATTTTCACCTGGGTTTGGGGAGTTGCCCCCACTGGCTGATGGGCTCCAGGCACTTCCACGGGTGACTTTGTAGCTCGCAGAAGTCTGCTAGGTTGCCTGGCGGATTTCGACATCCTTTTAAGAGCTCAGCTGGAGAAAGTCTCCTCTTCTGTAACAGGGCATTGCCTGCTGTGTACTGCATTTAATAGCCTTTTATAAAATTCAGTAGCTGTCTCAAGAGTTCAGAAGAGAAATATGAGAATTTAGTTTAAGGACGTAATTTGATTTACTTGGAAATCAATTTTTTGCTATGATCTTATAACGGCAACAAGATTTCTTACCAATTTCCAGAGAACCTGTACTTAAATCAATCTATAAGCTCATACTTAAGCACTTTGCTAAATGAAACAGAGGAAGACAGAGTCTGTGTGCTCTTCGCTAGAGAAATACTGCAGCCACTTACATGTTGTGTACTGTTCCCTAAATCAAAAGTATCATCTATGATGATTCCAGAGAAACAGAGACCATGGACATTTCTCATAACGGCCAATGCTTTTAAGCCAGATTTTTTTGAGCAATACTCTGAAGATATATATCACTACTACAGTTTGAAGTTTTAGGCCTTAAGGAGTCTGAACGTTGCTATTGTGCTGAGCATGCTTTATTGCTGGAATGCTTTTAAATCTCTAATTTGTTTATTGCAAGGGAGTTTCCTGAAGGTTTTGCTTTTGCTTCTTACATCTTGAAATTAGGGGAAAAATCCTTACATAAGCACTATTTCTTCTTTTAAATGTCATTGCTTTGATGGTGAGGAGGGTAATTTTAGGAAGAGGAGTAAAGAATGGAGATAATATAAAGACACAATTTCTTTTCTTTGGACATTCATTTGTCTCTCTTCTGCTTCTAGCTCTGTCTCTAAATCATCTCTCTCTTCCACATCTTGGAAAAAATAAACCAAAATGTGCAAGACACAAAGCCTGGATTTTCCCTATGGGCATGCAGCGTTAGTCCAAAGCCTGGAATTTAGTGCATATATTTTATACTCCTCTTTTGCAGAGATGGGCAGTCTTGACCAGAAAGAAAAGCCGGAGGAAAGCTGATTCCCTGTGTATTCATACGCACACCTTTGAGATATCTCAGGTAAGTAGATGGAAGCACACACATTTAGACTAACACTTGTAATAAGGTGGTGGATAGAAAACTTGTAACATGAACCAACTGAGTAACACTTAGTCTGCTCAGCTTTTCATTCAAGCTACAAAAACCCATGCTATAACGTGCTGATGATGGAAAGGCTGCGTTCTCAATAGGACATTGTGTTTCTCAGGGAGGCCTTGCATTCCAGCAACATTTTTTGGTGGTCTAAGCACAAAACATTAAGTCCTTGAGGTGAGAGGTTATCATATTTAGGCCTAGGCTCATGAGATGCAAATGAATGGTGATTTCTTCAGATTTGCCATGAAGAACAAGCCTTGCAGGCAAAGCCTGATACAAAGACAAGACACTGAACTGCCACCAGGTTGCCCTCAGGGCGAGAACAGCTTGCAGCAGTGCTGCTGAAGGGCTGATCACATGTCATTTTAAGCATCACACATGATAATGTTGTTTTTAGTAAAATTATGAACTATAAAACCTGCATGACATGTAGATGAGAGAAGAAATGTTCAAAATCCCACTGTAATTTATGAACATGTGGTGAGCAGATGTTACATGAGATTTTTCTTCCTTTTACTTTTAAAAATTTGGATTACATTTTCTACCCTTTTCTCTCATGTTCAAACTCTGTATTTTCTTTATTAGATATCTCAGCAGGGTAAATGGACGATTAATAATTGTTGATGACAGAAGTTTGGTTTCCATAAGCTGTGGAGTGAAAGATAAATATGATGGCAACAGTTCTACCTATGTATATATGCTTATGACAGCTAAACCTCTTTAAAATTGTCTGTGTTAGGGTTACCCATGATTTATGGGGATGTCACCACTGACCCTAGATCTGGAAAACCTCTTCTAATTTCTCTTGTTGCAATCATCACTTTTCCTTCATATGCCTGAGGAAAAAATACCCCTGAGGAAAAAATCTCAAAAGAAAGGAAGATGGAAAGAAAAGAAGAAAGTTATCAGAGGGATCAGAAAATATCCTACAACCCTCACCCCCCAGTTTTGACACTGTGCACTGCAATACTCATTACAGGCTGCTAACTTTTAATTAACTTGGGATAACAAATGGACAAAACTACACTGCGTTCTAGACTGTTAGCATCCAGAGATGGGCAAAGGGCACCGCTCCAAAGTGCGAAGATTCCAGTCTCCGCTTTGTTGCTTTTGTCCATTTTATCCTAAGGAAAGCTAAAACGAACAGTCTGAATTTCTCCTGAGTGAGAATTACCCATTGTGGTAGTGTCCCAAGAAGGTCAGCAGGAAGCACTCGGAGTGAAATAACCATGAGATGAGTGACACAGTAATGGTCTGGATCCTGGCTCGCTATATATCACGATAAGGTTTTGCTTCAGACCATTTCATTTTTAATGAGAAATGGCTGGTAACCACATGCTAAACCCAGTTTTTAGTCCAGTTTCTAGTCCCTTAAAATCAAAGATGTTTAGTAGATTAAATATATGGACACTTCAAAGCCGTTGACAAGTAGGCAGTTTTCCCTCATTTTGAAGTCTATGGTGTTCCAGAATACTAAATCCTCATTTTCAGAGATACTTCATTTTTTCCTTCAAATTGTATTTTTAGGATAAAGAGAAAAAAGAAGAACATTTTTCCAGGTAGTCCCTTATAATTTATTAAGGTTTATCCTTTGATAATGTAGTTCTAAAAACTTGTACAGATATTATCAATGTGATAGTAATTTGTTTTTAATCTCAGCTCTAGATAATCGTAAAGCTCTGACCAGAACTGGAAATCCTCTATGCAGAAAAATGTATCACAATAGAGATGAAGGAGAAGAATGGTTGAAACATAACAAAGAGAAGTCAGCTATAAATTGAAAAACAAAAGCTTTAAAACTATAGTTTTATAACAAGAACTAACCAGGAGTAATTCTCATGTACTAAACATTATACAATTTATTTATACAATTTATTTCTTATTATTGTAGAAATAAAAGTCCCCTTTGATATGCAAGTAACAACTGTAGATTTTGTTTGTTTCCCTCAAAACTTTTGTTCTGGAGGAAAAGAAATGTGTTTTTCACACAATAATTTGGATTCCTACAATATTTTCATTTTCCATGAAGTCATATCGTGTAAAAACTACCGTGAATTATTCTGGCTGGTACTTTTACAGAGTCTCCCTCTTTGGAGTCTGTATGAAGACAGAAACTGTCTGCTTTTCTGCATCTTTCTTCTCACCTCCCTAAAATTAGCATGTCAAAAGAAAAATACTCCTTTACACCTTCAGGTAACTATTCTGGGAAATCTACTGATGCAAAATACTATCTGCTTGAGATCAGCAGCTGAACTACTTTTCTATAAACTATTCTTCCTAACTAGCAATCATGTATACTGATAGAAACCTCATCCAATTTACATTTCAAGGAGTACACAGCCTGATGAAGGGTTTTTAAAAATATACAAAGTCCACGTTCTGTTTGCAAGAGAAATATCTGTTGTGTTAAGGTTTGGCCTTTCTACTTGTGCTTTGAGTTCGAAGCCCGTGTACACCTGAACTGAAACCAAGACCAGCTGAACCCAAGGTTATTTGAAGCGACAGAAGGGCTTATACAGAGCAATGAGTTCTAATGCTCTGCAGTAATCAACTGGCCTCTTCCTCCTTCTCCAAGAATCTTCACAAAACCCAGGAAATTTATTTTCTCTTATCCGCACCTTTAATCTGAGCTGCTGGCAAAGCAACCCTCCACATGAATAACCATTGAGGGTGCTGAAATTGGGAGGAAGATTCCCGTTAATTTTAATTAGGTTTGGAAAAACTTATTTTAAGCATTACTGAATTAACTTTGATTCTGATCACTATTTAACTGTAGATAGAAGAGGGAAGATAAGTTAGAAAGAGGGATCCCATGCCAAATGTTCCTATGAGCCTGAGAATGGGTCTTGTTCTGAAACTCCACTCCATGATGCAGAGCACAGTGTCCTTAATTGCTTTGACACCCAGAAAAGCCTGAAGTTCACTCCTATTCAATCCTATTTCCATAATGGTTCTGCTGGGCAGGGAAGATTTGGGGATATTGAAAACTATAGCTTTTCAGCAGACATAAGAAATTCCTCTTGGCAGCAAACAGGATTTAAAGCTGTTTAAACATGATCTCTGCTAACGCTTCCTAAATGCCCTCAATTCCCACTGCTGTCGTGCCCAAGCAGCTAGTAGACCTTGAGCTGCTCGCGGCCCAGGGGAGGCTCCTGTCTCTTCCCATCACCTGAGACAGCTCTTACTTGGCCTTTCTTGACTGTAAATTCCTTCCCACTCCAAAAGGTGTGGGAGTCACCATGACAACCTTGATTCTGACCCAGGACCTCAGTGCTAAAGCCACTCTCTGTTACAGCTTCAGCTACGCAGCCAATTTTCTTTGCTCTGCCTACAATGGACTGTCTTATCTCTATCTTCCCCCTGGCACAGAAGAAGAACTGACAAAGGGTTTTACACAAGGGTTTCAGAATTAGTTCCGTTTGGAAAGAAAATATAATTTTTTACAGGTGTGGATAAGCATATTTTAATCCAGAGGTTTTTTCCCTCCAGAGCAAAACTGTCGTTTAATGGTATCAAACAGAGTGTTGCTCCACACGTGTTCAAACTAAAGAACTAGAGCAACCTGACAAGCATCTAATCATTTCCAATCATTCAGGCACTTGTCCTTTGGTTTGTACAAGGTGGGGGTGAAGGGCACAAACCTTTCAAGTTTTTCTAGCTTTCAAAAAATGCTTGAACTGGCACATTCTCAGACACATGTTATATTAACCCTATATGGTCCTAGAGACCTTTATTTAAGTTTTCTTACGATTATAGTAGATTCAAGTAGTGAAAAACAAGACAGACAGCTGCCACACTGTTTTTTTTTCAGCATCTAGATTTTCATGCTGCCCTCAACTCTAGCCTGAAATAAACATTCGCATGAATTTTAAATCAGTGGGATTGAAGGCAATAAATAAACTAGACTGGGTAGGTTGGCATCTTACCAACTGTGGTGGCTCCTGTGACAGGTCTCCAAATCACACACTAACTCTGAATGGCGCTTTCTTGTAGGCTAGCCCGTACTTTGGAAATAAAATGAGGATATTTGGAGAAAAGTACTGGGAGGAATTCACGCCATCACAAGTGTCCAAGCCTGCAAAGAAAATATGTATATGAGGTTACCATGTTGAAGAAAGGCCTGTTTATGTCTGAACACTTAAGAACCCTATCCTCATGTCCTGATTTTCCATTTCTTTGTACAGGTCAATATAATCCATCTGACTAGAAGCTCTCACTGCATAAGACGTGCTTTTTCAAATGTTATTTATCTGTGCAATGAAAAACTAAGTACATCTTCTCATATTTTCTCTTCTCCTCCCAAACTCATTTCCATCTTTCACTGCCACACCATGAACAGTGATCCTGGTATAAAGGAAACAAACCAGTTAAAGTGGCAAATTACATCACCCTGTGGTAATGTCACAAGAAGATCTGCTTGTGCTAGTCAGCATGAAATACCAGAGCGTATTCAATCTACTTCATACCTGAATATAGAAATGAAGCTAGCTGAATTGTATGCAAACCTTTTTAGGATCTAGAGGAGCTTTAATCAAAAGTCACAGTGAATTGTTATTCTCATTTTTTTTTTGAGACCGATGAATATCTGTCAACGGCCGAATGTGGTGATTTCCTCTTTTAGAGTCCTCACTTATGAAAGTTGGTCCATAGAACATTTTGTTCAAACAAAGAATGTTCATAAAATCCCTGTAATCACATTCAGTGCAGAGGAATCAAAAAGACTACACTAAGTTTATTCTGGCCATCATCGTTTTCATTTCATTATATCACTATATAGAGCATTCCCCTAAATTAAGAGACAAATTATTACTCTCATCTATGGTTAATAATTTCAGGACATGATCCAATCCTGCAATCCTGAGACAGAGGAAAAAAAAATAATAAAGCTTTATACATTTTTGTTTACAAATAGTGGCAGAGAACAGATTACTAAAAAAAGAAAAAAAAAAAGAAAAGAAAAAAAAAAGAATAATTCCCAGAGAGGAAATGAAAAAGAGGATCAAGTAACTTAAAACAAAACGTGAACTATCTGAGGAATCATCCAAAATGTGTCTTTTCAGGAGAACAGATATTTGGAACAGAACAGCAAAGACAAAGCATGGCAGGTGGTGAATGTACAGGCTTGCAGCCTGTTATTCCATTTGACTATTTGTATTTGTTTCTAAGGACTTCCACCATAAAAAGAAATGAAAACGTAAGTCAGTAACCTAGAGTCTAAAAGCTATTAAATTGTAAGGATAAACTGCAAGGTGTGGAACATGCCAAGTCAGGAACAAGGAGGCCAGGGATGTACTCTGAGACAGAAATGATGCAACTTCTAGAATATTTAATGGAACTCAGAGCAATCCCAATCAGTTGCAAGGAATCTAGGGACCAATGCACTGTCCCATGCTAATGAGAGGGAAGAGAGGGACCAGCTTCCTCCTCCTCCTCCTCCTTTCCCCAAGCTCTACTTTAGCTGAGCCTGATGCAAAAGGAGGCCTTAAAATTCCTAACTGGCTCTAGCTGGATCCAGCAGAGCCTCTTAGGGGCTAGTTCCTCTCAGACAGATCAGAGATGTAAATTCCTCTTATGTCATGATAGTGACAAGGATGCAGGGCCACTTCCATTGGGAAGAACTGCGCACAAGGCAAGAAAATATAACAGAGAATAAAGGAATTCTCCTAGGAAAAAAAAAAACACACACACACACAAGAGGTTGTAATAACTTCTTCCGTACAGGAATGTGCTAATCTCATCAAGGAAGTAAAGAGTATCATATCCTGTGAGTCATTTAAAGCTCAACTAAGCAAAGTAATGCAAAATATGCTGTATCAAACAATGTTTCATTAGGAGCAGGAAGGACACGGTGAACTATCCAGCCGTTTTTTTTACTATCCATGCCTTTTATTGCTTTTGAAAATAACCTTGCTTGCCAGACAGCTCCTTGCTGTGGAACAGAAGAGTCTCCCATTTATAATAATAGCACACAAAGAATGAGGCAATGGGGAATCCTTTGTCAAATGCTTCTTTGACAATATTTTGCAGGTTGAACTGTGTTGCTTTCTATCCTACCTTTCATAAGCAAGTACAAATTAAAACTGCTAAATTGAATGGCAGGCATGTTGTGTAATAATCTGAAACAGTTTCAGTTTTCTTGCAAGTTTGTGAACCTATTTAAATAAATGACCAAAGGCAGATACCACAGTGAAAAGCAAAAATGAAAATTAATACAATTCTGAGTTAAACTGATATGTGCTGTTACACTATGTACCTAGTGGGACATAGTTTAAAAGGTTTTAAAAGTATTTCTTTCTCCAATATTTATTTAAATGGAAACTTTCCCAAATGTTGATGGCAGATATCAGTTGCTCGTGTGAATGACAAAAATGGCAAATGTTCCTTTTCATATTCTTTTTTTTTTCTTGTGGAATGATTCATTTTAGCTGTGTGCAAAGAAATAGCATACTGTAAAGCTGAACTGGAAACCTGTCACTGACCTGAAAATATAGAAGAAATGTAATTGTTTCCATAATTCCTTACTTGAGATAAATAAATCTACTCATGCACATGACACCCTTAAAAACATTGATAAAAAGTTGCAGATGTCATAGTTTGTGGTTCTCTTGGTAGCAAATCTTATTAAATGTAAACTGACAGGGTTTATGTGAACCTAAGAGATATAAACTGGTAGGATCTTTTAATTTAACTCTGATAACTTTATCCAAAATATCATCCATAAATATTTCAGCAGTGACGAAATCTTGTCTTTTACAGACTTATATACAGCATTCCATTAAAAACAAGGGCAATAATCCAGTACATGAAATTGTAAATATAATGCTGGCAGCATCTGCGCTCTTCAATATTTTCTCATAATGCCAGTCACTTTCTCCCATTTTGTGATTGCTCTGAATTTCTCCTCCACTCAATCCAAAACAGGCCTGAGTGAGTTCTTAATTTTGTTTTGCTTCTCTCTTGAAAACAAGAAAGAAAAGGCAATAATATTCCCACCAAGTCCTGGAATACATGTTCCTTTATACTAGTGAGTATTTTCTTTTTCTAAAAATACAACATTTATCCATTGGTAAAGCTTGTTATAAAATAGAAATTGAATGGGTGACATTGAGTAGAACCACGTATCCAAACCCATTCTTTTACATCTGCTTTTATTTTTTGGACTTATTCAGCCTTGCTCAGGTTTCAGCTCCACATACCACCAAGTAAGACTTTTGCAAGGGATAAAGCGACCAGCCTGCAGGGACGGGAGAACTCCCAGGAAAGGCTCCACTGCAGCTGACTGAGGGACCAGGACAGAGCTGCTTGGGAGAAAAAGGAATTACACAATAGGCCTTAGTTTGTCCCCAAATACCTTGCTCCAAAGGCTGGGTACCGTGCTCCAAGGAGAAGATGGGTGTCTGTGCTGCGCGCCCACAGTACTCCAAGAAGTCATGCAAAGATTCAGATCTGAAACAGAATCCCTCAGAAACTAAACCCATTCACCTACCCATCACTCTCCGCACAGGGCTGAACATAAATCCCTCAGCCATCTCATAGAAAACAACCATTATTTCTCAGAGCAACTGTATTTCAGATACAAGTTCAAAAAACTCTTCTGTTTTGTGTTCCTCTAGTCAACTAAACAAAGGGATGGGGCAAGGTCCTGGAGAGAGAAATTTGAGCAGTTGGAAAAGAAAGTGCTGTCATGATTTTACAACAGATTACTGGCATTTACAAAATTCCTTGTATTCAGATTCAATACTTTCCATATGAAGATCATCACTTCATATTAATACTGAAGTCCTATGGAGGATAGGACCCCTATTCCAATAAATAATTTGCAAATAGAAAGACAAGTACAATCCCTGCCCTGAGGAGCTTGGAAATAATATCCTGCTTGTATAACTTGAAATAGAAAGGTGTTTATTTTTACTATAGTAAGTGCTTAAGAAGCAATAACTGAACCAAAACTATTATTTCAAAAGGATTTAGAATAATATTTTAATTATCCTAATGTTTATAGAATTGAAAAAGCAGGAACATTTAACTACTAGCATGGACATTCTCAAATAGTTTTTTCCTTTTTTTTTTTTTTAATCCACAGACTGGTATAATGATATGAACTTGTAATAAAGAAAATAGCTGGACAGACAAGCTCTTCCATTGCAAAATCTGGCCTAGAGCACTGCAAAGAAACTAACATTCTCTTCACGGCAATTTACACATTTCAGCCTCCGGAAATTTAGATTGTTAAGGAACTTCAGGGAGTTTTACTATGCCAAGTCAGAAAATACTGAAAGTTATTTACAAGACCAGCAAAGAAACGGTAACCACATAAAAGAGTATAAAATGCACTATGCAGGTTATGTAGGAATACAGAATATTAAAAAAGAAACATGGGAAATGGGTAAGTGCCTAAATATAGGATATAAAAATGTTGTGGAAATTCACATAATCTTTTCAGATAATTCTTATCACCATAACTGCTGAGAAGCATCCATGAGTTGCCTGTCCTCATCAGTCAACTTACTCTACATCTGGCTCCTGAAAAATGTCATTGCTTTGTCTGCATATTTCAATCACGGCATGTCTTAAGGGCCTATAGAATTGAGTTATGACCCTTAGCTATGTGAAAAGAACATGTGTTGGAAGAAGTTCATGGGACCCTCACGCATATGAAGACAAACGTGCTATTTCTGGAATACGTGGCATATCCTGCAACATGCGAGAGTCCAGAGAGCTGGTGCGAGACAAGCCTGAAGTGAGGTGGGCTCTGCATTGCCTCCCCTATCCCTTTTCCTTGCCAAGCTCCCCAGCCCTGTGAGCAGAATAAGTGGCTCACGGGCACGGGATCCACTCCCCTGGTCCTTCCCAGGCATCACCCATCTCTGCTGAGGGCAGCCCACATAGACAGTGTGAAAGAGCTGAGAGAAAAACACACAGAAAAGAAAGAGAATCCAGAAAGGAGAGGAAATCACTACTTTAATACACACCACATGTACAACACGGCTGAGCTACAAGCCCTAGGGAGTCATAATTTTGAATGTCCTGACTTTTGTGTGTTTAAAATTTCAACTGTAGCATTACAACATGGGATTTTTGCATTTAATTTAATTTTTTTTTCTACAGGGAAAAAGAAAGTGTGCTTTAGCATACAGTCAAAGAGACCTCCTGACAGACAGTCAAATAAATATCATCCACACATTTATTTACCTGATTAAGCCATCAGACAGTCAAATAAGGGGAACTCCGTTCATTTGTTTGAATAATCTCCAAAATATTTGAGGGAGCATGAAGAAATTGGGGACAGGAAGCCATGGAAGCCAGGGCTTCATTTTCCATTGTTTAAAATTGAACAAACTACAGCAGAGCAGGGGGAGAGACTCGCTAGAGCAAAACTCTTGGTGTGGAGGACCTGACGTTTGCACTACACACATTTAAAGGGCTTTTGTCATTTGCATTCTAGAAGAAACCTCTGTACTAGCTCTAACCTGGAAACTAAATGCCCTACTTGTGGTTTCAGGACATTAGGTGCCCTCCCTGAGTATGTATTCCAATTCAGTTTCCTCCAAAGGGATCTAAACATCTTGCTTCAAATTAATCTTGCAATGAGAGGCAAAGCACAGGAAATAGGGACAACCAGGAGTTTTGCTTCAAAAATAATCTCCCGATCTTCATTAAAATGTTAATCTAACCCCACAGTGTGAAATCCACAGCAAGGGGGGAAAAGATGACTTACATTAATGAACTACTGCTTTTTGCCTTTTTCTAGATATAAAAGAATAAATTTCAGGAAAAGCACCTAGTTCTCCCTTCTCCCATGGCGAGCACAAATTAACACAACTATGACTGGGAAAGCTTCAAGACACTACTGTGAAAATGCTTCCAGGGAAGCATATCTGAAGGCAGACATTAGTTACAGTCCTCTGTGACTCAGACCCTAGTGTAGTGCTTAGTCATGAGTCCTGTGCTTACTGAATAATGACAGAAAACTTGTCATTAGCAGCATCCAAATACCAAACATATCTTGTCATACGTTCTATCTGAAGCAACAGCTTCATTAAGCAGTGGTGAGAGAATTAAACAGACATTAGACATTTATTACAAAGCTGTGTTAGAGAAACCATGAAGGTAATTCTGATGCAATGCTGTGAATAATGTGGAAAAACAGTGTGAAAGTGACTCAAAGGGATGATTAAAAAAAAAAAAAAAAAAAAAAAAGCAGTTTCAAGCTAAAGAAAATGTTCCTTAACGTTCTTCTGCTGCCTTAGGACATCCAGCATTTTTCCAGCATTTTCTTTATGGTTAGGCTCATGATTAAGGCTGTGAAAACAGCAAAGGTTATAACTTTCAGACTTGGTGAAATCGGGTGTTTTACAGCAGAAGTCTCAGGAGCTAGGTATGCTGCTTCATATCATGCGATACTGCAGTTCACATTATATCTGCCAATAGATGAAAAATACTAAACGGAGGCTTCAGTGCTCACATCTACACTTTCAGGTAGCTTAGCTCCTTGACGGACTCCCACGTACTGGCCACCTGATTATCCACACTGAAAAAATAGTAATTCACTCTTGCTTTCCTTTGGAGAAAATCAACCAACGCCCTTCAAATCGAAACACAAGGACAGTTCTGCAGAGAGCTCAAAAGGAACCGGTCCCAAAGGACAGTAAGGGCTAGAGCCTGCACTCTGTTGGGATCCCGGCTGACGTAGTCCTCTAACACTACTCCTAATTACCCCACATTCCTCTGTGTCATACCCCAGGGCCTGAAACACATACCTTAAGATTCATATAATGAAAACACCACCCTAGTGAACTGCTACATCTCACTGTGAACTGTGACTTACACGTGTGGACTATACAACTCACACATTTGATCTGAAAAACACAAAAAATATCAATTTCTCAGGCCATGGAGTCACCATATGAGGCCAAAAGAAGACCAAGAGTCAAACGCTACGAATATAATCAGTCTATTTCAGAAGGGAGTAGTACTGAAAAACATGGATGTGACCATTCCACACCAAAATCTAATCTAAGGGCCAGGAAGCAATGCCTGAAGGAAATACCTTTAACAACATAAATGTCCTAAGGGCATCACTAGTTTGTTTACAGGAATCCCCTGGATATCTGAGAAGTTATCTGAGGCGTGCAAGAAGATCCTTCTTGGATCTGTAATCTCAGGGGAAGAAAGTGAAGGGAGTTTCATGAGTACGTCAACAGGCACAACACAATGTCAGGGAGAGACGTCTAGGCTAGTTCTGGGAAAGACAGCCCAGCTCCCAAAGAACCAATGGATTAGCATCCAATGACCTAGCTGGGAGGCCCTTCATTCAACAGAACCTTGCAAAGCTGAGAACTGTGCTGCTTCGTGAACCTTGGCTTGAGCTGAGGAGGCAGGAAGGGTGCGCGGGCCCTCCCGCCACCCCTCGCTGCCTCTCCTGTGATCCCCATCCCACCTCTGCCCGCGCTGCCCTTTCCAGTGGGTACAGAGCGCTCCAGTTTCCTATCCAACCTCCTGGAGAAGTATTGGCCATACCTACAGCGTCATGTCAAAGTCTAGTAAGTGAAACTCCAAGATGGGGAAGCAATTTCAGTGCCTATTAGCTGTAAATTGTTTTCTCTGGCACCGGAGTACCAACATGGAAGCCTGTCCATACTGCTATCCCATTGCAGGTGATGAGCAGACATGGATTAGTTTCCCAGGCATTGTTCTGGTGTCACCGTATTAGGTTTTTTAGCTCTGACAGAATAAATAATTTACTAAAGGGATTTATTCAAATATTTATATCTGTATTCCCAGTGGGAGGACTGAGATTAAAATCTGTTATTATTAATAACAATAAAACCTTAATCCTGCAATGAATGGGACTTGTGCCTGAATAAAGACGGACTCCAAGGTACAATGTTGTGCACTTTCACAGACAAAACCAGCAGCTGCTGTGAAAATAAGGGTGGTGCTTGGCAAGAAGTGAAATTAAACTATGTTGAAAATATTTTAAGCAAGACAGACTGCAACAATAAAAAATCCTTAATTATTCTATCACATTACCAAGAGGGATTTCATTAACTCCCACAGAAACAAAACATTTCACTCATCCAGTAAAAATTTTATGGGCCAATTTAAAAAGAAGATGAACCAAGCCATACTTTCTGCAGATTTCTCAGACTTAGCCACAGAATATGATCTGCTAGTTATCTCTCAACTCTCAGTTTACTGTACACATTGCTACTTTGAAAGTCTCTGAAATTCAGAAAAAAAACATCTATTCAAGGGCAGTTTTAAAATTCCCTTTGTAGCTGCTTGTTGAGCAAGCAAAGTGTCAGTTGCCAGGAAGAAAAACCAAGGAAGAGTCAAAAGCAAAGAGAACAAGAAAAATTTGTCTGCAAAAATTTCAAAAACTGTTGTTCATTGCAAAATTAAGGTCTGAGCTGGCCAGTTACAGATGATTAATTTTACTAGTATGAACTCGTAATCAGTTAAGCAGATTCCCTGTGGCAAGCTGTAACTGAACTTCCCTCAGTGGGACAGTGGTTCGAGTCTCTCTCCTTTAACATCAATTTTCATGAAATGTGTAAAATTTTAATAGTTCTGAGACCTCTAATCCTCAGTCAAATTTGGTTGAAATTGGCTAACAGGTTCAGAAATTACTAGAGGACTGTTAAACAAGTGGATGGATAGAGGAACAGAAGAGGAGCATAATCAAATGATTTGTCTTTCCTTAGAAAAACAGTTCAAACCCAAGTGAGGAGGGAGAAGTACAAGGCATTGAAACTAGGCCATGAATCAAGGAGAAAGTTCTTACTGCTGTTCCTATTCGATTACCAAGCTATGGAGAATCTCCCAAGCAAACTGATGGAAATTCCATCATTTGAGAGAAATCAAACGTGCATTGACAGTGTAGCTGTGAATATATTGTAATAAGTTACTCTGTAGTAAAAAGTATTTTGTATGCAGAATAAAGCATTTTCAACAGAATCAATAGACTATATACAGATATAGTTCCTTGCCATATCTTTCTTTGTGTGAGCACATATGAATACATATATATGGAAGTTTGCATAGGTATGAAACACTTTCTAAATGAAAATCTTCTTTAATAAGTCTTTTTAAGACATGAAAAACATGGCACTATCAAAATGGTAACCCATAAGATTTATTAATAAACAAACTTCCTGTTTAAAAAGAAAACTATAAGTATTAGATTTAAAATTTCCCATTGCTAGGCTGTATATTAAATGCAATATTCAAAAAAGTACAATGAAAATAATTGCTTTCATTTAACACTTACACCTAAATGAAAACTTCTAAAAGTCAACCTGAATGTTTGCTTATGTGTCCTTTGTTATTCTGAGGCAAAATGATTTTAACTATCTCACTATCTTCTCAAAGCACATATGGATAACTTTATTGAAAAGAATGCATGATGCGTGTTAATAAAAATCCTCTTACTAATACAGCTGTTATCTGCCAATGCTCACTTAGTGTGGACATTTAGGCAAAGAAAATACAGTCATTCTCTGTTAGCATCCAGCAAACTAATTTCCATATGAGGAATTCAGTTCAAATCAGTTTCTTTTCAATATTATCTTTATTGATAAACATCATCTTTGCAAAAAAAAGTCCTTGTGTAACATTTTGATTGTGTTTTGTTTTATTTTACAGACATAACAACAGCAGTTTTCAACTACTATGAACCCCATAAATGCATATGGATATACGGTGATGAGATTTAGATGAAACATTCATCACAGGGTTATTTTGGGCAGTAGGGCAAAGTTTGGGATCACCAAAGCTAAAAGTATTACCATGTAGATTATTGCAAGAAGATTCAAAAACATCTAACAGGTATGTACAGTCCTGGAGCCATATAATGCTTATGTGAGTTACATGGAGCTAGTATGATATCTTAAAAAAAAAATACTCTTGAATGCCATATTTATATTTCAATTCTGATTTTTACTAAGATTTACTTTCATATTTATCTTTTTACTAACAGCAAGGGCAAAGAGAGATGTGGGAAATAATTTGGTACACACAAACTATATCCCAGCTGACTGCTCACTGATAGCAAAGGGAAACATTTATATTGTTAGGAGAATTTTAGAAAGCTAGACAAGCCACTGGATTTCTGTGGTGCCCATCTTAGAAGTAGCTATATACTTCTAAGACAGGTACCATTGCCTTCCTCCAGTTAATGGCATAGCAGAAAGGTCAATTTTCCAAGTCTACAATTTCTCTTAAATTCTCTCTCTCTTAAATTCGTACCTAAGTTACCAGATGAAAATGCTACAAAAGCCAACAGGTTCTGCAGGTTCTCAGCATCTTTAAAAAATTATCCATCAACTTTCAATTATAAAGAGTCTAGGCCTGCAAGGCGCAATTCTAATTGTGCTTAAGTCAGTAATAATGTCCTGCCTCAAAGCTTCCCACTGGTTTCAACGTGGCCAAGATCTCGCCGAGTTTTTCAAAGCTTTCACAAGTCACTGGAGCTCTATCAGCACGGGCTGAGCTAGCTCATGACTTGAAATGTAGGTTTAGTTTCAACATTTGACAACTGGTATCACAAAACTGTCGTTCGGAAGAACTGAGGAGCTCTCTCCAGGCAAGCCCACTGCCCCAGGCAGCCTTGCTTCTCCCGCGCCTGTTTGAGCGGGTCGGGTGCCAGGGCCAACACGCCTTTGTACCGACCAGAAGTCCTTCTCTCCCAGCAGCACCGCACAAGAGCTGGCAAGTGACGAGCGGATGACAGAGGAAACCCTGCTCATGAACCCTGCCAGACTTCTGACAACCAAGCTGAACTGCCCACATAAAGGAAAGAAAAAGGTTAGGTCATCAGGAAGTACAGAGAGTTAATTACAGTATGTTGCAATGGATATTCCACTCCGTGATGCCTACAGGACCATTATGCTTTTTTTCAGCACAGCTGTTGAAAATTGGCCAAAGTTTTCAGTTTTGCCACGTGTGTTTGAAAATTTGTTTTATGGATTTTGCAGCCTAAAAATCCCAGAAAACTGCTTGGTTTTGCCAATATTTCTCTTGCTGACAATTCGTGTGATCATCACAGGTTTTTTTTGCTTTCACATTGCAGTCTGTAGCCGCATGACATTAAGAACTTTCGATTTAATTAAAAGCTGCATCCCCAGGCCACAGGGATGATAGCAGGATGACTGAAAAAATTAGTGATGCCTCCTTGGAATTATACAATTTGCATATATAAAATGAATGGTAGATTAAAACAGAGGGTAAAAAAAAGAATAAATTCTATTCACAAAGTGAATCGAAAGCTGCCATTTCCTACTCATATTGCACATTGCCTTTTGTCTTTAATTACTAACTATAGGCTAAAACAATCATTTTTTCCTGCATTCTCTGCACTTTAGCGGTGAATTAAATTACTATTTTTAAGGAAGTTTTACCATTCCCTGTCATGAACAGTACTATCAAAATGTAAGCTACTAAGAACTAGATTTGTCATTTTGTATTCGTATAGAAAGGGAGATATTTGAAGACAAAACATTATACCAGGGCCACAATATATCACCCATCAGTAGGTGTATGGTACAAAGTTTGTAAAATCTCCAAAAGTTATTTAGCACAATTCATTCAGTATAAAATATTATAATATAAGAAGTAGCACTGGGTGGAGTAAAAAAAAATATTTCTGGAGAAAAATACTTGTGTGCCCTTCTCTAAACTCGTGGACACAATTCCCTTCTTTACCTGATTTAAAACACATCCGGAACACTTTAACCTTAAATCAACCTGTCCTGAAATTAATGATTTCCCACTTGCAACACTACTGGAAATATTTGTAGAAACAAAAGTATTTTTCTCTCTTTGTCGACGAAAATTACCACGTACACTTGGCCTCACAGATTTCTTTTAAGTGCATGGTTAGCCAGTCTTATTCACACAGAGTGGTAGTTCAACGAGCTGTTCCATTAGAATTAATGAACCAGCTAATATCTCAAGTGTCTTGATCTGAAGATCTACAACTGTATCTCATTGAATTCAGTACAACTAACATAAGCAGCACAATGCATTGCGCTATGAACACTGAAATCTGAAATGCAAATACATTAAACTGCACTCCAAACTACTGCAAACACTATAGGATTTAAAACTGGATGTAAAACTGGGTGTGGTTTGTTTTACTGAACTTGAAGCGGCACATGGCTGTTTATAAGGCTGAATGCTCCGCTGCTTCCAAGCCTTCAGGCCCAGCAGTCAACCAGGCATGTATTACTTTGTAGTTCTATTAGTGAAGCTTTGAAGTATACTCTATTATGAGGGGATGGAATAGCTGATACTATGCATACGACTACATAAATAACCTATAAGAAAGACTACTTTTTTACATAAAGTTTGGAAACTAAATTGTGTTGTGAAGTCTGGAACTCTACTATCTGTAGAAAGCTCTGCCTCAGCCTGTTTCATGTAGGCAAAGAATCCTTCCACTGCTCGAACAGTTTCTTTAAAAGATATCATCTAACCTTGTACCTACACACAGGCTTAAATGTTTTAAAACTGGCATACCATTATTGTCACACTGTGTAGAGCAACACATAAATAACAAGAAATTTTAAATTCTACCGCAAAACTCACTAGAGCTAGTCAGATTTTTATTTCAGCCCAGAATATATAGTTATTGGAGATGCTTTCAGTTTTCATAGTAACAGCTGTGATTCCTACACACATTTTGCCAATGGGAGGACAAGTAGTTTCTTCTGAGAAAATAGTCATGCACCCAAGGGGCAGTGTGAGCAAGATACTCGGCCTTTTAAGGGAGAAGAGGATGCCAGTTCTGCTTTGATCCTGACCGGAGACCAGAAGTCCTCAAGACACAATTTCAGGAACCGCTACGCACCCCTTTCCACAAAATCATGTGATTTAGTCAACATGATTTTTAGAGCATGACCAGGCTTTACCGCTGTGGGAAATGAAATATGAGTGAGTCCATTTCTAACTTTATATTTTTCATGATTTCAGCTGTTCCTAAAGTCTGATACATAAAGCTCTTCTTAGAGCTTTTAGTCTGGTTAAGAAAAAGATCAAATAGGATGTTTTAAACTTCTTCAAGTACATGGATGTGCCTTTTCTTATTAGAGAAAATGGTTTTCCCAGAATATTTTCAGCACTTTATTTAAAGTTCTACTATTTTAAATAAAATACTAAAATATAAGTTATAGTATTATGGTATAGTATATAGCAGTTTTGCTATTCTAATTTAAGGCAAAATTACAATGACTTTGGGATTCAGCACTGAAGACCATAAAGCTGACAGCAACGGTACAAATATGCTAAATCCTTTCATGTTAAATTTATTTAACCTGTGTGATACAATTTTCAACTGCAGACATACTAGCTAGCAATTATTAATATCTTTAAATAGAATTTAAGGCTTTTTGCACACTCGGTTAGCTGCAATCAAACATTTCTTGACCAGGTGGGTATTCTTTGTCTTTGTGTTTCGTGGTTGACATCAGCTACCAACAGGACATGCATACATTCAAGTTCTCCATGTTTCCTACCTCCTTGTGTTTCTCCTTTGTGGAACAGGAGAAGCCATCACAGAGCATCCTGGAGCAAGGCTGACTGACATGTGTCTGTCTGTCTGTCAATTTTAATACCTCACCTATTCCGCTACCACGCAATTTCTGTTATTTCAAATCCTCTAAAGCCAGTGATATCTCATGTTGGCAAAGGGTTCCACAGCAGTAGGTCAGCTTAAAACTCTGGCAAGGAATAACCTCACGTTATGGAAAATATTCCCACAAGTCCTCCCTATCTTACCACAAAGAGGAATAAGATGAATAGAATAAACATTCAGTTTATAGAGTTATTGAAATTTATAAATGAAGACTTTCTCTTAAAGTAAACAATTTGGCCTGAAGATGTTTAACCTTTGAGGTAAAAATAATAATAAAAAAAAATATAATTATGCATACCGGGTAATGATAGGAATCCCTAAAAGCAAAGCTCCCAAAGCCTTTAGAAAGATTTATATTTGTGTTAGTGCATGATATCCACCAAATTCTTTGAGTCTAGGATCATCAAAAAGCATGAGTAGGAAATACCAGTGCTACAGAATCTAGACTATAACATTCCAATAATCTGCAATGAAAATGGAAATTTCTTGTGAAACTAATCCTAGGCTATTGCCTATGTGCTATGTAAGGAAATGTGTACAGTAACCATGAGTGTCTACAAATTAATGTTAGGAGAATTAAAGATCAGCTTAAATTATTTCACAGCAATGTTAGAGCATCCAAACAGCAAAGGATCAGCCCTGCTATATTCACGCTGTTTAGCAATGTCATCATTAATATCTTGAAGAGACACCGACCTATCAGACCTCACAGTTCAGGCCGTGAAATGTCACCCTATGACTTCAAAGAGAGACGGACATGGTTATGTGCAAATTACATTCCTTTTGTAGACTCACTTGCATTTTATGCTCGAGTTAAATAATTCCAGAATCCCTAATGGACACAAATTTGGCTAGAACCTATTTTCCTCCCTGACTTTATCCCCTGAAAGCAATCCTGAGTAAACACATGCAAATGTAACAAACAGTTTTTTGAACAACTTTTGCCCATCAGTTAAGTGTTTATTATCCTGTTTTAAGTACGAAAAGCATGTGTAAAGAAAATGAAACTTGGAAGAGGAGCTGGGGCTCTAGCTATTAAAAGGTTTACTACAGAAATGATAATAAAAAAAGAAATTAGTATCAACTGGGAGACAGCAAATATCCTATTAGCTTCCACAACTAGAATGGATAGGTCAAAATCAGTACTGTGGTATAAAACTGCTGCTTTATTGCAGACGGCAAACTTCTGAGGAGCCCAGAGGACGACCTTTGCAGACAAGCCACGCACAAGCAGAGGGAGCAGTAAGAGCCACGGCTGACCGCCCGGTGCGCCCGCTCAGCGCTCCAGACGCCGCATTCCCTATGGGAACGCTGGGCATGTGCACAACCTCCCTCACCCGCCGAGTGCTGCTGCTGGCACGGGACAAAACCCGGGGTGTGGGGAGCAGGACTAGGGGCCCCCAAAACAAGCGCTTGGGCACGGGGCAGCCACAGCAGCAGATACAGAAGCTTGAATTTGATGCTCGCATGCACCCCATGCATCTACGGCAGAGGCGTCTGCCCACATTTGAGTGTGACTTGCGAAAAAACCTCCTAGTGCCCTTCCTTCCGTCCTTCTTGGCCAGGTTGTGGAGTCTCCTTCTCTGGAGATCTTCCAAACCCGCTTGGACGCAGTCCTGAGCCACCTGCTGTAGGTGACCCTGCTTGTGCAGGGGGGTTGGACTAGATGATCTCTAGAGGTCCCTTCCAACCTTAAGCATTCTATGGTTCTGTGATTCAGCTCAGGGAACTCGTATTTCTCTTATCAGACCAAACCCTAACCTAAAGCTCTAATTACACATGGTCACAAAAACTGTTACTGTTAAGAGTAATATCTGAAAGGGTAAGAAACTATTTCATTTAAAGGATGAAAATTGTGAGCATACTTTGTTCAATCACTTATTTAATTGTGCACATATAAAACATCCTTGACCTACACTATGACCACTATGACAAGCACATCTGGTTTGAAGGGTATGGTATTGCTTTAGATTTAAAATTAAGAATAGTACTCATAAGAGTATTTGAAATATTATGTTACTATATTATTGCTGTAGTCATGCCTGACCAAATTTCCTAAAATCGGAGGCATACACAGAAAAATCTATTTTTTCCCATGGATATACTACCTTGGGAACAACATTGCTGCAGGCAATGTTTTTCGTTTTAGTTTTTTTTCAATATTCATATACAAGAATATGTTCCAGAGTGTTCACTATTCTCTGGATTTATTCCCAGGATAACATCACAAAACTTCTAGGCCCTTCCATATAAAAGAGCTTCTCTAAAATATTCTTGGGGAATAGCCTCTAGAAGCAGATGGATCACTAACATTGGATGCAGCAGGAAACAGATTATTAGCAAAGTCAGCAATTAAGCACCAGCTCGTATACGACTTCCCCAGGCCTTTTCCTTCTGTTAAAAAGTGATGAATTATTTGCAAGAAACATCAACATTCACTTGGGTCTTCCAAACAGGCTCTTTATCATTTCTGTGGCGTCCAGCTATTTTTATCTGATATCCTCCTCCTACCTCCATTCATGACACTTTCCAAATTTGTGTTAGCGGTCAGCCAAGGTTAGTCGAGTGCTCAGGTTAGTGGTCAGTCAAGGCAGACTGTGTTCTGCCTTGTTTGACCAAACAAATAATTAACTTTTACACCACTTTCATGTTGATGCACCACCACCAATATGCTTCCTAAACAAAAACATACCTGAGAAGTGACTCTTGAACCTCAAGGCCTGTTAATTCCCGCTTCCCTTAGGAGCTGTACAAGCTGTGCTCTCCTTGATATTACAGAAGGCACATAGAGATGATTTACACTCTACTGGAGCTTGAATGCAAAAATATATTAAATATCAGTATTTATAATTAGACTTCCCAGAGTACACCTTTGGACCAAGTTTTCTTCCATCACATGTTTATCAAAACTTTTCAGTGACGAAAAAGTCAAAATAGCAATCACAGGAAAACAGAATGGTCCACGATTTGGAGACTGGTCTTTGCTTTTTAAATATTTTTTGAAAGTTGAAACAAGAAGCATTTCTAAGTACGTCATACAGTAAAGTACTTATTTACTGCATTGGACTTAATAAATTATATATAAATACAAAATGACATTACTTACAGAAATAATATAATCACAGATCAAAATTTATATGGAAACATTTGTTGAATATAATGACTGCACTTGCAAGCATTCTCCTCCAGAAACATTTAACTTTCATCTCTAAGTATCCTGAGACAAATTGCTGATATACAGCTAACAACTTGGCAGTCAGGAAAAGCAGTATTTCGACAGTTCTTCAACTTACTGTTGTCTCAGCACAAAAAAGTCCATACTTGCTTTATGAAAACTATTATGAGATCTCTAGGGTGTGTAAAATAAATTGTTTTTAGTGCAGCAGTGTTGGCTCACATTAAAAGCATATGGAGATTAATTATGTCTTTTTGAAGGTAAAATGAGTTAACTCTGCTGACACCAGAAGTTCCAATACTCTTTAGTACTCCATAAAAATACAGACCCCAAAGTTACCTTTTTCTGACAATGCATATAGCATGTGAAACACTACACACCTAATATTTTAAAAGTATGTAACAAATATAGATAATTTTTTCCGAAAGCTTTCAGGAATAAATACAAAATGCCATTCATTATTTCATTCTAAATAAGCCCTTTTAATAAGTTGACATATTTTGAGGCTCCAAGCTTTCAATTTGGTTTTGATATCAGAAGCAAAGTGACAATAACTATATGCATTTTTTATATTGTTTTGCAAATGAATATTGAATAGAATACTGCCACCTTTTGGCTATGATCCGGACATAAAAATATGACTTCCTTGCAAAACTTCTAAAACTATTTGTTTGGTAATGCTATTTCTGAAGCTCTCAGTATGTCAACATAGTAATAACTTTATCATAAACATACTGTTGATAAGAGTATAAAAAGATTGATTTTTACTGCACAGTATTATGCTATTATTTCCTGCTAATGAAAAAGCACTTCCACAAACGCGTTTGCCTTTAGCAGTAAAGAAGCAGCCGTAGCTTTGACCTCCTAAACCAAAGGAATTACTGCTTTGCAGTCATGGGGATTTCTGTCCTGCTTAGAGCAACACAGTCATACTCCTGTGGGCGTAACTCTAAGAACTTCACAAACACTGATTCACTAATTGAGCCTCAGGAAACTCTTGCTTGAGAACTGTTGATGGATCACATCAACGGGGCGTTTTTAAAACACAGGTGAAAGGTGTGAAAGTCCTGCAGTGACCTCCAAAAAAGGGCGCCAATGTCACTTCCACCATGAGCAAATGATGTGCCTAGAAAAGGCATTGCAGGGCCTGGGATTCAGGGGGTTAATCCCAGCAAGTGCTCCAAGTCCTTGCAATAAAATTCCCCCAACCATGAGCTAATCGGGTTTCAGTTTAATTCTTTTCAGCAAAAAAAAAAAAAAAAAAAAAAAGAAGAAAAAAAAGAAGATTTGAGTCATCTTTTGGGAAGAATTTACTGATTAAAAGGTTTAGGAAAATAAGTATTCCCTTTGTTTGTTCTATGAATTGGGGTTACCGATTATACAGCAATATGGAAGAACTATTGCCCACCTACAGGCTACTTTGACTACATGATATACTCTTAAGAGGCTCTTTTTCTTTCTCTCTCTCTCCCTCTCTCTCTGCAAAAGCAGAGGACAGAATTATTATACTGTGTTCAGGTATCAATCTTTTTTTTTCTAGTATTTCAAATTATATATATATATATATAAAACTGTATATTTTATACATATATATATAAATATATAATCATGACTATACGAAAATACTTGATATTGAAGTGAAAATACATTTATACACGCATATACATGTATATTCATGTGTGCATACATATACACACTCACATTTATATATATACCTATATATAAGCCTATAAGCCTACAAGTTCTCTGTGAATTCAGCTAAACTCTTCATTTTCGCATTGTCAGAATGCGGAAAAAAGTAACTTGATGAAAAATACAATGAAAACTCTACATTCATCTAATTTAAAGGAAAAAAGGTTCGTACCCAACTCCCTGTAAAATACTAAGACTGTAGCTAAATGGAAAATATATTTCAATAATAAGTATTTTTGTATAGCCATGCTATAGAGTTTTAAAGAATATGTTAAAAAGCAGCACAAATCAGTTGTTACTGCAAAAGCTGAGGACAGAATTATAATATATTGTTCAGCTACCAGCCTTTTTTTCCTAGTATTGCAAATACTTTATTGGGGAAACTTTATTAAACTGGAATTTTAAGCAGAGTAAATTTGCCAGATTGGAAACTTTATTTCTACCTGGACTGACAACCATTTGAAAGACAAGGACATTTTTTAAATTAAAAGCAGTCATTTGCATTTAGAGAATGTACTAATTTCCCCTCTTAAGCCAATGCTACTTAAAATGTCTGCACGTTCTGAGTATTGGCCACTGCCACACAGAGTTTCTGCAATGTGGTCATCCTAATTTTGTGACTAAAACCGTGTACTCTCAGCTTGCAACTGTTTTCTGTATTTATACAGAAAAATGGGTTCTTCATAATTAAGCAAATGCATAAAGAGTTCTAAATAGTTCCGTTTCCTCCATTTGTCGAATTCAAAGCCAGCTTTTACCACAGCAATTTGGAAAAGACAGCTACTAATATCTTCAAACTATCCATATCTTGGAAATAAATCTTTAAGCAGCTGATGTGTTTAACTCTGACAAACAGCCTTCCCTGACCTTTACAAATTGTCTGTAGGGTTAAAATGATATACTACTCTCACAATGGAACTTAATAGACTCCTAAAATATTACTATAACATTGGCCTTCAGGAAACACTATTTCAGATTGTATCAGCACTTCCATTTTTCAAGGGTTTCCAACTCTGCTGTAAGACAAAACAAAACAAAATAAAATCCCTGTGGGCTGAAACTTGATGTGCAACATCATGAACCAAGGGTGCTTCAACAACTTGGAAGTTTTGTGGTTTCATAAGATTTTGTGCCTGTACGTAACTCATACTGCCTTTATTTCTAAATGTAATATTGTTAGTATTTATCATAGATGATTGAAAGGTTTTTTAATATATTGGGAGACGAAAATCACACCTTTTAAATTTTCTTAAATGTCTTAAGGTCTTTTAGCAGAAGACAGGGCTCTTCAGCACAGAAACCGCTGTGCTGTTGCACACAATAATATTATCTGTTAGGCTAATGCGCCGGTCCAAACCCCACATCTGGATCCGAGCCTCTAAAACCCACTGAAATCAATAGAGCCTTTCCATTGCCTTCAACAGGCTTTGGATCAAACTCCCTGAGTTCAAATCATGCCAAAGGAGACTTGTCTACAAGAATGTGATTACCAGACATTTAGAGATGCCAAACAGTCTTGTTATGCAAGGAAGCAATAATTACTGAAATCAGAGACGTCCTACATCGTTGGCCAAAAACGCAAATACAAATTGTCTTACAAGATAGTATAAGCATATCTAAAAGCACACAAAAGCATACAAATCAATATTGTACTACGTGTACAACAGCGAGAAAGTAAAGGCAGCTTTCCCTTTTCCATCCTTTCTGAGACCACATTTACAATGCGACTTATGAGCAAGCTCATACTGTGAAGGGCAGCCACAGCATCTTGGCTGGTAGCAGCCAATCCCCCTTGGCTTTTAGAGGTGAGAGAAGTCCATGATCACGGGGTGAATCTGACAACTTCTTAACAGGAGCGCCCATGGAGCGCCCACACCACTCCTCCTTCATAACTCCTTCTTATCCTTAAGCAGCCACCTGGGTCTTCTTTTAGCAGATACTGTAACAAAGCGGTAGACTTTCTAGCTGCTTGCTAGTAGCTTCACTGCGTACGCTTGGTCTCCTTTAGTATTGACAACAATTTCTCCTCGCTGCAGGCTGGAAGAATTGAAAACTCATCTCTCAAACAATTTAGAGCGGAGCTAGTAATAACTTGAAAAGGATGCTTCAGGAAAAGAAAAAATAATCGAAGTAATTAAAAAGCTTCATCTCCTCGCTGTGGTCTATATCCCACGCCCTTCAGAAGTGTGGATGACCTCCCGTCCACCTGGCTCTGCCTTGGATGCTTGGAGCTCCTCTCGCCTTTGGGAGAGCAGCACTCTCCTCACTGCTGCCCCTCGCTGCTCTCTGGCTGCGTCTGGGCTGCTCTGGGAGCTCCGAGGGAGAGTCTCAGTCCCGCTCCCCCAGGATCTCGTCCCCACCTGTACACCTGCATTTCCTGTCCAAGAAAGGGTGCTTAGATCTTGTTCTGAGCTAGAACAAACACACAACAGGGTCCAGGGCTCTCCATGAGCCTACACGGAGAATTTGCTTTCGTTTCTGTCCATGAGCTACCTACTCATTTTTTCTGCCCCACCTATCTTGTCTTTACTATGCTGTCTGGCCCTTTTACATGATTTATGCTAGCTACTTCTAAAATTTCTGTTCCTTTTACCCATTTTTCTTCTTCATCATTTCTTTTATTCTGTTGTACCCTCTCCCTTCTTGTACCCCACCAGAATTGTCCTCAGCTTATTCCTTTGAGCTGCCTTTGTGTAATTTATTATCTCCATATGATCCCTTAGTAATATTCTGACACAACATTATCTAACATATCAATCATCCATCCCACATATTGTGCCACAGTTATCACAATGAATGCAGGCTACTGCAGCTGTGGCAGAACAAAAGCTTCAAAGGCAGCTCGCAAACAAAAGAGTGACCATCTTCACCACAACCCCCCCTTGAGAAATCCTGCCTTTCCACTCTCTTAGACTCATTACCGACTAGAGGCCCCTGCAACAAATAAGTATGGCAAGACACCAGGCTGAGGTCAGAATATATAATCTTTCCTTCCAATCTATTGTGTTTTTCTGAGTAAGTCATTATCATCTTCCTGCTTCAATTTGCCCCATCAAATGTGCTTGAAGTGTTATGCCTCCTAGAGAAACTAATTTGAGATGAGTAAATGGAGAAGTGCAAGAATGGAATGTTATTGTTCCAGTTCGCATGACTCAGTCTTCTTCTCAGGGACAAAGCCTGAGAGCTGTGATATTTTCATTTTCGGACATCTTTAGTGCATTACTGTCATGAGGAGAAGGAGAAAAAAATAGCTTTAACGGTGAACGCTAACAGGCAGATGATAATTTGGGGGGGAGGGGGGGGCGGGAGGTGTAGGGGGAGTGTGGAGAATATCCAGAGCTGCACTCACTGGAAGCTGCTGCTTGCCACTGCTATTCCTATGGGCTGCTTGGGAAGGTTGATAATACCTGCACTAAGCAAAGGTGGCATGTCCTCAATTCCCCAAATACTGCATGGAATCATCAGTTAGGAGGCTGATTAGCTAAAAAGGGCTAAGGGACTAGAAGTTTTCCCTGAAAAGACTCTGTGGTCTCAGGAAGCAGCCCAGACAGAAGGCAGCAAAGAGCCTGGCTGGAGGAAAGGGAAGGTCCTGGCGACCAGCGGGGCTGCATGGAAACACGGGATGCCCAGGGACGCCGGCCGCCAACACCCGAGACTGCGAGCAAGACAGAGCGTTTATCAAGTCTCTGTGGCCCCCGGCTAAACTCTTGGGGCCGCTTACCCGAGCATTACTGTGGGACAGGTCTGTTTGTAGATCTGGGCTGCAATTAGGAGGACAGGAGCAAGCTCCCTCCTAAGGATTTTGTGCTCTATTGACACTGAATTAAGAGCTTTAGACCTCTGGATAAGAGCTGACTGGTTCCTACCCAAACTGGAGAGCAGGGAGAGCAACAGCAATGTTCAAAACTGTGTAGCTCATTTGCTTCAGTATTTTGAAATCTTGCCTGTAGGAGTGACATGTAACTGCTACCACCTTCACTGATGGGGAGCCCTTGTTACAGCCGTGTGGTATTGCTGATGTGCCACAGGCACTGACAGGAAGAAAAACAGCTTCATCAAAGGTAGATTTAAAAAATGGCATACAAGTCAAAAAGCATTTACACTGAACTAAAGGAAGAACACACAATTAAAATTAATCTGTAACAAGCAAGTAAGATTACTCAGACAGTAGCTAACATTGAGGAATGTGGGCGAAAAAAAGTTTCACTCTCCCTTTTTTGGATAAAGCTGAAAGAAGAAATCTGGTTTCAGAAATGCACTTACAAGCTATACTAGGTATGCAATTTGCTTACGTTGAAATCCTTATGAAACCTGTAAGCATCCTTCTCATTTGTAAGGTATTAAAAAACTTTAAAGATGTTTTAAAACACTAAGTCTGAACTTGGAGATGAAACACCTTAAGCAAAAAGAGCTTTAAGCTGGGCAATGAGGACAACAGCAAAGTTTTTAAAGCCATAACGAGAAAATATATCGGAGACTAAAAAAGACTAAAGGAAATCATATAACAAGAACAATGCTCACTGAATTTAAGGCTGTAATCAGCTTTAAAATTAGTTTCAAAATTTGGGGCTACAAATATCTGCATCACTTCAACTCGGATTTCTGTGTACTATCATCCTATAAAAGCCTATCTTTTTCATAACTGAATCCAAAACTGATCCAATGAAGCAAGAAATTGCAGTAGCAGTGGATTTCTGTTCATCAACATAGAGAGTTAAGCCTTCTTCCACATATAAATTCACCAAAGAACATTCACTTCAAGCTGTTGCACACTGATTATATTGGAACTTTTTAGTAAGAACCTATTATGTCGTCCCAAATTCTTTCACAGAAAATATAGTTTCGATGTATTTTCCACTAGGAAGACTTTCCCCCCCGGCTCCTTTTTAACCAAAGGAGTAACAGCCTTCTTAATGAATTTCAAATTACTCAACACATGATTTATGATACCACTTAATATATAAAGCTGTTCTGAAAAATAACTTCAAAATGCATACTTTTGAAAAACCTCATTTATTTCTCTGATCTCCAGTTCAAGTACACTTGAACTTAAAACATTTTTCTCCAAATATGTCTCCTACAAACAACTTGAGATTGGAAAGCAAAGCTGGTTTCTTTCATACTCATCCATCATCACCAATAATAAAGATTTGAGATTAAATTATGCCCTTCCTCGGTGATCTCAATACTCTGGGATAAAGAGCTTTAGTTACAATTTCCTTTGCCTTTTTTTGTATATTTAAAATATACTATGTCATACTTAGAGAGCCAAATTCATTTATTCCTGAGCAATCCGACTGAGCTCACTGAAGCCCTCTGTAATTCCCATTTCCAGTTCTGTCCTCTAACACGCCTTTCCAGTCTCCCTTGAAAGTTTGTACAGAATTAGGCAAGCTGGTCACTCCAAAGATTTGCTATTTTTATATTAAAAAATACTTTCTCTTATGTTTTATTGTTAGTGTGACAAAAAAAAATCTAAATTGTACACAGAAAAGGAAAAGATTAGGATTATTTCTGTGTGAAAGTCCCTCTCAAGTAGACTATGAACAGGCTCAAAGCCACAAGTCATATAAGCTTCTCTGTGATTATAATTTTAACCTTATTATTTACCAGTATATTATAAAACATGGTACAACCTTTAAAAGGAAGCCTGTAAGTAGAAGTATCCAATGAGAGATTCAACCCAAAAGCCATGTATCCTATATTTGCAAGCATAAAAGCAAAAAGATTTTTTTTTCTTCGCGAGTTGAATGTACACTTAAAAACATTTTCCTGATGAAAAAAAATGCATCCTTGTTTCTTCTGTATTCTTCACCACCTTTGAAAAACCAAAAATAATGTATTCCATATATCTGTTCGAGGAAAAAAAAATCAAGCTCAGTTGAAAATTTGAAGAAGATTTGAAGAATGCAGTGGAACTGACTTCTTTTGCTCAATTAATCACATGATTTACATAACTAGAGAAGAAGTATGTACTGAAAGTACATAAAACATCACTTGTAGAGAGAGCCTAACACAACCAACTGGTACAATTAGGTAAGCACTGCTGCTCTTAGCTTTTTAATATAGTCTTCATGCAAGGGGAGAAAAACTTGCTTTACGTGTTCTACTAGTATAAACGCAGATCAGCTCAACTCATTTATTCATTATTTCAGTCTCAATGTATGTTGCAGCAGAACTTGGTCCAGCATCTTTAGCCAACTGTGTCACTAATATTCTTGCACCTTCAGAAGCATACAAAATGATCAAATTTTAGTGTGGCATTCCTCTGCCTCTCAGAATCGCTCATTGTATTCATTTCCACACCCTTAAAACACATTGACATAATCGCATAGAATCATCATAAAGTAGGAAAAGACTACAAGACACATTGTCTTCCAGTCTGATTTCTGATGATCATTTAATTCTAGCATTTCAAAGATTGTTGATTTTTACTGTTGTGATAGCAGTAAGATAAATGACAAATACACAGGTAGATTAGACAGAAGAATATTGATAGAAAACATTGGTCACTGTTTTAAGAATTATGAAACCAGAATAATCAGCCCAAGCAAAACGCACCCTAGATAATTCTAGCCAAAGGGCTTTTATTTCATGGACAAAAATAGAGACCTTATGTACACTGTTAACACTGATCTGAATTCCAGAAGGGAAGTGGTCCACTAGCCAAAGGCACCAGCCTTCTTCCCCTTGGATTTGGATTCAGCATGGTATATTCTAAAACTAAAAGCTGGCATAGAGGTCACTACGCCACACGCAACTCCTCAGCCAGGTGTCTACCCAAGAGTTAAAAATAAACACAAGCTCAGGTAACCTAAAACTCGTTAAAACTACTGAACATAGCCGGAGGACCTTTCCTCGACCAGCGGAAAGTCCTCCTCTCTCCTGGTTCTCTCTCTTATATCTGGGCTCTGTAGTTCATGGGGACCAGCCTTAGCAGTAAAGACAGCAGCACAGAAGGCATTTAGTAACTCTGCCTTCTCTGCATCCTCTGTCACCAAGGCACCCTCCCCATTCAGCAGCGGACTAACATTTTCCCTCGTCTTCCTCTTGCGGCTGATGTATTCACAGAAGCCCTTCCTGTTGTCCCTGACATCCCTTGCTAACTCTAATTCCAAACAGACCTTGGCCTTCCTTGTTGCATCCCTGTATTCTCTGACAATGTTCCTGTATTCTTCCCATGCAGCCTGGCCCTTCTTCCACATTATGCATGCTCTCTTTTTCTCATTAAGTTTACCCAACAGCTCCTTGCCCATCCACGCAGGTCTCCTGCCCACCTTGCTCAACTTCTTTCTTGTAGGAATCGCTATGAAAAATTTACTTTTGTCCTGAAGACAAAACCAGACTTATTTCCACAGCTGCTGTTCAGAGAAGCTTAAGTATCACTATATGTAATACCACACGCACAGATTTAGATAGAAGTGTTACCTTCAATAATTCAGTAATTCACGGTCATAACTTGCTAGGATCAACTATATCTCTTGATAAAAAATCAGTGGAAACCTCTTAAAAAGACCATCATTTATCTATTATGCATAATTTAGAACAGTTAATTCATGAAAGTTTTTCACAAGTCCTAAACAAAAAGAAACTGAACTTTAAACCAGAACATTAGTAATAGATTCCTGTTAAATTGTCATAATTAGATGTCTTTTTTCCTTTGACCTTCATTTAGCAACATACAGATTTTTTTTCTGACTATACATAGAAAACATCTGAAATCTGACATTTCTAAAAAGAAAAACAAAACCCAACTCTATATTGCACAAAAGAAAAAAGGCTGGAACAAATCTCACACAACTGAAGCTAATTGTACAATCAATTTATCCTAGCTGAGAAAACAATGACACATTTCCTTCCTTCAGTCAAAAACATCAGCCTTCAAGATAGCATTTCAGTTTAAAGAAGTTTTCATTTTCTGTTAGATTCATTATGCTGTTTACTGCTGGGTGGTTCCCATTTTTTCTTTTTCTTCTGCTCCCCTTAAAAGACACACATGCACAAACACAAAAAAGCCCTTACACACAGGTTAATGTTGGTCACCAAAATTAAAAAAAAAGGCTAAAATATTTCAAAATTAGCTGATTCTCTCAAGTTATCCATCTTCTTTTTCAAAGCAGTCTTCCACTCCTAAATGTTGAATTGGGAATGTCTTGGTAAAATGCCCTGTCTAAAAAAGTTAAGTAGGATCTTTGTCTTGAGAATATTAAGAAGTATTTTATTGGTAATCTGGTTAATTAAAACATGCTGTTACAGTTAAAAGAGGAGGCTCTAGTCACACACTGAATGTCTGCTGCTGATCCAAAGAAGCCGATGAAGATCACGAACCGAGCTTCCCAACACACACTGTTCACTCTTACATTCTCGTCAACCCTAGGCAAAGTACTAATGAGGCCTACCCAGCATGAAGAGCTGTTGTCGGATGAAAAATTTCTTTTTATATTTTTTTCCAAAGCCGGGTTCATTAAAATTAGTCATTATTTATATTATCTCCTAAGAATACAAATATGAATCTTTAAAAATATATTAAAAATGTGGCCCCTGCTCTGAATGAGATCGTATTAATTCATAGAAGCAAAAAGCACAAATAAACAACATAAAACACTGGAACTTAAGATCCCCTGGTGCAGATGAGTGTTCCAGTCACAAAGTTACAACTATGCCCCATACTTTAGATCTTCTCTGCCCAATTTATCGTACATTTGAATCCTGAACTCCTACAGTCTCGATCCCTGGCTACAGGGAAACACGATCACATTTTCTTCAATAAAACTTCAACAAAACTCCTCACAGAAATACTTTATTCCCCATATTTATTTAATTAAACATTGAAAAGATTCAACAAACAAGAAACACACAGTGGCATTGTTAGGAAATTTCACCCTAACAGTAGAAGAGTCATTTTTAAATGCCTGCTCTGAATTAAGCACAAAAAGGATTAGAGCACAGCTCTGCCACATCCCTATTGAAAATTCAATATTATTCACCATTTCAGCCTCACCAGTCTCCTGGTGAATCTACTCCCCCAAAATGATATTCTACAAGATAAAAAATGCCTCAAACTACCAATGTTTCTGAATTTTTAGGAGTCTAATCAGAATTTGGCAAACCAACCAAACTTTTTAGCATTTCAACCAAACCAAACTATAGCTCCGTCAATAAGAAGCTGCCCAGCACTGCAGTAAGCACCATTATCTACAAAGCAGAAAATTGCTAACTGAAGAGAATGGCTATTTAAATTGGAAATGTTCACAATAACATAAAACTCCTGGCAAACCTAGTTCACTGTTGTGTATTTGCCTCTACACACCGAGGAGCAGTGTTTCTGCAGAGCTGTCAGCAAACCACAGCACATTCCTCAGCCGCAACAGACCTATGAAGAGTTTCACCTTTGGCTGAATCACGTTTGATCGACATGAGTGCTTTTAATAATATTTTTCAATATTATTGAAACAATGCAAACCAATACTCTAGCTGGATACCTAATGTGAAAAAGTAATACAGATCCATATAGCTTCAGATTTACATCCTCTAAAATCATTAAAGTGAGCTTTGACGAGATGTTCCTCCTCATCCTTTTGACAGCATATTTTAATGCACAAAACACACACAGGATTCGGTAACTCAAGCATCTTTCCATAATTTGCCATGGATAGCTGGATTTATTGAAATGTAGCTGTTGTAGCTTCTATTATACACAACCCAGAATTCCACAAAAAATCAAAAGGTTTAGAAAGTTACACAATTCATGACGTTTGGTCTATGGTAATTAAAATGAATGCAACCCAAAAATGAAACACTGAGAAACAAGGCAGGGATTTTCCAACTGCATATAACCATTTTTGAATTACAGTTGCAAAGCCAGTGAGAAAAGCTTATTTTAAAATGAGTCTCAAGTGGCACTACAGTTCCAGAAGTCAAGTTCTCCAGTCTTAACGGCTGGAAAGGTTCCTCTTGACCCATCAGGTTTTGGTAACTGTATGGAGTTCTCTTCGTAGAAAGCAAGAACAGGAAGGACCAACTATGGAATGACAATTGTCTCCAAGAGGTTTCACTTACCTGCATTTAATGCCTAAATTATACAAGACACTTGAATGGAACTAGACACCCAATAATCCCAGGCAACATGCTAAATTAAGATGATAGTTGGAGAATGTTTCTTCCTAGGCTTATTTAAATGTTCTTACAGACTATAAAAGCAAAACACAAAGCGCAGTTTACGCTTTTTATTTTTAACGTTTTGGCGAGTTTAGCACCCCGCTAAAATCCGCGATCCTCCTCACGCGCCTCCCGCGCGCGGAGACGCGCCCCGCCCCGCCCCGGCCGGCACGATGCTGCGCATGCGCGCGGCAGGCGGGGCGCAGCCGCAGAGCCCTCAAGTGCGGCCGCGTGCGGGGCCCCGCCCCGTGCCTCCCTCTGCCGGCGCCAAGATGGCGGAGTACGACCTGACCACCAAGATCGCGCACTTCTTGGACCGGCACCTGGTCTTCCCTCTGCTCGAGTTCCTCTCCGTCAAGGAGGTACGAGCCGCACGGCGCGCGGGGAGGTGGCGGGGCGACCTCCCGGCTCCTTCCGCGGGCCTGGGGCTCCCCCGCCACGCTGGGCCCGGCCCGGCCTGCGGCGGCTGCCGGGTGGGAGCGCGGGGAGTCCGTGCGCTCGCCCCGTTCCCTGCCCGGGCCGGGGAAGGAGGGAGGGAAGGAGACGAGATGCTCAGCGCGGGCGCCCCGGCCGCCCCGGCGAGCGCCGCCCTCGCGGCCTCCCCTGGCGCTTCAAGCGCCACCGGGGCTCTCTCCCCTCGAGTTATGTAACCAACACGAAAGGGAGCCCAGAGTTAAAGTTGATGGCGGTTTAGTCGGCCAGAAGCATCATCTGGCTCCTTTTTGAAACGAGTGGAAACAGAATTTTAAGCCTTTAGGCCTCAGAAGCAGCATTCTAACCTGCCATGTCCTCCTTCTGAGAGCATGGCTGCTGCTTGGTGTCTGCTGCCCGAGGGTACTTTTGGTATTTTGGAATTTCCTCTAAACCTCATGGAAACTAATAAAGCCCCGTTGGTTTATTAGGCTGCTCTTGAACAAAGTGGTCTTCAAAGCTGAATTAATCTTCTCAGATTTCCCACCAGAGTTTTCTGTGTTGTGGCCTCCATACAGATGTAGTCTGGGGATAGACATAGGTTTAGGTCATAGATGTAGGCGGGGACGTAAACTTATAAACTTACGTACTAAATATGTAAAAGCAGAGTGCAACAGATGGCTAAATTATGGGGTAGTAACTTTAAAAATAATTGAATAAGCTTAAAAGAGCACCAAACTACTATGCAAACCAAACTTGCTTTTATGTTGCAAGCCTTGTAACATACTTTAGATTAATCTGTATTAAAATTAAATGGTATGTTTGATCCTGTCTAGCTTTCCGCTTTAAATCCTGAGGTGAGTCTGTACTGCTTAACGTGCTAGTTCTTGAAAAGTCTTTATGGAACTTCACCTATAGATTGCAGCTGAAGTTCTGGAGTCAGAACTGCGAAAAACAGGTCAAAATGATCCTGCTGGATTTTTTTCAGGAATCTGTCTTGGTCTGTTAATGAATTGATTTTCATCAGGAAAAGTCATCTAGAATGCTGTTTGTCGTCTAATTACCTTTGAAAGTTTAGGTGTTCATGAATAGCAGGAAATTGAAGTCATGATTGGAAATGTCAACAGACTGTATGCAGGTGACAGAGAAGCTGTGAGATTTGATGTATAAAATTAAATTATTTGACAAAATTTATCCATAACTTGTATTATAAGCCTAAATACTTGTATTAAATGGAGACTATTTCATTGTATCCCACGCAATCTGTTAATAACTCATGTTTTGTAGATATACAATGAGAAGGAACTACTCCAAGGAAAACTGGATCTTCTCAGCGATACCAATATGGTCGATTTTGCTATGGATGTGTACAAAAATCTCTATTCCGATGAAATTCCTCATGGTAAGCTGCTCATTTAGACGTGAAATAACTGCAAGCTATGTATGGATTTTGTATATAAAATATTAAACAGCTAGTAGTAATTTGCTTCTTCCCTTTGAGAAGTAGAATGCTCTTAGTTATTTTGATCTTAAGAACAAAGTGTGACTTACTGACAAATAGTCTCCCCAAATCTTGGAAGGGCTTTCTGATATGTTTTGTTTCATGCATTAACATTTGCCAAGATGGTAAGGGCAGGATATTTTTATCTGAGGAATTGCTGGCTTCGTTATAATTTCCTACAGAACTTTGTTTTTTTTAAGTCTTACTGTTTTAACAGCTAAACTGACTTATACAGTATACTTTGAAATGTCTACACAATGTATACTTTTTTTTTCTTCTGTAAGATCAACTTACAATCCTAGAGCCAAGAGATGTTACAGAAAAACATTTTTATACTCTTAGTAAGTTAACTGAGTGGTTTTGCTTTCATTTCTTCCTCTTTTATAATCTCAAGAGTCTTCTGAAGTTGGAGATAATGTCTCCTTACTGGAGTACTTCTTATCAGGCAAGTCTTTCCCAAATTTAGACTGGGTGACTGTTATGGTGTTCATCCACTTTGGACTTTGCTTACAAATACATAGTCCTAATCACAAAAGAAGTGTCAAATGGCTTCACTGTGGCGTTGAATGCTGCCCTGGTGTGTGACCCACTTCATCCTTTCCTGCAAACTGGTCTCCCCTGGGACTTGGGCTTCGGTTGTCTGGGCCCACAAGTTTCCTTGTTCACATAGGCAGTTCAAGATGCTGCTCTCTTATGTTTAGCATTTAGTTTTTTTCAGAGTATTACTGAAGTATTTGCTGTATTGCACATGGTAGCACTGGGTGGAAAAGTTTGGATCTGTGTAAAATATTTCTGAGCATATGTAAGTTCTATTCCTACTGTTTCCAGAAAGGATTTAATGATAGGCATACACAGTATTTCAAATCATAAATTCTTTTCTTCGACTCAGCTTTCAGGTCAGTATTCTAAGCATGAACTTATAGGGCCTTGTCAGTTAAAGGAAAATTAGTCTTAGCAGTATCGTGTTTTTTAATTGTGTTTGGTTTTTGTTTGTTTATTTAAAAAAAAATCTCCAAACCTTTCCAAGCTGATCTAGAATAAGCAAACTTATCTTAAAGGCTGTTCTTTCCACTGTATTAGGCAGGATATCTTCTTTACTGGTTTTGCTGTAGCTGTGTGTTCCTCAGAGGCTTGATTAGAATTGCACTGTGGATAAAGGGATGAAATGACAGAACCTTGCAGTTAGAGTTGTCAGATGCCTATGTTTTTGCAACTTGACTGAGATGAGAAGACAAGCTAGATGAGAACTGAGAAGATAGAGTTGAACTGTGGCCATCAGTTTTAGATATCTGCGGTTGATCTCCCTTAAAAGTTTTAAGCATTACATCATTTCTTCTGCTTGTTTTGCTTAGCTTTGCGTGAAAAGAGAACTACTGTTGTTGCACAGCTGAAGCAGCTGCAGGCAGAAACTGAACCTATTGTCAAGATGTTTGAAGATCCAGAGACCACACGGCAAATGCAGTCCACTAGGTAATTCTTTATGCAATAACTTTCCTGATAAGATTTCTTGGTACCTCTTGGATGTTGGGGATAAAATGTTCTCTGTGTAGCAACTGCAAAGAAAGAAATTCCTATTTTCAGGCATTTTTATTTTCAGCCCATATTTAAATAGTGCCTGTTTTGATATGATTGAAATGGCCCCACACCAAGTTACTCTTTTCAGTGCTCTTGCCTGTAGTACATACAGCTTTTCTTTCCTCTTAATACTTAGATGAATCACAGGGGTCAAATGACACCCATTTAGTCATTCGGTGCTGTCAAATTGCAGCCAAGGATGGTTTTTGGAAGGAACAGGGGATGAAACAATACAGATCCTGTTTTCCAGAATGTCTTTGTTCTGTTTGTTGTTCTGTTTTCTGCTACTGAGAGAAGGTTATGAAATGTGGCTCTTGCCCTGGGAGGCCTGATGGAGATGCATTCTTCCAGCTTTGTAGGGCATGTTTCTGTCAGGAATCCTGTCTACCATGTCACATTTTCCTCTCCACCCCATTCCAGCCTCCCCCTTCTAGGCTGGCTAACTTGTTGATGAAAGGTACTGCTTATAATCACCTTCCTAAGGAACAGTGTTTTAAGGATTTTTGGGGTGGGGGGCAGCCCTCTGGGCTAAGACGTTAGTAACCCTAGAATCAAGGAACCTCTGAGAAGGAGATAAAGTTCCCCGGTCAAAGCAGGGTTACATCTCATCAGACTGCTCAGGATTTTGGTTGAGTTTGTAATATCTTGAAGAATGGAGGTTGTGTAGACTCTCTGGTCATGCTGTTTCAGTACATGGAGACCCTATTTATAAGAAAATTGGAGTTTCCTTATTGCAAATATGAACCTAGGGTGCCAAGAGTGAAAATTAATTTGGGACCTAATAATACAGATGCTCATACTGTTAAAATATGCTATACAAAGCCTTTAGTTTTGCAAATTGAGAAAGATGGGTAATTTTTCCTTGCATTGTATGTGAAGGTAATTAACCTGGAGTGAGTATGTCTAAACCTTACATTCTGTGAGGTTTTTCATACAGTTAAGCCTAAATCCTTTAGGAAAGGATTCAACTGTAGTAGTTGAAGTAGTTCTGAGAGTTCAACAGAGACGAAAAATACTCATTTAGTTTAAGTATTGCTTGATGTCTTTACACTGGAAATACTTGTTTTCTAATCAGTATTGTAAATGTGTTAAAGATACTATGTAGTACATACTACATCAAATGTACCTCGGGAGTGCGCATGGCTCCACTTGAGTTTGAAGGTGAAGCCTTTGTTTAGATTGATTGTTACCAAGCTCTAAGAACCTACAAAGACAGTGCTTGTCACTTGTGCTAAAAGATCATTTGGGGTACTTTAGCTCAGCTGATGTTCTCACTGAAGCTACCAATATTTTTCAAATTCAGTGATGAATGCAGACCCCACCATGATACCTTTTTTTTTTTTTCTTTCTCCCTTTCCTTTCCCCTCAAAATTACTCAGGTATGTAGCATCCTGTTGAAATATGTAGATAAATAGTACATTTGATCTGTACTCCACACATTTCAGTTTCAGAACTTGTTATAACCTAATCTAGAATGCAGTTGATGCAGAAAGTGACCTGCATGCATTGGTACATAGGAGAATGCCTTTCAGTGGAAATAATGATACAGAAAATACTTAAGCTTCTGTTGCAAAAAGCACCATCAGTATAAGTAAACCATCATTCTATCTGACTTCTGCATGGATATTCATGCCATATAATACTTTCTATTAAGGAAATGATTTATGTTTGCACGTGACTTGAGTGGTTTTTCAAAGCCAGGAACCTTTGAAATTATAGCTTTGTACAACTTAGCTATGTAATTTATTATCTAGGAATATCTTAAATTTTAGGGAAGATACTCTCTGATGTTATGTCTGTCTTAAGACCTCACTGAATTTCTCACTTGTATGCGGAGATCTTCAGTTCTTCCATTGCCTCTAGCTAATTGCTGAATGAATTTTGTTGCATAAAAATCTTGTTATGTATCCAAGTATGGGTGTTTCTTGAAGAAATTGTTCTGTTATGTGATACTTGGTTCAAAGAAGTTAGTCAGTAGTACAGATTCCAGAGTGTAAATGCTCTGTTTGGAAGCAAGAGAGGATGATCCAAAAAAATCTGAAATATAACCTGCCTAATGCTATGAAACACTAGTCCTATCTTCATGTGCAAGACATTTTGTTTCACAAGTGGTGCATCTATTTCACTCTTTAAAATAGCTGAAAGCTTTAGTGCTCACAAGTTTGTGGGTTTTTTTTTTTTTTTTTGTGTGGCTTATTATTTTAGTGAAGTTTCTAATACTGAATGTTGGGGTTGTACAGTAACCCCAAGGTTGAGCTCAAAGCTATCAATTTACCTTCACTTGAACATGGTTTAAATAAGTAGATACTAGCTTTCTGATTTGTGTTCTGTGACTAGCTGGTGACTAGCTGGTAATTTGGACCTCTTGTGTTGATTTCAGAGATGTATTTTATCAGTCTTTTAGATAATGATTTTTGATCCCTAGCAGTGCTGTTTAGAAGATCAAAGTCTGATGGGGATATACCAAAAGATGATGTGTGAAAGAGATTTTGCAAGTGGAGATTCCTTAAAGAATATGCCAAAATCTTTTTTTTTAAATTTTTTTTCTATGCAGCTGTTGGAGAAAGGCCCTAAGATGTTAACAGTTACAGAGGAAGAGTCAATATCCCCTCACCCCCAAAGTGTCTTCCACGAGGAAAAAGCTCCTGAGATTATTTCATTGCTTCTAAGAATATTCTTAAGGACTTGGCTACCTTGGCAGTGCGCCATTTCACTGTATCAACTTGACCTACATATTGTAATTTCTAATTAAGCCGCTTTTTAGCTCTGCAGTCAGTTGATTTCGCTGTGCTCTCTTAGTGTATTCTGCATGCACTTTCACTGCGTCTTTCTCTCAGGAGGAATTTACAGTTTGACATTATTTTCTTCAATTAAATCTTGGGTATGTGTTCTACCAGACAAGAAAGCTCTGAACTGTCCAGGTCTTTGTTTCCAGGATTTCTGTAGGCTTCTTTAGTACAAGAAGCATTTCTACTGCCTTATTTCTGGAATGAAACATTCTAAGAAATGAAAGTGCATAAATCCAATATCTACTTCACTCACTTTAAGCTTAAGGAGTACATAACACTGAGACTTCAGGACTTCTAGGCAGTGTGGTTACACACATCTTACAAAGTGTTTAAAGAATATGGATTTATATAAATTCAGTTTGCTTGCCCTGGTGATACATGCCTTTCTAGAAGGGTGATATTTTGTTTGCTTGCTTGTTTACTTTTTGTTTTTGAAGTCTTTTTGAAACTGAATGACACTTCTAATTGACACAAAAAAATCAGCTTGCTGTTAGACATGGAAAAGAATCTTTTACTTCCTAGTGATGTAGTTATGTGGTTGGCTTTAGGCTTTGGATGGTGGGTGGTTCCTTGGTAGCTTATGTAGAGTCAGGATGACTGGAGCAGCTGCCGTATCTCAGGTTCTTGATGGCAATAGAAGGGGGAGGACTAAAGAGAATTATATTGCATGTGGAACTGCATTTGTTGACCTGGCACGTCTGGTGGCTTCTGGAAGACTAAATGGTATTCACAGACCCTTTTCCTAGCTTTTTGTTTTCATTTTCCCTTCTGTTTGGAAGGGTAATAGAAACATCCATCTAGGATATATGCTCTTACGACAAGATTCTTCTGCAAGTAGTTTGAGTTGGATAGCTTTTATTTTTCTAAACCTCAAAGTGCTTCTGTTACGAAGCATTCTTTCTTGGAAATCACTTTAACTGCTAACTCATTGTTGTGGGAAGACTTCCTTTCATCAGCATGGCCTAGTATATGGCATTGGTTAATACACTAACCATGCTGCTTAAAAATGTGAATACTTTGCTATGAAGTATGAAGAAGACTTTTTTTTTTTTTTTTTTTTTTTTTTTTTTGCTAGCAGATCAGATAATTTTGTCTTTTTTGACAAAGAACAGTTAGCGTGCAAGTTTGGGGAAATAGTCTGCAATTGAACAGTGTTCATCAAATGTTGTTTCAGAGGTATTCTGGAGAACCGGATTAAGTTTTGCATCTGTCCCGCAGCTGAGATCCACTACAGATGCTGGAGAAAAAGATATTCACTAAGTTAACAATTGCTATAAATATTAAAGGTGCCTAAAATCCTGTGATCAGTCTTCCCTTTAAGTGTTAGCATTAATGGGGGGCTCCTTTATTGTGGGTGAACTCCAGTTCACCTGCTGGCAGCTTTGTCTTTCATCAAGATAATACCTGTCACTGTCCACTTTGAATGAAGAAATTTCATAGATGCAATTACATGTGTACACTAGTGATTTAGAACTTATTGGCATGGTTTATTGATCTTAGTTGTGTGTTGTGTAGGTATTTTCTGTGGTAGAGATTGTTAACCAGTATATCCTGGTTTTAGTGATTTTTTTTTTTTTTGTAAGTCATGGCAAGCTGCTTTTCCTGTCTGCTATCTAACTATCTACTGTTTGGCTTGAGTAATTGCTGTGGAATTAGAATGTGAGAGTGGGAAGAGCTCTAAATCAAAACTTAGTTTTCAAAGTGTTTTAAAAAAAAAAAAGTTACTACTGCTAAATTTAACCTTCCTTCTACCCACCCCCTCAACCACTCATTAATTATATTGCAGACTTCGAGACTCTGTATTAACTTCATGACCCTGAAGGAGTTGGTTCACTATTTCTGTAGTTGCTGCAGTTGTACGCAGCAAGCATAAAAATATCTTTCAATTTATTTGTTATTTGGTAAGATAATTTTTCTTTCAACAACTCAAGGTTGTGTTGCATAGTAAATGGTGACAATCAGTTTGCTTTGTGGAAACAGCTGTTTTTATCTTTTTATTATAGGGACGGCCGAATGCTGTTTGACTATTTGGCTGAGAAGCATGGTGTAAGTTTATTCTAATCTGTTTCAATGTAATTCTAAACATCTCCCTCCAAACTCCCCCACAACCAACAGGTCTGCAAAATTAAGTGCTGACATTCTGGTCTATCTAGTTTGAATGTAGCTAATATGTGGATTTCCTAATGCTCAAGTGTTTTGTTGGAATGCCTTTGAACATGCATGTCTTAAAAATGAAGCTCAAGCTTAATGTTAATATACATGCAACTAAAATTTTCCTAGTTTTGTAATACAGAGTTTCACTTTCCCTCCCCTCCTTAGTATTAGTATAGTTACTGATTCAATGGCATGGCTTAAGGATAAAATGATTTTCTTTTCTGTCTTTTCTATTTGTAAACCCTTTCAAATAATTTGAAGAGTTTTCAAAGATTGCTTACATGTCTGTCATGATTTTTTACTGTTTAAAAAATGGTCCTGTAACTGCTTGTAGCAACACTTTTTTTTTTCCCCCTTAGTGAAGAAGGCCTTTTTGTGTTCCTTTCCAGTTTAGGCAGGAGTACCTAGATACGCTCTACAGGTATGCAAAATTCCAGTATGAATGCGGTAATTATTCGGGAGCTGCAGAGTACCTCTACTTCTTTAGAGTTTTGGTAAGTGTTTTTAAATCTTTAGACCAACTTAGTTATCTGTAATCAAATACAGTACTTGTGAGCTTTTTCAGACTATTATTTCTGTACCAAGGAAGTTTTGAAAAGATTTTTCAAGCATTGTGGTTAATTGTCACTGGTTGTTGACCAGTAATTCTATTATTTCTGTACTGAATTGGGAGCTCTTAAGTTTTGTGGTTAGTTTTTAATTATGGAATATTTTTGTTTGTTTGTTTCCCACTGCAAACATACCCTGGAAAAATATTTTAAACAGCAAAATGAATACTTATTTTTAGGTGCAGGGGTTACCAACAGTAGAGAAAAGCTTGCAGGTAGTTTGAAGGTAATGTTAACTGCTTCTGTATCTGAACTCACATTTGTCATCCCCTGAGTTTTGTGAAGTATTTAAGACTAAAAGTCAGCTAATGGGGGAGTGTAAACAGCTTAAGTGAGAATTGTAGAACCAGACGTGTGGTCTCTCCTGGTGTTTTTGAAATTCGTATCATTATTATTGGTGGGAGTGAATTTTGAGAATGAAGATTTAGTGTCTTCTAAGAATCTCAGCACAGTATATTCATTGTTGGTGCTTAGTGAATGTGCCATTTTGCTAACAAATGGAGACTGAACGTTACTGCTCAAAAATACAGATACTGTAGCTAGAACAGCAGCAGTAGCTGAAAGCTAGTCACAGGAACTGCCAACTGTAATAAAATGATTTGAAAGCAGGGTAGTGCACATCAGCATCCTTAAATAAAATTCCCTACTAAATTGGCACCTTGGTTTTCTGGATGGTAGCTACTTCTAAACAATTTATCTTGAAGGTATGTGAAATAATTAGTGAAAATCTGTAGCAATTGTATTTTCGAGGATTTTGTTTCATGCTGTCTACTTCCTAGTTCTATCTTAAATGTCCTAAATCACATGAAATGTCACTAAAGAAAAGCACAATAATTCTTCTGTAATTAAAGGAGAAGAAAGAATCATTAATTTTGGAATAGTGTTGTAAGTAGAAATGAGCAGAATTCTTGGTCCAAACACTGACGTTAAAGTTGTGTTTCTCTCTGTGACTGTCATAGAATCATAGAATGCATAAGGTTGGAAGGGACCTCTAGAGATCATCTAGTCCAACCCCCCTGCACACGCAGGGTCACCTGCAGCAGGTGGCTCAGGACTGTGTCCAAGCGGGTTTGGAAGATCTCCAGAGAAGGAGACTCCACAACCTCTCTGGGCAGCCTGTGCCAGGGCTCTGTCACCCTCACTGTCAAGAAATTTTTCCTTAAGTTCCTGTGGAACTTTTGGTGCTCCTTTTTGTGGCTGTTTTCCCTAGTCCTATCAGTGGCCACCACTGAGAAGAGGCCGTCCCCATCCTCCTCACTGCCTCCCTTGAGGTACTTCTAGACACTGATCAGGTCTCCTCTCAGCCTTCTCTTCTCCAGGCTGAACAGGCCCAGCTCTCTCAGCCTTTCCTCATAGGGCAGATGTTCCAGGCCCCTGATAATCCTCATAGCCCTGCGCTGGACTCTCTCCAGCAGCTCCACATCCCTCTTGTACTGGGGATCCCAGAACTGGACACGGTACTCCAGGTGTGGCCTCCCCAGGGCTGAGTAGAGGGGCAGGATCCCCTCCCTTGACCTGCTGCAGACGCTCTTCCTAATGCACTCCAGGATCCCCTTTGCCTTCTTGGCCACGAGGGCACCCTGCTGCCTCATGGTCAACTTTTCGCATTTGGAGAAAGAAACTAAAAATCTGTTTCTCTAGGTTTTAATTCTGCAGCTGTCCTATTGCTTGTTCTTTAATCCTAGCTTAGCATAATTTTATGTCAAATAAAAATAATTTCTAAAAGTGAAGTACTGATTCTGGTACCTGTAGCTTGCTATAAGACATTTGTTCCTCTGATGGGAAATTTGTTTAAAGTTGTGTTGGTGAAATATAATCCACGAAAAGCACTATTGTAACTGTGATCTGCAAATAGAATTTGGTGTTCTGAATGACCTTGTGTAATTGATTCCTGTATAAAACTAAGATTGCTTGACCTTCCAACTACCATTCTGAGAACAGAACTTAGGACTGCAAAGCTGTTGTTTTACAGGATGCTCCTGTAAGAAGCTTTAGTCACAGCATCAGTAGGACAAACTTTGAGCGCTGTCCTGTGTGATGTGGTTACTTTACTGTCACCAATCTTTTGGGAACCTGCTTTGTAGGAAGTGCCTGTTAATAGTTCACAGGTGTACTCATGTGGTTTCAAAAACTTTAGAACAAAGATGGCATCTGGTGCTCAGCCACTTTATTCTTTTCTGTTTAACTTGAGAATCTGCAATTTGTGTGGAATTCTGTCTCACTTCTAACAAGATTCTAGTTTTAATTCATGCCCTGCTGTCTAAAGTGCTTTTTAAAAAGAAAAAAAAAAAGTCTGGAAAGGCCTGACATGTTATAAAGTTAAAAATAGTGCCAGAAAATTCTTTTTTTTTTTTTAATTAAAAAAATACGACTTTGCTGTTTTTAAAAACAGGTTCCAGCAACAGATAGAAATGCTTTGAGTTCTCTGTGGGGAAAGCTTGCATCTGAAATTTTGATGCAGAATTGGGATGCAGCCATGGAAGATCTCACAAGATTAAAGGAGACAATAGATAATAATGTAAGTTTTTTTTTTTTAAATATATATATATATATTTCTTTGTAAATAAGAAGTTAGATGGCCTAGTAGAGTTGTCTTTTTGAAGCTTTCTTGGGAGCATTTTGCCACACTCTTGTATTCATATACTCATGTATTTCTTAATTTTTAGTGCCAGAGTAGGAAGAGGCTCAAGAATTAATGGCAAAGAAATATTGAAATCTGTCATCTTTCAAATGACATATTTCCCTTGTTTGAAATACTTTTTTACTTAATTTTTACAGATATTTCCAATTTAAAAAAAGAAAAAAACTTCTCTCGAGTAAGTTTGAGAGCAAAATATCATTGTGTGGAAATGACTGAGAATTGTTAGTGCATACATCTTGAGTGCAGCTCTCAGTAGCTTGCAGGAGTTTACACTTAATCAGTGATGTGAGAGGGCATGCAGGTATTAGTTTTGCAGCAGTTCTAACCATTTCGGGTTGAGCTTCCTGACCAGATCCTGCTGGGTTTGGCCAAGTACAAGAAAAATGAAAGTGTCGGTCTGCAAGGACTAATTTAGAGCTGTTTAACATACTCAGGAGCTCTGCTTTACAGTTTTTGTCCACTCAGGAGACTTCAGTGACTATATCTGAAATAACTTAGGAGAACTTTACTGTCCTAAATGAAAATTCTGAGGGTGTGAGAAGCTGGTTTGCCTCCCTGCCTCAAATTTTCATGTTGATGACAGGTAATTTATACCAACAGGTTTTCTTTCCCAATTTTTTTTTTTTTCCTGAGCTTTATGAAACTATATGGTTATAGTAACACTATGAATTTTTCTTCACTCTGAGGATTTTTAGGGCAGGATTGTAGTTGACATGTTCCTGTGAGTGATTATTACTTTGCTGTGTCCATTCATTCTCAACATGTTGCTTTATAACCTTTATTGGAAATGGTGCTGAAATTTGGAGCAGGTTCATGTGCTTTAGGCTGAAACTCTGTGCTATAACAGTTAGTTTAAATGAAAATAATTACCTTATTTTCTGTCTGAGAGTGTTTGTGGTGTTTTATCACTGTCTGGTATCTGCTTTGCATGACAAAAAACTCTGTTAGGATTTTGAGAAGAGGAATAAAGGAGAAAGCTGGAGTTAGTTGCCTAAATCACATCACAAGAGGAGAAGACATGAAACAAAGTTCAGGATTAAAAAGAGAAATGATTGTATGTGCTAGACTGGTCATCTCTGGGAAAGTAAAATAAGTGCAGTTGCTGAAATGGATTACAAATTTTAGCAAACAATTTGGAACGTGGCATTGAAAATATGGCAACTTTGGGGAGATTTATCTTTAACAGATGGCAAGTTAAAAAGCTGGAAGTTAAACTCAACCAGTCAGTGAAAAAATTGCAAATTGCTGAACAGCTGTTCATACAAACTTTTTTCTGTGGGTTGTGTTTTGGATTTTGGTGGGTTTTGGGGTTTTTTGCTGTTGTTTGTTTGGTACCCTAGTTAAAACTGAGGTTATGTTTTCTTTTAGTCTGTCAGCTCTCCACTGCAGTCCCTTCAGCAAAGAACATGGCTTATCCACTGGTCCTTATTTGTGTTTTTCAACCATCCTAAAGGGAGAGACAACATCATTGACCTCTTTCTCTATCAGCCTCAGTAAGTTGTGTTTCACTGTGCTGTTTTGTGAAGTGAAATGAAGGTAGAAGATGAACATCAAGTTTATCACAGAATAGCTGAGGTTGGAAGCCCACCCAGTTCTGGACCCAGCTCTCTGGGTATCTGCCCAGAGCTGAGCAGAGAGGAAGCAGTACTTCCCTCAACCTGCTGGTAATGCTCTCACATGGTACAGGGCACCCTTGGGCCCTTGCAGCAAAGGCAGCTGGTTCAGGTTGTTCTCTGCAGAACTGCGTTCCAGCTCACTGGCCCCCAGCCTGTCCTTGTGCCTTGGGTTATTCCTCCGTATGTGCTGGGACTTGCCTTTGAGCTTGATGAGTTTCCTCTCTGTCCATCTCTCTTTTCACCCCAAAGCCTTAAGGTGCTTCAGAAATTCTAACGCTCTTAACACTTTTTTTTTCCTCCAAGACTTCTATGAGTTTGGGTGTTTGATGTGCTTTTCTTCATACTTGTACTTCCCTTTGAGGAACCAGCCTAGGAAGCACTGGCTGAGGGGGAAAAAAATAGTCCCTTTTTACTGGTGTTCAGACAGGATAACAACTGCTTGTGTTTGCCAATTTCTGTCACCCTTTTTAGGGCTGTAGGGGAATGTCCTCTTATTTTGATATGGCAGAACCTATTCAAAAGGGCTTCTCCAGGAACATCTCAAGAGCTTTGGAAATTGAGTGAGGAGCAATGGAACATGACAGCTTCTTTTGAGAGGACCAATTTCATATATGTAGATCCAAGTCTAGAGCAAGTCAACTCTGAGATTATCAGTAGTATATTAAATTTTGTTGTCTTTCATACTAGATGACAGATGGCTTTATATTAAACAAAATACGAAAGAAAATGGCTGATTTTTATTTTTATACAACAAACCCCAGTAGATTTGCAACCTGTGTTGTAGAGGCAGTAATTTTTTCTCGCATGCTTATTCACTGCCTCCCTTCCCACGAAATAAGTGCTGCTGACAGCATAGAGCAGGCGTGACCTGAATTCAGCATATGGACTGTTAAGTTTTTCGTTTTAGTTTGTTTTTATCTCCTTGTTCTAGCACTGCACCCTTCCCTATTTTCTGTCGTGGTCAGATATCAATTTCCAAGCACCAAATTTCATGTAATGAGGGATGATTCCAAACCAGAATATTAGAATAAACGGACAATCAAAGCATTGATACAGCAAGGCTTATATATCTTTTATGTAGCACTGTATCTTGATTACTCTTTGGATGGAAAACTGCATCATCTGAGTGTTGTGTGGATTATTCTACCCAGGTATCTCAATGCAATTCAGACAATGTGCCCCCATATCCTGCGCTACCTGACTACTGCAGTCATAACAAACAAGGATGTTCGAAAACGTAGACAAGTGCTGAAAGATTTAGTCAAGGTTATTCAGCAGGTAAGGGTTAAAACTGTCTGTGAAATGTTCTGTTACAGAGACTTTAACTTTCCTCTGATAATGTTTTGAAGTTTCCTTATAAAGTAAAATGTAGTATGATTCAGAGGGCAGAAAGAAATTTTCTTCCTTTTAAAAAGGAATGTGTAGAAAGGAATATGCACGCAGTTTTCCCTTTCCGTATATTGAACACAAAATTGAGTAAAATGCATGAAGTGGCTTTGGATTTAAGTTTTTTCTTCCAGTCTAAGAAGCATTTTATTTGTGATGTAGAGACTTGTTTCTAATTTTAAATATTGCTCTTTGAGGAATATAAAAAACACTCAAGCAATGTGAACTCAACAATGTGAACTGAAAGAAAATTCTCTAACACTTCTGGATTTCTAACTTTGTCTAATTGGTTTTGGCAGGAGTCCTACACATACAGAGATCCCATCACAGAGTTTGTGGAGTGCCTGTATGTTAATTTTGATTTTGATGGCGCCCAGAAGAAACTGAGGGAGTGTGAAACAGTAAGTTTTCCATAACATGTAAGATTTGCTCTGTTTAAAGATCTTTGCAAAATTAACATTGGGTAGCTAATTTGGTCGAAGTAGTACTTGATTCTTGTCAGTGTTTTGTATGCGCAAGGTAACTAGCATTCTATTTAATGATTTATTTTGCAAAGCTTAAACAAGACTTGCTGGTGAGAGTGTAGTGTTAAAATTAGAATCAGCTCTTAGAACAAAAAGTGAATAGGCAATAATGCATCGTGGTAAGCTTCAGCTTTATCATTAGTGTTTCAGAAGTCTCAAGTTGAAGAAAAGTTGGGATTTATGTTTGGTCCCAGAGATGCAGTTTCAGCATGCAGCATGTGTGCATGCAGCGTGCAGCATTGCACGTTGAAACTGCAATGTTGAGAGGAAAATTAAAAAAAAAAAAAAGTTCGGATGACTAAATGTGTGTTTTTAGAACCTTTTAGTTTAATTTGCTATGAGCAGCTGAAGATAGCTGGCACTTCTACTTACTAGATAAATATGAAAGATTTATCCTTCTAATAGGTGAAGGCTAGTGCAGATTCTTACAACTTCTGCTTTGGCTCCATTTTAATCAGTGTTATTCATCTAATAGGATAAATCTAATTGACAGATAATTCTCTTAAATGCATCAAGTCAGTGATCATGCAGTCAGAACCTCGTAGGACCTGTTTGCAGTGCTCAGTGCACCGATCTGTGTGATAAGGACAACAAGCTGCCTTAGCTGATCAGATTGCTGAATGAGGGAAGAAACTTAAGAGTATGAGGAGAGGAGCTAAATACTGTGGGTCGAGGTGACCATTCAGTTGAATGAGAGCTCTGGCCCTGTCTCTCTCTCTCTGTGGGTCAGTTCTCAGTTACCCTCTTAACGCAGTCACACGGTTTAGATTTAGTAGATGAATCTGAAATGTTCTGCTAAATAGGTGGAATTTTCACCACTGTTGGAATATTCCAAGAGTGATTTTTAGAAGGACCCCTCGATGATCTTAATGAAGGTATCTCTAATAGAATCACCGTCCCTGAGTTTATTCTTGTGGTTCCTTCTCTTTGTGCTTGCAGGTGCTTGTGAATGACTTCTTTTTAGTGGCCTGCCTTGAGGACTTCATTGAGAATGCTCGCCTCTTTATTTTTGAGACTTTCTGTCGCATCCATCAATGTATCAGCATTGGGTAAGGAAATGTTTTTAGTATTACATCTTAAGAAAATCTTTCCTGACTAACAGAAAAACAGTGTAGACTTGAGTAATAGAATATCCAGCCACCAGATGAAGTAAAAATCCTTAAAATCTAGGTGGACAGTTATCCTTCTAGTTTTGTAGAACTATTGTGATATATTTCAATTAAACCAATCATGTTTACAAGTATTTCTTTGGTTTGAGCAAAAGATGTGCATTCTCCATCTTTTCTTTCAGAAGAAAATATCATGCCAGAAGATTATCCTAATAAATTTAAAGAGTTTATGGGAAAATGACTTTCTTGTGTTTATAATAGAAGAAAGATCAGTAATTTTAATTTTATTACTCTTAATCTATGTTCATTATGTAACGCATTTACTTTCAAAATGCCATTTGTGAAATATTTTCTTATCCTTTATATCAGGTAATTGTGGTCCTTATATTCCATTGCTTGTGCTTCATTTTTAGGGATTAGTTTTTTGAGGATACCACATAGTGAAGGTTTAACTTACTCTCTATAGTGAGAGGCTCCATATAGCAAACTGAAAGAAACCAGTGAATTGTTTGAGAATTTTAATCAGCTGTCATGTATGGGAGGGTTTTAAGCATGCTAATGATGTTGAATGACTCATGAACAAAATTTTTCATACCTATGTCCATTTTTTATAAGGAGATTAATGGTCCATGTTTGCATTTTAAGCAAAATACTCCAAAATTGAATAAGAGGGTTTTGAGTAGGTATTTTAAAATTTGATGTGAATAAAGCTCTTGAATTCTTGAGGAGTATAAAACCCCATGGAGTGCCAGTCTTTCCTGTAAATAACTCTTGGATCCAAAGATGTGTGTTACTGGTAATACTAAGACTTTAACAAAGCTTGGAAGTTTAAGAGACTTTGGGGGGTGGGGGTATTGTTTAATTGCAGGTTAGATGTTGTTCTAATAACTCAGCCAGATCAGCGAAGCAACGAGCAGAGATTCTGGAGGATGCATCTTAAGTATTTTTTTTTTTCGAAGTCTTTCTGTTAAGATACTGATAAATCATGGTTTACAAGCCAATAATTATACAAAAATAGGAGGCTTTATTTAACAAGGCTTGCAGTGGATGATGTAACTTATTTAGCATTTATTACTTATTTTAAAGTTCTGACAATCATTAGATTGGGGTTTAATAAGCAAGACCATAAGTATTTCTTTGTGCCTTCCAGACTTTGTTTTTGAAATCAGTGACCGGTTAAAATGTTTCTAATTAGAAGTTTGAGGCATAGTTCTTGCATTTGTCTATCCACAAGTGATTTCCATGGCTATTCCTGGAGTTTAAAAGTAGCTGGTTGTACCACAGTGCCTGATATGTGCTTTATAAGTATTCAGAACAGATTTGAAAACAATTAGTGGGAAATCTGTTATTTCTTATGTTAAATAGAAAATAGAAGTCTACTTCGTTTTTTAACTACTTGCATCTGTTGGGCAGCTGACATTTTTTTCTGAGAACATAGTTGTTTTATCAGTTGTAATTTTTTAATTTATACAATCCAAATCATCCTGCAATTAATTTAATGTTTGAAATATGCTTAATGGGGGTAATAGATTAAATTATTTCAGAATGTGATTGGGTTAGCTTGATATGCCAGTGTTTAGTTGAAGAGCTGAGTGTGCTTCATATTTCTCTGTATCTTTGCCTTCTGCAGTTTGTTTGCAGCAAAGATAAGTTTGTATATACATGAAGTTGCATGGAATTCTGTAAGCTTTGCCTTTAAACAAAGGAAAAACTTAAGTAACGTTTTAGAATGAACCAAATCTTATTGCAAAAAAATATAAAAATATCTCAAAGAAATTTTTGAAGTCACCTGGTAGATTAACTTACCAGGGTAAAGACCTATAAAGATGGGATAAAAAGGGATAAAGACCTATTAATCAGATTTTTTCGTTACACTTCCTTTTATTGGATGCTAATTTGTAGTGGGCATCTTAAGAGGGGGGGGAAAAAAAAAAGAGAGAAACTAAAGACAGCTTTTTCATGCTCCTGTCTGCTAGGAATAAGAGCATTTGATCTTTAAGTGGCTCAGTGTTACTCGAGCTGGTGAATATGTGTTTGGGAGCTATGCTGTGATTATCCTCTCTTGAAAATATTAGATAGGTGATGGGAGTCTGCCAGGAGGCCGCTCTTTCGTAGCGGAACCACGCTCAGGGGGAGGCTTCAGCGCAGTTCCTCATGGAAGGGCGAGTGCCTCTCAGGCAGCGGGCGCTGCTTTGCCAACCAAGTGTCTCCCATGTGGTGCCGCGTCCAGGTGGTGCTGGTTGCTCTGGGCAGCCTGTGCCGGGGACCCCACCATGTAGTCTAGTTGCTGCAGCTGCTAAATTAAATCATCTCCTCTCCCATGGGTCTGACAATGCTTAGGTGCTCTTTTTTCTCATACACACCTTGATTTCTCAAAGGCAGTGGTATTTTTACTTGATAACTTCAGAGCTTTTTAGTTTAAAGTTTTGAACCTGTAAATCTTAATGAGGTTAAACTTCTTGCGTCTTTTGCTTTCTGGAATTTTGTAGTTTAGAAGTTCTCCAAATTAATGTGCAGGAAGAAAATGCCTGTATGGAAGCTGTACAAAGGTATATGGCTTTTGTTATGTAACTATGTATGCTATATGCTTGCTGGTATAACTTCTGCCTCTGTCTAAAGAGATTGGTCTAGTAAAATTTTTAGATTTGGATAAAGAAATGTACAGTCTGTGTCTCCTGTGTAAGAGTGGTAGCATCTAAATGCGGAGAACCATAGAGTCATTATGGTTGGAAAGACCTTCAAGGTTAAGTTCAACCAACTTATGCTTCTTTGCTTTCTAAATCTATGTAGAGGGTTGGGAGCTTCCTTGGGCTGTGTCTGCCTTAGCAGGTGATGGGATGTGAGAGGATCAGATCCACAGGGAGCAGTGGTTGTTGCTGGGAGATGGGACACCCTCTCTCCTCCATGGCTGCCCTCTCCAGTGAGGCTAAGTCTGTTCCTGGGGCTGAGCACCGCTGTGAGTGCTGGAGCACGTGGGATGTTTTTACTGCACATGTGTTGGTTCTGTATAATTGGGAGAATCCATTTTTGATGCTGTTTCCATCATAAGTGTCACTGCTTCCTGACACGGAACAGCCAGCAAAACAGGGGATGAGAGAGATTGGCACTCCTCATCCAAACTTAAGTGCTTATGTAGAAGCTTGTGGCTTACCCAGTTGACCAAACTTATCTCCATTAAGTCATTCTTGTCCTCTTCTGAAAGGAGTTATTTCATATGAGTTATATTTATATCTCTGAAACAACAGACTGACTTTCTCCTTTCCTCCCACCCCTTTTGTGGACACATGCCCCTTGTTTCAAGCTTGAATGTCTTTAGTTTTGACTCTGGAGCTTAACATACTAAAGCAATCATAGCTTCTTGCCTACTGAAATACATGTCTCATTTGAGCCACCATCTCTAGGTGGCTCAGAATTCTGCAAAAGCTTCAATCTGAAATCTTCTCTAGTCTGCCTTAATTTTCTACAGCAGCTAATTGAGCCATGCGTTAAGAGTTTTAATGGAACAGAAGCAGTTGGGATCAGATTTTACTTCCCCTTGTTTTGTCAGGCTCCAGATACTTTGTTGCTCATTTGTTGTGTCACCTCATTGAAAGGAGTTTGGTGAAATTCAGTATTTTAAGATATGTGTATTTTTTTCTACCCATTTCACTTTGAATCTCAAATTGAGCTTATTTTTGTCAAAAACATAGGAGAATATTACACAAAATCTTGTTAATGGAGCTTATGTTTGCCTGGTAGATGTTCTGATTGAGGAAGTGGGTTTTTTTGCATGTCGTCCTGTGTTAGAAGATGCAGGAACTTTACCTTTCTGTGTCTTCAGCTTTGGGAGAAGTAGAGGCAGTTCATGTCTTTAATCACCCTTTGACAACATATGAGTTATAATGACAGTTTAAAAATAATTACTATGTGAACTACTATAGTGCAGGATTTCCCATCTCTTTGGAGCATTGCCTATCACAGTCTTTTTTAGTAATGCATCTTTATCTTTAACACCTGTGGGTTTTTTTTTAAGTGACAACATTTGGTCATTCTCATCTAACCCCCTTGTGGATTGGTAAGATCTGAAAATCTTGTGTATACTTAGAAATGACAAACCCCCCCACATGCTTTGAATTATAATAAACATTTTCCATATACAGCAGCATTTGAGAGAAAAAGTTTTATAATTATTTTAGTAGACACTGCTAGGAACTGAGCAGTTAGTGTTGAACTACGTAGAAAAAGATCCACGTAGAGAAACGTCACGTTAGGTGGTGGTAGAATGCGTTGGAGCAAGATCCTGCAAAGCAGTGAGGAACTGACCTGCGCGGTGACTGCAGTGTGGCCGCTGGCTCTGTGGTCACGTCTGCTGCCCTTACCTCATACCTGCCACCTACGCCTGGGAGCTGAGGGGAGAATGAGAGTTACAAGTCTCTTATTTGAGCCAAGTGCCAGCAGGAAATCCAGGGGTTGACCAGAAAGCCACAGGAAATGCCCTCAGGGGGAAGTGTGCTTGGACAAGAGTGCGTGTTTCCTTAATGCTCTCCCCCTGCCTCCAAGCCCCCCCAAAATTGCAGGTATTAGGAGTAAAACGCATCTCCTTGGACCAGTGATGCAGCCCCTGTCTCCCGTACCGAGCTCTGAAGTGCTGCCTCTTGGCACTTGCTCCCAGAACACCAGTTTGCTGCCAGCTGCATGGTGTGTTATTGCTAACTGAGTTAATGTGGAACACTATGCAGGATTAATTATCCTAAACTTCCTTGACTGCTGGCAGGAATACAGAAAAGAAAATATAAAAAGCTGTCTTCATAATTCTGGTTGCTGTTGTATGTTGTGGTGAAGTTACTTAACCTACAGTTATACTTCTGAATTGGAGTCATAGTGCCATTATATAACTATGGTTTAGCAAAGGATTGATTCCTGTTTTGAAACATTAAGGTGGCTTAGTATGAAATGAAAAAGCAGAATACAAACAGTTTATTGACAAATCTGTGGTAATACATTCAAGGGTTTTAGGAGTCTTGAGGATGTTTACTTAACAGTGAATATGGTCATTGTAACATTGAATTTGCTATACAGACCAATTTGTTACATAAAAAAATGTAGTGAACTGAGTGATACCGGTGAGGAAAAACAAGGGAAGCTTGACTATATCCTCATCTGTCAGTTATAGGCAGCCCTAGTTCTTTGGGAAAGGATTCTTCCAGGAATTAATCTGTCTACAGAATGATATTTGAGTAGGGTAGGCCCTGTTCACACTACTTTATCCATTGCGAACACCAGCTTCAAATCAGTCCATCAGTTCTCTGTTCATGGTTATGTTATTGACTAAAAAGTGTCACATGCTGATTGGCTACCAAAAATATGTCAGTCTTGGAACTTTCCTGCTGTAAGCTGGATAGCCATCGATTCTGGGGCAGTTTCGTGTTCTGTTAGTGTTAGATTTGAGCTGTTAAGATTTGCTGGTGGCTCCTGCCCTACTCAGCTGAGTGCCAAAGCACCCCTGTGCTCTGGTCTTACCTGGCTCTGCCAGCTCTTTGGAGCTAGTCTGGACTTCTGATGTCACACAACTTTACAAAGAATTTTCACATAAACAAGGTTTAATAGGAATATTTAAAGATTATGCAGGCCAAGATTTAAATGTAAAATGATGTTGTTGAGTACATAAGTACTGTTTAATGCAGTCCTCTTGCGAGCATGCTTGAAGATATGAATTAATTGTTCCTGATGTCCCAAACATCAAAAACACTGTCCCAAAACAGTGTCTGGATTTCTTTTAAGACCGGGGGGAGGTGTCTGTAGGCTTTGAAGTAAGTTATTTCAGTCAAATAGAAATAAGCTTCCCAAATATGTGATACTTACTGAAGAACAGTCTTGTTTCTGCTGTGGTAAATTTAGTATGTTGGTTTAATTCACAACTCTCATGTGTTCCGTGGTGCTTGATTGTGTTTTCCAACATGGGACACTTTTATTTCACCTTTTGGTGATAGTATGTTGTTTTCCAGCATGTTGGCAGATAAATTAAATATGACTCCTGAGGAAGCTGAGAGATGGATTGTCAATCTGATACGAAATGCACGATTAGATGCCAAATTGGATTCAAAGCTGGTAAGACTATATTAATAAAGAGTCCAAGAGGATTGACTGAATTTTAGTAAAATGTCATTCATATTGCTCAAAAGTAATAAGTTCAAATTTATTCCTTTTGTTTATAATATATAAACAAATGTTTACAAATACAAAGTAAACCAATGTCCTGGGCTGTGTTAGCAATGGGTGAAGCCAGTGGGTGTGTGGACTTTCATTTACTCTGTCTTAATACTGCAGGTAATATCTTGTGAAAGCTCTGAAAGTAGATCATTAAAGGATTGTTTTTTGACTTATTAAAATTATTTGCTGTATCTTTCCTGTGTTTTAGGGCCATGTAGTTATGGGCAATAATGCAGTCTCGCCTTATCAACAAGTGATTGAAAAGACCAAAAGCCTGTCTTTTCGTAGTCAGATGCTGGCTATGAACATTGAGAAGAAATTAAACCAGAGTGGCAGATCTGAGGTTGGTATAAACTATGTTTTTTTTCTGGATTTTGCCTGTGGTGTGGTGTGTGTTTTTAAGATATATTTAAATATAGCTCTTACCGCTTTCTTATCTCATTAGATCTACTTCTAACTCTTCTGCCACTTAGAATTAAATTGGAAGGGGCTTAGTTTCTTACAATGAGCATTAGACAGTGATTTCTGATTTCTTCTCACCTCTCATCATTAGGCAGTCCATTTTTTTTCATTGTGTACCTAGGTCTGTTTCTACTGTCATTTAGTTCTCATGCTCCATTAAAGGTCTCCCCCGCCATTTTAAAAGGACTAGTTTTGTGTGATACTTAAATTAGTTGCATTGCTTTTTTTTTTTTTTTTAAAGTTAGTTCGCCTTGAACCACTCTGAATTTCTTTATACATTGATCTAGTCATTTTACTTGCGCTTTGTGCTGTTTGCTATAGTGTTGTATTTTAAACGAGTGCTTCTCTTGCTGGGTAACTTGTTGTCAGAGGATCTGTAGGTAGAGATGCCCCTGAGAAAAGAATGAATGGTGGAAGAGTGAAACATGGAGGCACAGTGCAAAATCATAACACTTAGCTATTTAAGGAGTAGAATCAGCCAGACTTTTTGTAAAACCACTGAAAATGAAATGGGAAAGACCATCTGCCTTTTACCTTTGTTCACCTTAAGTTTTCCACATAGTGAGGAAGAAACATGAAAAGTGAATGACTGATGTCTTAACAGACATACATTTTTTTAAAAAGTAGTAATGTTAGTACTAACATCACTACTACTAAACTACTAACTTAAAAAAAGGATAGTTACAAAAAAAATTCAAAATGTTAAAATTCTTATTGGCCTTCCTCAATATGGAGGGAAGAGCGAGCAGTTGTGAATTAGTTGATTCTCTTACACAGTTGTGTAAAGGTTAAGTGCTATTTTATTAAGAATTTAGCTGCCAAGTTATCTTTTTTATTTTGAGATACTCTAGAACATTTTCCTCTTCTGCAGCTACTGGCTTAGCGGGCTCTAACTGTACAACTTATTTATGTGGAATTTCTGTTATGTTAGCATTTACTTCAGACTCCTAGGTATCATCTAGTAGTTGACAATAAGTCTACTTCATAGCCAAACCTTAGTATTATAGAAATTGTTTTCTCTCAATTTCAGCAGATAGGTGTGGTTGGTGGTGTTTTTTTTTTTTCTTTCTCCTCTCCTGATGATTCTTTTATTTATTTGTTTTCAGGCACCTAACTGGGCTACTCAAGACTCTGGCTTCTACTGAGAGACATCTGCAGAGGGGAGAAAGGTTTTTCATTTGACTAAATATAACATGATAAATATGTCACTTTTTTGAGGAAAGGTAATTATGTATTCTATCAAAATTATTTGAATAAAATTGGCTACTTTTAACAGTTTGGGCATCTTGATAATTTGAATAATTATATATTTAGCTATGCTGTATGGAAAGGCTCCTTAGTCTGATGGTATTCTGGAGAACACCTTACCCTGTGTTTTAGCCAGATGTTCTGTTTCATTCAGGCAACCAGCAGGGTTGCCCACACTTAGGGCAACCAGCAGGGTGCCGGAGCTGGTGCAGAGCTTTGCACGTGAAGAGGAAGTGGAGGATCCTTCTGCCTTATGACTCAAAAAGTGTTTTCTTGACAGGCATTTGGTGGCAATTCTCGCTGGAGGCATTCTCTCCTCTTGCTATTCCTATGTCATGGCATGCTTATCGTGCCACAGCAACATTGCAGCAATTGAGTGAAGGTGATTAAATAACTGATTTGCTCCAGATATTTGTCAAATAAGGTCAAGTGAACTGTTTGGTAGATAGGCTTTTCTTATGCAGAGAATTTTTTTTAATATTTTAATATATATTCAGTATACTTAAATTCCCTGTTAACTACTTTGAAGTTGCTTGCTTTTTTTAATGCGTCTTTATACGAAATGACTAATTTGCATACATTATAGAGGAGCCATGCTAAAAACTGCAGGTGAATTGCAGTATTTGTGTAGTGACAGCACACTGAGGACACGCCTACCAACAGCGGACTGCTTGGTAGCAGGCACGCGTGGCCTTTTTAAGACCAACTCCTCAAAAGCTCTGCCAGAGACTCTTCAGTGACCCGTTCCTGCCGTGTGCTGTGTAGTGAAGAGACAAAGATGCATCCCAGCCCCTCTGCTCGAGGGCAGGGCTCAAACGGAGGGAGATCACAGCAACTGTAGAAATCGGCTGTCAGGGACCTTTTGAGCCAAATGGAAAGTACTGCATCTGCTGTGGAATAACCAACTCCGTGTAGTCATACAAAGAGAGTTCAGTGGATGGGAAGTAGCTTTGCAGTAAAGAGCTCATGCTCTGGTGGGTGACGGGGCAAGTTGGCAGTGTGCCTTGTGGCACTGAAGGCCTCCAGTGTCCTGGGCTATGTTAGCAATGGGTGAAGCCAGTGGGTGTGTGGACTATTCCCTTCTATGCAGACTTGGTGAGCCCACATCTGGGGTACTGTGCCCAGTTTGAGGCTTCCTATTCCACAATAAGCACTGATGCCCTGGAGCATTTCCTGTGGAGGGGCTCCGTGATGATCAAGGGCAGCTCGGGACGTCCAAGGGAAGGTGGGGAGCTGCAGCTTGACCCAACTCTGCTTGGCCTCGAGAAGCGAAGGCTGAGAGCAGAGCCTGCTGCTGCCTTCAGTTCCTCATGGAAGAGCGAGAGGAACATGGAGCCAGGCTCCTCTTGAAGAGACGCGGGGCCAGGATGGGAGGCAATTGGCCCAGAGTGGAACAGGAGGAAATTCTGATGAGGTTTAGCAGGGATCAATTTTATTTGTCATGAAGGTTGTCCAAGCACTGGGACAAGTTGCCCGGAGACCGTGTGGAATCTCTGCATTTGCAGGTAAGTTCAGGAGCATCCTGGTACAGCTGAACTTGACACTGGAATTTCTTAAATTATTTTATGATTTTATGTGACTGCTAATTAATGTGCATACTAGTAGTTTATTTTAAAGTGCATTTTAATTCAGCATTTTCAGTGATTTACAGGAGATAATTCAATCTAACTTCTTGGTGTGCTAACAGTCTAAGCTGATATTTCTCATGGTTTTGAACACGAAAGGTAAAATTATTCTGATGCTTATAGCTAATGAGCAGAAGATAATCAGCATATAGGACACTTGTAAAAAGTAAATACTTCTGACATGGGACTGTATAATAATTACAGTTAATAAATGAATAAAAAAAGTTGCAAGTAAATGGGCAGGACAGGAATTAATTACAGCTTCCTTAAAGCTCGCTCTTCCTGGTAAAATGCTGGCACATTTAGCAAGGTCGTTCAGTATTTACCAGAAGTCTCTTAGACTCATCTCTTCCTCCTGTCTGCACTTACTGGCCGGCTGTTCCTCTGCTCCTGCCATCCCACAACACCTTGCCTAGCCCCGTTGTGCTAACTGTGCAGCTGTGTGGGCCTTCCGCGAGCTGGTGTAGCTCTAATAAACACCGTTACATTTATGTATTTGTGCTTGAGGCTCCTTTCACCCCATGGCTGTCAACACTTGCTCTTTGCTCACGGATGGGATTTAAAGGTGGTGGAAGATGCAGTTCGAGGTGGCCTCTTGCTGCACAAGAAGCCGGCACAAATCTGTAACCGCTCAGCAGCACGAGGGTTCCCTTTGCTCGTGCACAGGGCTGGTTCCTGCCGTGGGGACGAGGAACCCCAGTCGGAGCCGCTTTGGAGAGCGGTTCTCAAAGGCTGAACGTGCTCCGCTTTATTCTGAGTTTCTTGACTTTTCTCTTGAGGTGGATTAAATCACAAGTGATAATGTGTTGAATGTCATCACACCCCAAAATAGGAGCTATGCAAGGGTCCAGATTGTACTAGCAAATAGGGGATATGGTTATTACACAATCACAAAAATACTGTTGTGTAATAATTAAAGAATTTTTGAATGAGATAAAATTGGAATGTTTTTAGTAAACAGCAGGGAAACAGTGCACGTGCAGCTCTCCTTTTGACAGGAAGAATTCACTTAATGTTAAAAATCAATGAAGATTTTTTTTTTTTTATCTCCTGTAAGCTTTTATTTCATGTTTCTGACCTTTCATCTGTCAGGTGCACATGGAAAATAAAACTCTGAGGATGGTCATGTCCTTGGCAGTTTCCATCCGATGTTGTGAGGAACATCGGTGTGGAGGCTTGAATGGGTGTGTTTTTTATTTATTTTTTGTTTGCTTGTTTTTGTTTTAAGCTTGCAATAACAAAATGAAGCTGTGAGAACACTCATGTTTAGCTAATGGTTGGTCTTTCTGGGATGCTCAAAGTGTGGAGGTTATTCAAGTCCCTGTAGCTGTGCAGCTTCCATGACTTCTTGAGTGTTGTTCTTCCACTAGCATTAAGACCCCCGTGCAGAACCCTGGAGCCATTTGCTTCAAATGTAACAGGTTTGAGAACGCAGGGCCCTCCTAGCCCTTTCTAGATGAGATAGTTGCTCCTCAGTTCACTAAAACAGAAATAATTAGAAAGGATATGAGACTCGGAGCAAATTATGTTCGTTAGTGATATCCTCCTCATAGGTACCTGTAAGTATATTGTAAGTGGTGTTTCTAATTTTAAGTTTTTAATTTCAGAAGGTGTTTTTCTTTTGCACTAAGTATTCCCGTGTCGTGGGGGTTAGCTGGGAAGCCCTGAGGGGCTGCTGGAGTCCATCCATCATTGCACGGCCACACATGAGGTGCTTCTTCCTCTTAACCTGCCCCATCTGGTCCATCTTGCGCGGTGGGGCGGGTGGGTGACCGGGAACTGCCTTCCTGGCCGGAGCGCCGCCTCCCGAAGGCTGCCGAGGGCTTCCCTTCCAGGGCGCGCTCAGCGTGACTGTCCTGTGCTGCCTTTCACCGGCACAGGAACCATTTAATCCCCTGTTTTCTTCATGAGAGGGCAGAAGGTGAAATGCATCTCGTCAGCCGAAGGATGAAGCCGGCTGGAGCCTGAGTGCTGAGACTGTTTGACCCTGCATGGAACTTATTTCAAGCCTAGCCATTACCAATTCCATCGTCATTTCCTTTGACTAAGCATAAGCAATCTCAAAGGCAGCAGTACTTCATAAATACCCAAGAATAGTTCCTCTCGTCTTCCAGTTACAGATAGGACCAAGTTTGTGTCCATGGCCCTGGCTTGGCTTTCACAAAAACATTCATAGTGACCACTCAAAAAGGGGAGAGGAAGAGCATTTTAAGGCCCTTTCTACTTTTGCGGGGAGGAAGGAAAAGTGACAGAGTATAAAAGTAAAAGATACAGATGTCTTTATATTTCCTTCATATAAGGATTTTTTTTTAAAATACATTTTTTTTTGCAGAAAAACTTACTGAGCAATTACAATGCTCTCTTGTCCAGATAATTCTCCCTCCCTTACAGAAACAAAAGATTGCAGCTCTCCGTCTTTAAATACCTGTGTAATTATAAAACTGGATTTCTGGGAGTATTAAAATGTTTCATTTTTAATCTCCCAGGAGGAGTGTGCTATAGCATATGCAAAGCCTAATTCCTCATCTCATTGTCAGTTTTCTTAATAAAACTTGTGATAGTTTCACTAAATGTCTTTTCCGCTCTTGATTTTTTTTGATGGCATTTGTACAGTAACCCTGCAAAAGCCATTGGGGAATGGTGTGGGAATTTGGTGACCTGTGAGTTATGCTCCTTCCCTACAATTAGCTGCAAGTTAATTATGGAACATTTAATATCCAAGAGGAAAGCAAAATTAGATGTCTGTGACCTATACATTAAGTAAAGGTATAGACAAAATTACCCTAGCAGCTCAGCAATGCGGATACCTTATTCTCCAGGGCAGGTTGCTGTATTTTGTGCTCTCGTAAAGAAAAGTATACTTCCCTCTGATATGTAGTGAAAATAACAGATTAAAAGGTAATAAAGGTTTTGATGTGAGTTTTCTTTGTACTGCAATACACTGACATATTATTGCTATATGTGCTTTATGTATATACTATATATAGTATATATGCTTTAGGTGAGTTATATGCATTTTCTCTTTTAATGTATTGATGTTTCAAACTGAAAAAGCATTTGGGTGCTGCAGATGCAGCAGCAAAGGCCATGTGCCAAGGCTCGCGCTGAGGGTGGTAGCAGGGATTTTTATATGTCTGAGGCTGCACATCAGGGGTTCTGTGGGGCTCCGCCCCAAGGATTTCACAGCTTAATACAGAAAACAGACAAGCAGAGTATAACGTTGATTGGTGTGACACGCTTCTATTAGCAGCAATAGCAATTCATTTGCAAATTCCCAGTTGCTGGGATTCCTACACATAATTGTAAACAAAAGCTTTGAGGAACAGTTTGAAGGAAAACAGGGACCTTTGAGCTTCACACAATAAGCTAAAATTCTGAGGGCATTGGAGAAAACAATTTCAAGCCCTGCCTAGAGGGAGATGGGGCCAGCTCTGAGAGCTCTTACCCTATGGGCACAATATAGATAGCAAAAAAATAACCTTGCAAAGTCACAAATAAACCATGAAACTTTTATCTTGAATATTCTTGAACATACAACTGGAAAAGCAGCAAGTTAACACAGCTAAATCCTTTCAATCCACATGGAGACTGATTGCTTTCTCTAATGGATGATGGAAATGTCTTTGCCATGTCTTTGCCAAGGTACAGTTGTTGAGTAACATTTGCTGCCAGCACAGTAGGGAGGTTTCTCAGAACCAGTTTTTCTTTTAAGGGGGGAAATAAGAATTATCTCCTAGAGATACTGCATCTTTTGACTTGTTTAAGCCCGACGGCCCAGACTGAATTTAATGTGACCAGAAGGAGCTGGTGGCCGTCAGTAAGTTTCTGTGGTATATGAACCACCACAGCCTTCAATGGCAATGATAGGATGGCTCAACACAGGTTCAATCGCAGTGCTATTAAAAGCCTCCAAATAGAAAAGAAAAAAAAAAAAAAAAAAGAATAAGAAAAAGAAATAACTGAAGGAATTGCTCAATTCCAACTGTCAAAAGATACTTGCATCATGTTGAAGTAAAGGATATCTCAGCATCCTAGGCAAGGCAATAAGCTACATGTCAGCATCTTCCTTGAGTCAGCTCCACACACATCTTCATAAATAGTGTATCTGTTTCTGGTCAGGACATTCTTGGTGATACAGGGGATACAACCTATTCCATAGCTTAAGGAATAATAATAAGGAACTCATATGAATTTTGTTGTGATGAACTTGTTTTCTCAGAACAAATTGCAGGACCTGGATATGCTTAGCTGACTGTGAAGGGAAAATCTAGTGCAAAGAACATAAAAGTCTAAGCATGTTTCAGAGTTTATTGTCAGTATGTGAAAGCAGCTCTTCAAGACAATGTTCTAGAAAGTGTGATATTTCTTTATACCTGTTGGTATGACAGGTATAAATGGTTGGTATAATGTGTTGGGAACATTTCCTTATTGCCCTAACTTCTCTTCTTCATTCATCACTTCATATTGCGCTGTAAGTTCTTCCTGTTGAAGGTTACAACGACCAAAGGAAGACAGCCTCACAAATTTTGAAAACATTTATTGGAAATCAGTATAAAGAATGTGGTCCTATATGTTGTTTTACCGAGTTGCTTATAAAGGAAGTGTTACCAAGAATGGGAAGTATCAGAGAACTTCTATGGGGCTACAGGAGTTTGAAAGTTAGCTAGAAGCAAGGACACCCATCCATTCTGCCCTTTAACACAGTTACGTGTTGGTTTCTAGTACAGATTCAACCAGTGTGTTCAAACCTTAGAATCCATATTGAAAGCTAAGTCATTTGCAGCTCCCTCTGCCAAAGTTAATAGGATTTGTGGGAGGTCAAACCATTTTTGATTACTGAGTAGTTATTGGGATGTCCAGCTGTAGGTTAAGGAATCAAATTGAGAGAGCCATGTCATTTTAAATCTTGGCTAGATTTTGCAAAGTGCTTTTTGTAAAGCTCCTTAGGAACAGCTAAGAAGGTGTTTTATTTAATTGTATGATCAAGGAATACCCCGATACCAAATAAGCTTTCAGCTTTCACTTCACATAATGCTCGTCCCCTCCCCCTGAAAAAAAGAAAAAAAAGAAAAAAAAAACTATCATAATGTATCTTGTTATATAATTTATCTGTCAATTCTATAAAAAAGGAGAGCTTGTATTACTTGGAGCACCCTCATGCAAATTAAGAAATGAAAAGCAATGCACACTGCCAGTAGAGCAATTGCCTTCAGACTTACTGGATTTCTTTCTTCACTCCCACTCACCACCAAAACCAGCTCAGGAAAAAAAAAAAGAGTCTCCCAAAAGGCCCATTAGAAGTCAGCAGAACTGAAAGCTAGGGTTGATAAAATACTAAAAACATAAATTGCTGGGGGCGGGAGGGGGGGAAATAATTAACTTACACTCCACATTACTAATGGGCTACCATATACGTGCTTTGCGATAGAGCCAGACTCAGGGGGACTTTGTTTAACACAAATGCAAAAGGAGCCAGAAAGCTATACACATTGTATATGTGTTCAAACCCACATATTTCCATATCCCACTGTGTTCACTTTATATTTGCTTAATCTACCAGATTCTGAATTTGTCTTGGTGAAGAGTCAACACTGGCGTCCTCTCCCCTACCCTCTCTATGTGTTATTTCTATGCTCCTGAGGAAATAAAATGAAAAGTAGGATATAAAGAGATTTCCATCAACTGTCAAAATCCATATATTTAATAATGAGCGTCCAACTACTTGGGCAAGTTGCATTAGCTCAAAGCCACTGGTCCCACAGGCCCAGGGAGTGAGAGGTGCTCTATGAGCACCACGCCAAGTTTTCCAGCTCTGATTCTTGCACTGAGGAATTTCCAATAGAGAAATACGAATGATTAAAGATAAAGGACACTGAGGGACATCATGGGAGAAGCCCTCCACTACGGCAGAGTGTTTGAAGGAGATGGCTGAAGAAGGAGGATGTGGAAGGGGAAGGCGAAACCTGGGGAAGGGACAAGGACAGTGTGAAACAACATCAGGTCTGTTATGGGAAAAGAGATAAAAGAAGCCCTCGGACAAGAAAAATCAAAAAGCATGAGGCAAAGTTAGGAGGAAATTAGAGTGGGGATATGAACAAAGTAAAAATTATTGATAGCCTTGAATATGAGGAGAAGTGTTGAATTTGTGTCCGTGTGAGGAGCTAGTTAGCTGGTCGCGTTTTCTGGAATGGAGCTGCAAAGTGTCTGTTGGCTTTGGTTAGTGGTGAGAGCAAGGAGGTAAGAGCTGGACTAAGCTCTGTGTGACGGGAAAGAGGTGACAGGCTCTGGTGTTTGTCTCTTAACTTCATCTTTTCTTTCTGTGCCATGGCTCATTAGGATCCCCCCCGTCTGCCAGGAGGAAACAGTTCTGGTTTTGCAGAGCTGCGCACAGAGTGGGGAAAAGAGCCACACAGTGTCCTCCTTGAGCAATTCTGTTCTCACTTTAATGTAAGACAAGACATTTTAGGCACATTGTGTTGTTTGCATGGAAATGTTACTATTGAGGAGTTAAATGAGAGAAACAGAAATGCAATAATAAGCCTGAGGAAAGTAGTCACTTTGGCAGCTTATCGGAGGTTTTGGTTAGTAGTTATAACAATCCAAAGGCTTCTAGTACCACAGGCTTCTTTCTTTTCTTTTTGGTTTATTTGTGATGAGAGAAGAATGACAGAAAAGATCCAATTTTAAATTTCCAACATACTTATATTTTTTCTTTCATGCTCGAAACTATGATTTATTAAGTGACACTGAAGCAGCCTTGCCACTGGGGAAATGGGCACAATATAGCTCTTGCTATCAATCTGACAAAGACTCCAAACTAGATTTTACATAGGAGCTCTTATACAGAATGCCACAAATAACTAATGTGATGTGGGGATGGCTGAGAGTCACCGCAGTCCAAATTCCCAAGAGCTAGATGAGTAGTCTGGCTGAAAAATCATTAGTTTAAATGAGGGAGAAAATACTTCTCATACTGGGGCAAACTGCCAGGAACCTTAAGAATCAGTTATTGCTAGATTGGTCTAAAATGTTAATAAATAGAATTACAGAGTACAGTTATCCAAAGCATTATAGGTGGCTTGTGTATCTTGATGCTGTTGAAGGACCTGCTCTATCAAGCTAAAAACTGTAGCTGTTACGTGTGTCGGGAGGTTCCACCCACAGCTCTGCCTTTCGGGATCGTTCCATGAGACCCTTCAGATACATCTGCCAGATTACGGCAGGCGGAAACCTTGCCCCTCTTCTTTAGATCCGCCTGATCTGCCAGTAAATAATTTGAGTGCATTGCTCTGTGTGACCAGTTCTTGGAAAATCTAAAGCTAAGAAGCTAGACCCTCGAGATAAGGATGTGCTCCACAAAACGCACAGAGGTCTGACCTTGGCGTAGGACCCATGTGGTTTAGCTGCCCATGCCAGTGAGGATGCTGCACTGCAGGAATCAGCACACATCAAGAAACCAGGTAATCTCGGTGTCCTCAGCAGGCTGGTGTCCCCACAGCGAAGCCCATGCAGCTGGGTCTTCCCTACTGTATTTATCCAGTCTAACTAGAGTTCAAATAGAGAGGGTGGGCCTGCCGCGTTTCAGCTGCAGCCTCACTTGCAGTGAAGATTTCCTGAGTGTTAAAAATGCCCAGCTCAGTCCCCGAAACGACAGCAATGTTGTTATTGCCCCGTAAGCATCAGAAAATCAGGATGTGTCAAGGCTGCTGCTGCAATATTGTCCTCACCACATTGTACATTCCTAACATATTTCTGTCCTGTTTTCAAGTTAACAGGATAGCTGACTATACTTCTATGTCTAGTATCACGTATATGGGAGGTTTTACTACAACATTAACTCAGTTCTTTAAGACTTTGATTATAGTGTTTTCCTCATTTTTGATATTTTTCCACCTATAAATATGTTGATAAAGAATCCAGAAGAAAGAAATGTATTAGTTAATGCACCAACTCATGTGGTTTAGTTTGAGAGGCAGAAATATGTAAGAATGGTCCACATTTAACCATCCTCCTTCTGCCAGCCAATGAAATCACAATAACCTGGGATTTTTTTTTGATAGCTATTGTATAATTTGTCACCACTAATATATCCCCATGCAACCCCACAAGAAGAATTAGCTATAGAAAATCCTTCTTTTACCTTCAGGTGCCTCAGTCCAAAATCAAAAACTGGGATTCCTTTCAAACTGCAGTCCAATATTTGAGACTTTTGAATCACCTACATGGCTGAATTCCCAAGTTTATATGTGCAGGCCAAGCTCTGTATGAATTCGTTCACAGCCCGGCCCTTCACTAGTTGCGCCTGTGGAGTCCAGCCTACCATAGTGGCCCATTTTTTTTTATAAGTCCCTGAATCATGCTGGACATGCATGACTATATATATATTTTTTTTTTTTCTAAAAAATAATATTTTCCTTAATTGGCAGGGCATATTTTCTCCATTACGAAAGTACCTGCTTTTATGAAAAATCTTCACTTGCTGGAAGATGGCAAGAGCAAATCAAATAAATAAATAAACAAGCTCCTCATCCAATATTATAAGTTTTACAAGATAGTCAACTGCAACAGCAAGAACAGTTGCAGGCCATCTGAGGTTTAGTTTTATGTTGCAACTACCTCAGCCAAATTTCCAACAGAGTATAAATAGACTTTATCAGGTTAGATGTCAAAATATTATTTGTAAAGTAACTTGGATGTGGTATCTGTTCTGCTGGGTCTAGGATTCTATGTTCATGATGGTTTACCAGCTGGTCTGATTAGATTTACCATAACTAGGCTCAGACCTTCAGTCCTTTCAATAGAGATTCAAGCATATGCCTTTCCTATCTCACTGGGCCTTTCTGGGCCAGCAAAGAACTTCTCTTGATAATCCTCTCAGCATCCAGCTGAATGCAAACGTGCTCCTACCAAATAGTGCAACGCACACTTACCCAACACAGAGTATGACACAGCTATGCAGCTCCACAAGAGTTCAAGTCAGGCCTCAGCCTAGCGCCATTAGGACACTATTTTCCAGGGCTGTTATGATACGCTCCCATGTTGACTTGAACACAGGTCCAAGATCTCCACTACTACAAACTACCCACACATAATTGGGAACATCCAAACTAGATGATTGATCCCTTCCCAGGTGACTGCAATATGAATATGGCAGGCTCAAGGCTACAGCAAGGCCAAGGTACTGATGAAGGACGGGAAGAAAGGTTAAGAACACTCATGAGTCCTCTGGAGAAGAAGTGTCCTTCTCCTGATTTGAAGATCTGGGTCTTCTCCTGCACATGAACATGAATGGAGGGGATTCTGGAGCAATCGTCATCATTCAAAGACAGTTTCCTCCTTTCATGAGGGAAGAACCAGACAAGAATGGCCTATGACTATAGAGCAAAAAGGCCATTGGCATGGGGAAGGCTGCTCAAAGTCATGCCAGCAAACTTTCATATCACAACTCTATCACTGCTATTTACCACTGGTAAGAAAGATGATCTTCCCACCTTCCTACCTTATAAGGGGTTAACACTTAAAAAGATTTCCCTCTTTCCCTATCCTTCTTTTGTTATGACTGATTTTACAGCTATGAGTTTTTCCTTTCCCTTCCTTTCTTTTTCCTTTCTTTGGGCCACTTAGTAGGTTCACTGACAACAGCTGGGTCATCAATACTGCTCTGTGTCCCTCCCCTTTAGACGGTGCTATTTGCACAGTTTCAGAGTCATCCCCAGCTTAGAGTCATAGAGCGGCCAGTTTGGATAAAACAGTGAGCAAAATAGCTTTTCTTAAAATCTGTACATAGTGACCCAATCCTGGGCCTCCTCTATGATCCCTGCCTTTTGTTTCAGGCTGTTCAACCCCTGGTGTGTATAGCAATCCTGCAAAGCAAAGGCAGGCACAGACAGCAAACTTTTCTTATTACAAAGAGAAGAACATGGAGGAGCATATGTAGCTAGACTGGTTTTATGCATTGTTCCCTGGATTTTCTTTTCCCTCCCTTCCCTACAGATGATCATAATTTAAGTATCAAACCTCTGACAAGACATCTGTGGTGATATATGTTTTTTTTAACCCAAAGTAGCAGGACAAGGTTTCCCTAACATTTCACAGGACAGCAGATTTCTTGGCTGACCCAGCAAGCAGTTGTTTGACAGATCACTGTATCAAATGATATCAGACTAGCAAATACCAATATGAAATATAACAGTCTGAACTTCCATGTGTTTGGATGAAGAGGTGATTTCCAAGCCCTGGGGTGTTACAGTGTGCAACACGAGGGCTGCCTGAGATGTGTCAGAGCAAATGAGTGAGTGAGATTCAACAGGCCCTGTTAGTCCTAGCTCTCTTTTGGTCCATTTTCTCACTCTTAACTTATGAAGGACATTTTTCAAAATCCACAAAATGGTAGGTAAATGAGCCCAAGCTAACCAGAGACTTCTACTTTCCTCTCAGAGCAAAAAGCTTGCCCTGATTTGGTGTCCCCCAAGGGTCAGTACTGGGCCCAGGGCTGTTCATTTGTTCATCAACCACTTGGATGAGGGGACAGAGTGCACCCTGAGCACTCTGTATTGCAGATGGATTGCAGATGATACCACCCGGGTGGAGTAGCTGACACTCCAGAGGGTTGTGCTGCCATTCAGAGGGACCTAGACAGGTTGGAGAGTTGGGCAGAGAGGAATCTCATGAGGTTCAACAAGGACAAGGGCAGGGTCCTGCACCTGGTCAGGAATAACCTCAGACACCAGTACAGATTAGGGGTTGACCTGCTGGAAAGCAGCTCCACAGAGAGGGATTTGGAAGTCCCGGTTGACAACAAGTTAACCATGAGTCAGCAATGTGCCCTCGTGGCCAAGAAGGCCAATGGGCTCGTGGCCTGCATGAGGAGCAGTGTTGCCAGCAGGGCGAGGGAGGGGATCCTGCCCCTCTGCTCAGCTCTGGTGAGGCCGCACCTGGAGTACTGGGGGCAGTTCTGGGCTCTCCAGGACAACAGGGACATGGAGCTTCTAGAGAGGGTCCAGCGTAGAGCAACGAAGCTGATCAAGGGAGTCAAACATCTGTCTTACAAGGAAAGACTAAGCGAGCTGGGACTGTTTAGCCTAGAGTCCCTATCTCAGAAGACCGAGAGGAAATCTGATCAATATATATAAACACCTGAGGGGAGAATGTAAAGAGAGTGAGGTCAAACTCTTCTCGGTGGTGGCCAGCAACAGGACAAGGAGTAATGAGTACAAGCTGAAACACAGGAAGTTCCATCTCCATGTTAGGAAGAACTTCTTTGCTGTGAGGGTGACAGAGCCCTGGCACAGGCTGCCCACAGAGGCTGTGGCGGCTCCTTCTCTGGAGATCTTCAAACCCGCCTGGCTGCCGCCCTGTGCCCCGTGCTCTGGGTGTCCCTGCTGGAGCAGGGGGGCTGGACTAGATGATCTCTAGAGGTCCCTTCCAACCTCAACCACTCTGTGATTCTGTGATTTGGTCTATGGACTGCTAGCTAGCTTTTCCGATGTGTCTGTGAATAACTTTGTGATTAGAAGTTATCAGGAGCTAGGCAAGATACCAGTTGTGAAAGGCAGCACTGCCTGCACAAGCAAAAGGGATGTATTGCTCCAGCCAGGTAAGGGCTCGGAAAAGTAGAGTTGCCATGTGTCATCTCCCCACCTGCAACATTTCTTCCAAAAAGCAAAGCAAAGCCCACCATTTTCTTTCAGGGCAAGCTCACGTCTTTCTTCTACAAGGCAATCTGTAGTTTAGATCACTTGGTCAGGGAGTGGGAGTCGGGCACTCAAATTTCTCCTTACCCCCAGTGTTCATATTCCCATCTCTCAGCTCTTCCGTGCAGGTGGCCAAGCACTTTCCTGACTGAAAACTAGCAAACAGTGCATTCCCTCCTTCACTCACACTTACTTTAGCATTTGATCACAGATAGAGTGTGCTTGTGGTCAGAGTGTCCCAAAGCGAATGGATAATTGCGGGTTTTGAGCCTTCCACTCTGAAATACTTTTGTAGCTTGACACATCTTATATTTTATATAGTAAATGATGAATGTACACATATATCTTTCTGGGAAAAGAAACTGAAAACCTAAGAATAACTCTTTCCTAGGCGGTGGATTCCTTTTTGCTGCTTCTCTCTAGTCTAGCAAATCTTGATTTTCTTCATGCAAAGTGGCGTAGCTGAGATCGGATAGGAGATCCGACTATCTCCTTGCCACCCCGGCCTCCCCCTCCTAATTACTCGTTATTCTGGTGCTTAGAAAACCTCCAGGGATGTAGGTGTTGATTCTATCATGCAAATGAAGAAAAACTGTTGTTTTGTATAATATGCACATGATATCCTTGATCATGTCTTTAACAAAGAATTTATCACAGTGGCACTTTGTGAGGGGACTGTTTCTAGAAGTTTTCTAAAAAATATAATTGATAAACATTAACAGGGCTAGGATAATAAAATGAAAATAACAATACAAATTTCATACTTGTTTTGCATTTAGGGTTTGAGAATGCTACTGTCAGAGAAGGTCTTCCCCTTTCACATTTACTCTCTTGGAGTAGAAGCAAAACTATTTCTGAAGGATCTTTGAAACCAAACTAAATGGGGCTATTGAGTTCAAAACCACCAGGCTGAAGAATGAAGAGAGACCATTTTTATTTTTTTTTTTTGTTTGTTTGTTTTGGTTTTGTTTTAGTTTTTGATTTCATGTTAAATTTTTTTTTTTTGATTCATGTTAAATTTAGCTGCAGACACTCAAACCTCTTCTATTTGACTTATCCCTTAAGATCTTCAGGGATGTAGCCTCTAGTTTCTATCACAGGTATCCTATCTTCTAATACTTAAAAACCATCCTAAGGTTTGAAGGTGAGACCATTCTAATGGGACTACAACAGCACAAGCTGAATTCACTTAAAAAAAAATCCCTTCCCTGAAATAGTCCTAGCCACATTCCTCTGTCTTTCTCATGCTAAGTAGTTAAAATGTGGGTTTTGATACCACCACAACTGCTTACTGCTAGTTGTGTTCACCAAGAGGACTATCGGCCAGCTGTAAGCCAAAGCAGGACTGGGATGAAAGAGCAGTTTTGGAGCCGTTTTGGAGCATCATGAGGACATTCCAGATGATCAGACCGAGCTGTGTGATTTGTTACCTGCCCTTTGTTAATTGTCATTCTGGCTGAAACCCCAAAACGTTTTTTCCCACATGAGAGAGAAGCTGACATTAAACAATGAAGTCATATCTGAGTCTCAAACAATCCTAAAATGTCATTTGAAATGATAATAAAAACTTCAGTGCTGAGGCAGGGGAAGAAAAGTGAGATATCTGTGCGCAGCATGACTTCACTTGCGACCCTCCTTTCAAAGGATTCAGTGGAGAACAAAAGAGAATCCAAAAGAAAGTAGAAATTAAAGGTGGAAATCGGCTGCTAAATTACTGTGTGTACTATCCTGCCAGCGCTGGACTGAGCCCTTTAATACTTTTTAAAGCCTTTCAATCCCCAAGGAGCGTGCTTTACAGGCTTCCTGCTGATCAACAGAAGATAGGCATGGTTAAAGTCTAAAGCTACTTACATAGCATGGTTCATGCTTTTGGCTCTGACAGGCGCCTTCTCAGCCCCTGCTGTATTGTTGAACTGTCAGGCATCAGGATTTATCTGACTTGTTTTATAATTTAATTTTACATTGAAGAATGGTAGCCTTAAAACTACACATTTTTCCCTTACGGTTCAGCAATATCTTGCTGTAGGGACAGAAATAAGAGTCAAATTCTTGTTAAAGAAGAAAGGTATATTATACCTTCCAAAAACTTGTAACGGATGCCAAAAGCTGGCATTCGGTTCCCATAGGGATTGGTAGGGTATAGAACCCAAACAAAACAGGCTTATAGTGTGGTTTATATGCTTTTTAAATTAGAAGGTGTATTTTGTGGCTCTTAAATCCTGAAGATACGTCCTCTGGTACAGCTGCGTAATCCCTCTGACAAATCTGAATGTAAGCTATTTTCTCACGCTTTCACTGAAATCCTTTGTTTCTGTGTTTAGACATTTCTCACAACATGTCAAGGGCTGGCATCCTAAGTGCAGTGGGTTCATATGGCCGTTTCCTATTAGCGTCAGTATCTATTGCTCCGTTAGTGAAGGATTATCAGTGATCCAGGCTTTCTGGAGAGCTGGGCTAAAAGCGGTGACAGTGTTTTCAGAGCGAATGTCCATGAGTTCTCTTTTAATTTGTTTTCCTGATCTTTGTTTGTTAGATAAATAAGACAAGGAGTAATCAATGATGTGACAGTGGAGAAGTATAATGTTCTACATATTATAGAAGTGTTTTAAACTTATGCTTCTATACTAATGGAGGCAGCTTGTGAAACTCTACTGTAGATTAACTACACAAATGGTTAGGATTTTATCTTGGAATTCTTAACTGTCCAAAATTCTTTTTCAACTCCCTTCTTTATAATCATTTGGCAGAAATACTTCTTGTGCATTCCAACAAACATTGCAATCACTTTGTTGTTAAACAGATATTCCAGAGAAAGCATGTGCTCAACTTCACATCAATATTTAGCACTTTGCCTTTTTTTGTATTCAAAAAAAGAGCATTAAGTAATATAGGCCCCTAAACTGCATGGAATACATTTCCAAAAATAGTAACTAAAGTAGATAATTCACCTGGGATGTTCTTGAATTAAAAAAAAGTGTCTAAGCTGAACAACAGAATAATTTCCATATGCTGACATTTCAATTAAAAAGTTGAATCATCAGATATCACTGATCATCACTGCTAACAGAGGGAACAGTTTCATGTTTCAATCATCCTTCCTCCTCTTTTCTTCTGTAATCTATACAGAAAGGGGGAAAACAAGGTGGTTCTCTTGTAGAGATGGAGCTGATCAGGAAGATGTCATTTTTAAAACATTTCTTAAATAATTTCTCCATGTGATGTGTAGGTGACAAAGAAACAGAGCAAGTACAATGTAGAAATAAAAGCAAAGCATACGTGTAAAACAGAATACGTTGGCAACACACATATAAGGGAGCTAACGAGAAGATAGGGCGCACACTGAAAGCATGAGGAGCAATGGTCACACCTTGCAACAGGGCAAGTTCTGATGGGACACAGGGAAAATATTCTTTACCATGGCAGTGGCCAAGCACCAGGAGGTTGCCCAGAGGGACTGTGAAAGTTTCATCCCTGAAAATTTTCAAAGTTGGACATGGCCTTCAGCAACCTGATTAAATGCTGAAGTCAACCCTACTCTGAAAAAAAAAGAGGTTGAACTAGGTGATCTTCCAAGGTTCCAAGGTCCCCTGTGTGGGAAAATTGCTCAAGAAAGGGGAAATTAGAGAAAAACTAAAACTAGGACTTAACAGAAGTTATGGCATTACAGAAGCTTGCTTGGGGTGAGAGACAGAGATCACTTCCAGGATGGTAGGTACGTACGGAATCTACTCCTCCAGGGTTCCCTCAGCAACACAATCTGCCCTCCTAGCACACGCTACTAAGCGAAAACGAAGAGTGCAGCAGAATGGAGGCACCATGGCCCAACTCTGTTGGATTCCCTGAGGAGGTGGTAACCTGATGGTTCCGTGCAGCTGATGAGTGAATGGAGGGCGGAGCGGAGAGAAGACACTGCAGCCAAACTCTGTTGTACTCCCTGTGGAGGGGGCGACCTGGTCATACCATGCAGCTGATAACCCATGTAGTATGATAAGATGTCCGGGGCTGGGCCAACAATAGTGGCAGATCAGTCCCTTCCGATGGACTTTGCTCAAACTTCTTGTCATTCTAATGTCATCATATTAGCAACACACATCTCCATCCCAAAACTTACCCACCTCCAAGGTACGACCACTCCTCACTGAGCATGCTCTCTAGATTTTCAGTTGACTCAAGAGACTTTCAAAACAATCAATAACAAAATTAAGTATGACTAGAGTCACTCAAGCCCCACCTAAAAGTAAAAAAAAATATAAAGGGTGAACTAAGGAGGGAAGAAGTTAGAGGGAAGACTCCAGCATAACTTCTGGGATCAGTCAATGGGCTGATCCCCCTTTCCTCCCCTCGGGTCAGGATGCCACCTGAGGAGACTCCTCAAGGTTGAGAGGCCTCTCCCATCTTCTTGGGTGAGTGATGATTGCACATTTGTACATCAGAGCTAGCTAAAAACCCCACACTGTAGTAGAGAACTTCCTCTGTGGACATCTGAAAACTGCTTTATAAATGCTGCATTTGAATAAATGGTGCTATTCGCAAACTTGACTACTTGTCTGGGGGGTGATCGGACCTGCAGTCCACAGACTGTTCATGAATTCAATACTGCCAGAGTCTGGCCTATAGGTACCACAGTATTTGGTATCCCTATTAAGAGATGAGTCTAGCCGCCCCCAGTTCCTCTAACTTCTGAACATCAGCTGGAGTGCAAGGGGATCCATCTCTTACTAAATTTGCTGCCGCTTCAAACCATAACACATTGCAGACTCAATTATTCTGTGATCTCGTGTGGGTGGGTATGCGTATTTGAGAGATAAAGGAGTAAATTTTCTATTGAATTGCGTAAAGCTTAAGACATGGAATCTTCTAGGCAAAACTATGAAAAAAACTAAATCATATTTCATCTTTGCATTCCACAGGTCCTTGTTAAGCCATTTTCTGAGGCCATATTAAGCAAATTTAAGCCCATATATATGTATTGCAAACCACTACTCTATAGTTAGTGTGGGATGAAAAGCATTCCAAAACAGAAAGTCTGACTGGCGTGGCATACATTAATTTTTCAGGCATTTTCTGATCTATATGCTGGCAAACAGAAACCACCACTCTCCAAAAGAAGAGGATTATCTGTAGCTGCCAAGCTGGAATTTGAACTCTTACCTTAAGAATGCAATATCCACATACTAGTAAATTGGATCTTGCACACTCCAAGAGAAATAGGGTGTCCACAGCTGGCAGACAGGAACTGGTTGCCTTGTGCCAGTCCAATCTGGGAGAGGAGGATACACATCATTTAGAACATATTTTTCTTATTACTTTTTCTGTGCCTTTTTTTTTTTTTTTTTTTTTAATAGAAAGAACTGGAAATTAAACTCAAGAGACCTACAAAAGTTATTTTGGAGATGTTAGCCCTTCTCTCCATTTTCTGCTCTAAGCCCTTAAGGAAAACATACAGCTTTAATGAATTTGTTCTTTTTCAGGCCAAGTGCTCATTGACACTGCTGGAAGTTTGCATGAGCAAATCCTGAATAATTAGGTCCAAAATTTGGAAGTTTGATATTCTTTCAGAGAAGGAGGTGAGTCAGAAAGATGGAAATCTTCCATTTTCTACTCAATATATAAGGAAATTTAGTTGAATTTTCTTCTAATCACACTTTTTTAAAGATTATCTACAATCGTCTTCCACAGCTATGGGATATTTTTGCTGAGATAAAATATTTTTAAAAATCAGAATAATTTTGCCATAGAAAATATGAAATCTCCATAGCCTGACAGAATAATTCAGCATAGTTTTCTTGCCTAGTTTTGCAAAGAAAATTATTTTTAAAGGTCATTTAAAACTTAAAATAAAAAAATAGAACGATTGGAGTTCCTCCATCTGCTTCAAAACTGTGTCTCTGCAGGTGTTGCAGGTGACTGGTTAGGCTCTGAAGGCGAGCTATGTGCATGGGGTAACCTCCTCACCCTATTCTGGAATTTCATGTTTTTTTTATTGGGTCAGCAGATAATCCAGGCTGGAAGGGACCTTGGGAAGAGCCGTATACAACCACCTGCTAAAAGCAGGGTCCACAGAATGCAGCTTGCAGCAAGCTTTGCCCAGTGAAGGAGACTTCACATCTTCTTCTAATGTTTTAATATCCTCATAGTGATTCCTTTGTCATTTCACGCAGTGAGAATCTTCCCTATTTTAATACACGACCATTGTCTCCCATTATTCTGTCATGCACCTCAGTAAAAATCCCATCTCTCTCTCAATAACCTCCTTGTAGGAACAGGAGGGCTGCTGTTAGGGATTCCTGAAGCCATCTCTTCTCCAGGCTAAAAAAAGTATCATCCCCTCAGCTTTTCCTCACAGCACAAGGGCTCCAGCTCTGATCATTTTGGTGGTCCCCCACTGGTCTTGCTCAGGTTTATCCACAATTTTCTGTACAGCACCAAAATGGGCAAAAATCTTCCATATTGTATTTATTATTTTTAGATCAAATTTCAAAGAATTCATGAAACAGCTACATTTTATAGGAAAGAAAATAAATTTTAAGGAGGTAAGAATTGAATTGAAGATAAAAAGTTGGGAGCTTGTTTGTAGATAAATCTATTTATTTTTGTAGTTTAGATGTAAATCTCATCAGGAACACACATTTCTTTCACTGAAGATAAACATCTCCTCTACTGCAATGTAAAGCTATTTAGACCTCAGTATTACTGCCAGGGTTCTGGCCTTTGAAAAGGTTGTGGCTTCAGCATATTGGAGATGAGTTGCCCAATTATAGCAATATGGAGTAATGCAGAAATTTCTTTTTAAATAAATATTGGTATTGTTCATTTTAAGATCTCTTTCTGTTGTGTAGTGAAATTAGGATGCTTGGAGATAACATTCTGTGAAGTCCAATAAAGCATGGAAAGATTCAATTACTTTATATTGCAAAAGCAGTAGTGCTTTGGCTTTAACAAAGTGCAGAAGGCAGGATCTCTTACAGCCAGCAAAATCTCTGTGGAACACGACGTATAAAACTGAATTTTCAGGCAAAAGAACTCTGGTGCTATAAAATAATACCATTTCAGAACAGTGTATAATCAATCATCTCAGCACAGTACAAATGCATTAATTTGGCTGCCCAGACTTGTGAATAACATATCTAAAATACATCCTTTTTAGCTGTTCACAATACTAAAGCTGTTGCCCAGACTTTCATCATCTGGTATTTCAATTATCGCCACATCATCTTCTTGGGCGTTGACTAATGCATTCTTTCTATGACCATGCCCATCGAATACACCAGTGCTCAGATCACTTTCCCAGTTCCTTACTTTTGACAGTTCAATCTCTAGAATGTGTGAAGTACTCGTTAATGCCCTAATCTTGCAGGATGGTGCATACACCATTCAGTGTCTGCAGAAAGCTCCCCTTTTTCCTCCCTCTGCCCTCCATTTCTGGATAATCTCTGAAAACAAAAATTCATCTGCGATTTCTGGAATCATGACTGACTGATCTTTTTTTTCTGTCTCTTCCTGCTAATGTTAGCATCTTGGCCTATTTCAAATGCTCATTCAAACAGCAAAAAAAAATTATCTGAGAAGCTTTTCTGTCACCTTGATCTTGGTCATTGTGAACAAGATCACGGTTATATTCGATAGCAAAGTAGCTTGGTCATCACCTCAGATTTACCTGTAGGTTTTCACCACCAAACTACATCTAGTTCACACCTAGCAAGTAGATTCTTCCTATACTACCTATTTTAAAATATGATTTTTCCATGTACTTATCCAAATTATCACACAAATACTTATCAGCAAATATGTTGCTTATTGTAACACCATAATCTGTGAATTTAAATGGAATTTTAACCTCTTCTCTATCTAGAATTGTGTTCTTGGCCATTAGCTTTGATTATAATGCTCCTTTTCTTGCATACTTCTGCTGGTTCTCCCTCATTACAGAAGAAAAACTGCTCAACTATTCCTAGAAAACACTTCTTGTCTATGTTATTCACTACTAAGAGTTCACCTCTTATCTCTACTTGATCAAAGATGCAGGTGTCTGTTATTCAAATTCTGGAGCTTTCAAATGCTTTCAGATATTCTTCCTAGCAAATCATCATGCTTGATGATCATGCTTGGGAAGAGCTCTTCATAAACACACACACACACACAAAAAGACTAATTAATTACATTCCTTTGAAGCTGTCGTAGCTGTATTCCCTACAAATGTCTCAAACATACTACCTATACTGATCCACCTGCCTATTACAGACCTATTCTGCCTTGCAGTCTCCTGATGTCCCCCATCAGCTGCCACTTGACATGTGAACAGCTTACCTGGAGTCTGCAGTATTGGGTGCAGTTCTGGGCTCTTCAGTGCAAGAGGGACATGGAGCTTCTAGAGAGGGTCCAGTCTAGGGCCACGAAGATGATTAAGGGCCTGGAGCATCTATCATATAAGGAAAGACTAAGGGAGCTGGGCCTGTTTAGCCTGGAGAAGATTGAGAGGAGATCTGATCAACATGTACAAGGCCTTAGGGGTGAATGTAGGAAGGATGGGGCCAAACTCTTCTTGATGGTGGCCAGTGACAGGACAAGGGGTAATGAGTACAAGCTGAAACACAGGAAGTTCCATCTCCATGTCAGGAAGAACTTCTTTCTTGTGAGGGTGACAGAGCCCTGGCACAGGCTGCTCACAGAGGCTGTGGAGGCTCCTTCTCCGGAGATCTTCAAACCCACCTGGCTGCCACCTTGTGCCCCGTGCTCTAGGTGTCCCTGTTTGAGCAGGGGGGTTGGACCGGATGATCTCTAGAGGTTCCTTCCAACCTTAACCATTCCGTGATTCTCTGGTTCTGTGAAATGGATCATGCTGAGGAGTTCTGAGGAAGTAGCTGTGCCCTGCCTTGTGTTTATACAGCAAGATATGATGCTCATCCATGGCTAGCGCTGCCAGGTGCTGTGGGACTGTCCCTGGGTGGTCTGATCTACCTGCTGCATGTTGAAATCCAAAGCTCCTGAACCACCGCTTGCTGCTGCTCTCAAAGGCTAAGAGTTTCACCTGGAAATACTTTCTGGGTCTGGGAGACTTTATGGAGCCCAGACTGAAAAGCCATCCTCTCTCAAGGACTGGGAAAATGTCTGAGACCTGCTTTTTCCAATGCCATCTCTGGAAGACAGTTTGTAAGACGTCGGCATCTTCACCCATTTGAAGGTTTTTGCATATATTTCTGACACATCCAGGAGTGCTGCTGTATAAGGAGGAGGTATCCCTGGTATCACTCTTGACACAAAGGACTGCAAGACTCATCTCCAGCTAATTGTACTGACCCAAAGCCCCATGACTCTGAGGGTCAGTGAGCATGAGCACCTAGAAACAAGAAAGAAGATTATTTGCAAGTTCCTGCAGTCCTCTCAAATGTATAATTAATACCTCTGTTTGATTCTCCCTTCCTCTTGCAGTTTAACATCTCTCTCCCCTGCCCTGCAATTTGGGAGTGCCCGTGGGGTGGTGATGCACTTTCTATTTCGGCATCAGCAAACGGTAACGCTGTACTCTGATGCTGCTGCTAGTAGAAGAAGTCTTAATCTCAGCTGCCTGTGGCACACGATCCATCATACAAAGTTAGAATGGATGTGCGGATTATACATCTTGGGGAATTCTGGTTGCCAATAAATATCCTCCATTAAAATATATTATGGTATCTGTTGCAACAAGTAATATATGTATTTAGCCTTTCCAGAGTTTCACTGTGTAAGTAGATTGGAGAAAACAAAGACCACAAACCACATACATACATGCCTGATTTTTTTTACGCTTTCCCTTAAAATCCACTTCAAATCCAGTTGGAGGCCTCTTATTCAATATACTGAGCTAGAATGACCTTGACTAACCTAATTCTTAGGTTCCTATTAATCAGTTCAAAGTTCCCATCTCTGTAATTCTTGGATGATAACAGCACTGGAATATATGGGCTCTCCGTGTAGCATAGTGGGATCTCACCCACTGAGACCCAATAACAGCAATTATGATGGAGAGAGATTTGACATCATTCTGTATTATGGCATGACTTTCTAAAATCTTCATGTTTTCAAATCTTTAAAAAATCTTCTTATACTGTGACATGACTTTTCATGAAGTCATGAATTTTATAAAAAAAAATCATATCAATTAAACTAGTACTTTTAACATAGAGTAGCTTAGTTTAGAGAAGGGCAGCCCAGTGCTTCTGGTCCTATATGAGAAATACTTGAAGAACTCGGGATCGAGTTTCTCCTCTGTCACAAGTTTCCCTTACAATTTCAAGCAGATTATCTGGCCTTTCTGTAACTCAGTCCTCCATCTGTAAACGGAGGATTGGCGGTTCTCTGCTTCAGAGGAATATTATAAGGATAAACACATTGAAAAGTCCCGAGGTCTTGGGATGCTAAGGTCAGGGAGGCCGTATAAACACCACGCAGTCAACTTCCATTTATCTGTGGTCAGATCATCCGGGCCTTGGATAAAAACCTGCTTAGGGTCTAACACGTTTTATTAGCTCAGGCGCGGTGCCATGCGGATGTTGTTATGCTCTTTGGAGGGCCAGTTCTGCTCTGGAAATAGTACATCTGCTTGTGTCAGAACCGAGCTGGCTCCGTCCGGAGGCAGCTCGGGTATTTCAGCACCGCACTCCCAGAACCAGAAGGGCAGGAAGGAGGAGAAACTGCAGTAGTTCAGCACGGAGTCAGCTTGGATCCAGCTGGGTCTATTAGGGCTGGCTTGATGCCAGCTGTGCCAGACCCGAGTGCCTGTCCAGCTCCTACACCTGCTTCTTAGCACTCGCCGTCCTCCGGGGCTCATTAGTCCAGCACAGCGCCACACAGACAGCCAGGTCCGGCACTGGGAAGCGAGAGCTCCCGGCACCTGCAGAGCTGGGAAAACGGGCTCTGAGCAAGGAATGGGGAGACTGAGCGGCTCTGCGGGTGCCGGGATGGCTGATCCCCTGAGGAGCTGGTGAACCCTCCTGTATCAGCACTAACCATACTCAGCATCTCTGGGGTGCTCCCTCCCCGTGCCTCTGCTGCCCGGGCTCCCCCTTCACCTGGGGAAAGCAGCTTCGACAGCGGAGACCACAGCAGGCAGCTCAAAATACCTTCCTGCAGTTAGACTTCTAGGACTTCGAGTAGCATGTCCCTAGAACAACGCAAATGGCACTTTAAAGGAGAGATTTTGGAACTTGACTGGATTTTAGGGATCCAGGGAAAAAAAAAAAAAGAAAGAAAAAA